>WNYD01000005.1:0-485261 GCA_021396205.1 Sporothrix brunneoviolacea | reverse complement strand
TTTTTCTGTACATTATGATACTAGAGCGATACCACTTGTTACCCTTTCCGAGATACCATCGAGGGTCCACCCACCTGATGTCGCCGTCGCCCGTCTCGTCTGCTCCGCCGCCGTCCTCGCGCAGGCCCTGCCGCCCCATGCCGTTGTCGTAGCCCTCGCCGTCGGTGACGTCGGGGCTGACGAGCCCCTTGGCCACGAACAGGCCGACGGCGCCCGTCTGGCCGCTGCGCACGAGGTGGAAGAACGTCTCGATGATGCGCTTCTGCGTCATGATCGTGTCGGCCGCCGCCTCGCGGGCCGCCGGGTCGCCGCCGTCGTCAGGGACCGCGCCGTGGCGCCACATGCGCGCGGAGGTGACGTTATCGGACTGGCGCCTGATCCAGACGATCTCGCCGTCGAACCGCGGGTGCGTCAGGGGCAGGCCGAGCTCGTCGGCGCGCGGGACCAGCGAGTCGACCCACGCCGGGAGGCCGTCCGCGTCGAACTCCGAGTACGCCGGCAGGGCGGCCGTGTCTTCAGTGTCCATGATGTGTGGAGTGGGATGGAAAATAGTGTAATTAATTGGCTAAATGGTGTGGAGATTGTCGCGTTGTTGATGATCTTCAAGATCCCCTTTTCTCGCGATGCGACATGCAGTATATATACATTTATGTCCTTATCTCGTGTTCTGCGTTCGCCGCCGCAGCCGATGCCTGCGTCGTTGGCAATTTTATTTTAAACTGCTCGTCTGCCTCACACGAAAGCCCCGGTTGACACTGTCATCAGAGCAGCCCCCCCCCCCCCCCCCCAATAAGGTTAAAACGCTTATTTGTTGTTGAGAGGTCCTGCAGAAAGATGGAGCGTCCGCGTGGCGGAGCATCCCCCAGCTTTGTGGCTGCCCAATGGCCGCTTCTTGAAACGCTGCAGCCTCCCAGCAAGGGTTGCCCAGCGAGAAGCGGAACAGCGCCGTCACCCGCCGTCTTCTTTGTGCTCGCGTTCTTCTGTTGGGGCGCCCCCTGGTCGCGTTTCGTTCAGCCTACCGAGGTGCTCGGCCGCTAGCTGGAGAGGGTCACTCTCGTTTCGTTTCCCTTTTGCTTCTGACGCTATCCGTCCTATTGCCTTGGCACAATCATCCCCCCTTTTCTCTGAGAGCTGTCTTGCCTGCGAGTTTCCCTCCAGGTACCAAGCAATCCCCACCCTTTTCTGACACCTTCAAGCTAGCGGGCGAGCGAGCTGCTCTTCAGCCCTTGGCCACTCTCTGCTTCGTACATTATGGACCCGTTCAAAAACGACTTCCCCTACCCACGCGGACAGCTTGTGATCGACCGTGGCCTTGTCGTCTTGGCAGTTACCAGCAGATCACTTCTGGAAGCTAAAAAAGACTCGATTTTGTCTCCGTTCTCGATCCCCCGTGCACGGGCAAGCCATATGCAATAGTCACGGAGTAGGGGCTATATTTTGCTGGTTCCATGGATTTCATCCAAACGTTTGGGTGGCATTGCAGCTGAGGATCCAAGGAGACAGGGATCCAGCTCATACGAAAGGGCGGATGAAGGAAACCTGATCAATGCGTAACTGAAGTGTCTCTATGCCTCTTTGCAAAATTTTCTGTGATCGCGAACTCAATAAAAATGCACCGCAGACGCATGTCGTCAGCCCTGACCAGGTGCTTCCTGAAGTCCCCCGTTGCCAAGCGGAAGCGCTCATGAAGTTGGCAAGCTTCTGTGCACTCTCGAGAGGAACCGCGTTGCAATTACTCGCTCGAATTCTTCCAAGGTCGCGGTGGTCTCTCAGCCCCAGGGCAGCCTCCTCCGCCAAGAAAGTTTCTCGAGGGCATCGCCACCACTGATCCGAGAGCAGATATTCATACGTGACCGCACAGGTTTACCGGTCATAATCGTTGTCAGGTTGGGCCTCGAGGGCTCCGTAGATACGTTAAGGTTTGTCTTTGGAGATCGTTTCTTATGTCTGTACTTTGTCAGTAGGATGCTGCAGCAGTAGCCTCTTTAGAACCCGACGTTTAAATATAATCTCGGACGAGTGCACTTAATGATGCCATGCGTATTATAAAAGGCCATTATTCTTATAAAGGCGTCTCATACTCAAAAACACGAAGCGGAACGGGTAAAGCCATCTATCGAGCCACCTATCGCATCACCGCCACCGAAGGCTTTGGTAGAAAGCTGTTCTTAGTAAACCACAACAATAACACCCGTCGGCCCTAGGTTCTTCTGGGCGCCGAAGAAGACGGCCGCGTAATAATTCTTGATCGGGATTGGCCTTGGCGGAATGTTAGAGCTCATGTCCGCAACGACAATTGGTCCATGTCCATCAAGCCCCGGCTCAAAAGACGTAACAAATTCAAAGAACCCGACGCCCAGCCGTCTTGTTGAAACAAAGGTGCACCAGAACAGCATCCTTAAATACCTTCCAGGTGCTCTCATCTGGAATGGTTCCAAACGTACCGCCATTCGTCTTCCGGCTGTCCGCACGACATTGACATAATCCGAGCCAAAGAGCCACCCAGCTTCAGCCGCCGCCGTTCGTGGCCAGCTGCCAGTGGTGATATAGTCGATCTTGGGATTCTTTACGGGCCGACTTGAGCGCCGGGACTGGGCCATCATCTGATCTGATCCGCTTATGTTCACGGGCAACCTAAGCGCCCGCAGCCGTGGCGAACGCGCCCAAGCCACCTCATAGTCGTCTAAATATCAGAGGCCAAATCAGCTTTGGGAGCAGCCATGCTAAAAAGTCATTCTCGCTCGTCTGTAGAGGAATAAAGGGCTGAGATCGTGACTACCAGGTATTCTGGTGCATCTAAACAAAAAAAACACGATTGCAATAAGACTCGCGAGACTTGGATAGAGCTAGCTTCTAGTCATGGGATCATCAGCCGTGAAGGCGTACCTAGGAGCAAACCGTAACCTCGTAGCAAACAAAAGAATAAGCATGTACGAGCTCAGCGACACAACTAGTGGCTAGAACATGAAGCCACGATTAGCGACACGATCCAGATGGACCACATTCCTCTTCGTAGATCTGTGGCTTCCGCATACTACGTGCTCTCAGGTGCGCCAAGGTTCCAGGCCTGGCACCGCCGCTGCCGACGACCCGCGAGACTTATAGTCGACAAAAGGCGGAGTGATTATGCCAGCCCACCTGGACCATGGACGAGCAGACCCTGCTGTGTCGAAGCCACGGCACGCCATTTAAGGTGCGGCCTCGCGGAGCATTTAGCCCGGAAAAAGAGACCACCGACCACCATCCGCTGCGGGTGGTACTGCGTTGTTCTGGTCCCAGACATCGCGATCGGCCTGAGGCGGGCCGACCGCCGGGACCAGCTCCGTCCGTGGGGGTTCCCTTGCGGCTGCCGGGCTGTGCACGGCCGGCGACGGCGGACGAGATGGGGGACGAAGAAATGAGGTCCTCGATAACAAAGTTAGGAAACACCCCAGACCCAGGACACGAAAGAGGCCCCCCCGACGGCTATGTGACCCTGCAGGCCCCCTATCTGCCCCGCTCCCATTTCACGCCCGTGGAGCCGGTCGCTGGCCTATCTTGCCCGTGGAGACTCGCGAGGTCTGGCCAACCTCTGGCGGAGATGCTGGCGAGCTCCGAGTAGGAGGAGTTCGACGGAAGACTATATCCTCTGCGACGTACGATCGGTTCTGTCGGCTGGAGACAGGCGACAAGAGCCAGCTCGCCATGTCGACTAATGTCTACCCCGGGTCAAGCCGTCAGCTCGCCTCGCCTTGCTTCGCGTCGCTGTGGTTCGTGGCGTCCCATTGCGGTTCTAGTGTCTTTCCATCTTGCTTCTAGCTTGCTTCGCTTTCTTTCTCGAACTGGCCATCCGTCGCCGCCTCCTCTCCCCACCTAGCTGTTCCCAGCTGCATCGTTCTATTGCATGGCTGCATTCCCCGAGCAGCCCGCAACCAGCGAACCAGGCCGCAAAAGTCGAAAAAGTCGGAACAGTCGGAAAAGTCGACAAATTCGGGAAAAGTCAAAGGAAGAAAGGGCAGTGCCAGCTCACCGTCCAGTGCGCAGACCCTGCAACCAGCAAACGACTTTTCTTGGTACTGCAGGGAGCGAGCCAAAAGGGTTATAGTGTATATTCGTTCTCAGTATCTTGCGCCGTCCTCGGGCAGAGAAACAGGCCCCAGCCTTTCCCATATTGGCCCCTACATCCACTATACGCTATATAGCCAGGAACGTGCCAGCCGTGCCGGCCCAGCACAGCAGCAAAATAAGCACAACGGAGAAGTAGAAAAACAGAAAAGCAGAAATACAGCAAAACCCCTGGCTAATCTCTCTGTCAGCAGACCTCGATAATCAGACATGCCATGCCATTCTGCTGGCACGACGCTGTCAGTACAAGTACGACCCATCGTGCAATCCAACCCCTACAGTAAGAAATCGTCCAGAATCACCCATCCTCACTCCTCTCCCCCCTGTATCCTCCACAGCGTGGCATCCATCAATGCCACGCGGCCCTCACCTCGGCCATCCTCGTATCCCAACAGGGTGTTATCACGCTGTCTATCTTTTTGGGCCTGCGGGTTTCCCGGTGAAGACGTCCCGGTTCTCCCTTGGTCCCGTCTCGTCGCCCGTCTGGTCCACTTGGCGTCCCAGCTGTTGGTGCCCCTTCGGTGCAGAGTTTCTCTCCCCGTTCTCCCCCCGTTCTACCCCCGTTCTCCTCCCCCTAAAGGCGCAATGTGCGGAGTAACCCCCTCTCTTCCCCTTCTCCCGCTGCAACGCTAAGGCTTCTTTTCACCTTCTATTGCATTTTGCATATGCTTACAAAGTCGAACGCCGCCCTCGTCCATGGTTTTTGCTCGCGATTCCTCCCGTTTACGGACTAAACAGCCGCATCCGAACCACAATAATATTGAACAAGGGCCAAGACACGCAAGAGAAGCGATGAATTAAAAAAAGATGCAAAATAAAGCACCCGCTGCAGCCTTTCCCTTTCCCGTCCCCTTTCCCACTCCCTCCGCCCTCCCCCTCCCCCCCTTCCTCCTCGATAGATAGATGCGACGTAGATGGGCCACGCCGTCCCGCTTTTTCAGCACTGCTTGCGTCCTTGCCATTCGTCCATATTAGGCCTCATTTTGGCCAATGTTACCCTCAACTGCATGCACAAGCAGGCCCCGGTCAAACCAGCCTCCCCCCCGGAGCAGTGTAGCGGCAGCTGCACCATGAAAAGACGAGAGAGGACGGGGGGAAGGAAGAAAGGGCAAGCTTCCACGCAGTAGCGTGGTTCGTCTACGGGTCCAATAATGCGAGATGCGGGTGTGCGAGCTCGCAGCAACCTCGCCGATGGAGCTCTTTGAGAAGGGGGGGGGGGCAGAAAGCTTCTCCCAATGTTCTCTGTTGGCGTGAGGAGTGCATGCATATATTGGATGCGGTTCCAAACCAAAAAAAAAGCAACAAACACAAACATAGAGAGAGCTCGAGGCAGGCAAACAGACGGCATCATCTTGGCCATCTCGTCGTAGCACTGCTGCGTCGTGTAATACATAACTCACCTCGTTTCCTGTCTTCCTTTTTTGCCTTTTAGCTTTGATGTTGTTTCTTTTTTATTCCTCTTCACCTCGGTCATCCTTGTCCCATTATCTCATTGTTTAATTGTCCAACAGACGAGGCGTTGTGTTTCCTGTTCCCTTCTTCACTCCCTTGGCCGTCCCTCCTTCTCCTGTCATCCACAAAGCTCCCGTCATGGGGCTGGGAAAATTCTCTTCCGCGGTGTGCGCCGCTGCCGTGGCCGCATCTACGTTCCTGGCGCCAGCAGCGGCTTCCTCTAGCGCGTCGACCGGCCCGGCCTGTGCGGCCAATGCGGCCAGCATCCTCGGGCTGTCGCCATACACGTCGTCCGGCTCGGCCAGCAGCGACGGCCTGACCATCAACCTGGGCTACGGCATCTACAAGGGCACCCACAACGCCACGACCGGCATCCGGTCGTGGAAGGGCGTCGGCTATGCCGCGCCGCCCGTGGGCAACCTGCGCTGGCAGAAGCCCCGTCAACCCAAGACCAACCTGACGGTCGTCAACGCCGTCAACTACGGCCCGCAGTGCCCCCAGGCGCCCCCGGCCATCCCCGGCTACCCCTTCGCCGCCGGCGACGAGGACTGCCTGTACATCAACGTCTACTCGCCCGACACCACGTCGCCGTCGGCCAGCGGCACCAAGAAGCCCGTGCTCGTCTGGATCCACGGCGGCGGCTACGGCATGGGCAACGGCCAGAACGACCTGACCGACTTTGTCAACGACAACAACAACGACTTCGTCGCCGTCACCATCCAGTACCGCCTCGGCGCCTTCGGGTTCCTGTCGTCGGCCGACGTCAAGGCCAACGGCCTGCTCAACGCGGGCCTCATCGACCAGGCATTTGCCCTGCTGTGGGTGCAGAACTACATCACCCTCTTCGGCGGCGACCCGTCGAAGGTGACCATCTCGGGCGAGTCGTCCGGCGGCGGCTCCGTCATGCACCACGCGCTGGCCTACGGCGGCACCACCGACCTCGGCCTGTTCCACAACGCCATCGCCGCGTCGCCCTACAACATCCCGCAGTACAACTACAACGCGGCCGTCCCCACGCAGCGGTACAACGACTTCGCGTCCGCCGCCGGCTGCGGCACCGCCCACAACGTCTGGAGCTGCCTCGTCGCCGCCGACACCCTGGCGCTGCAGTACGCCAGCTCCAACGTGTCGGACGACCTGACCGCCTGGGCCACCTGGGCGTTCGTGCCCGTCACCGACGGCACGTACATCCAGCAGCTGCCCAGCGCGCAGCTCGCCGCCAGGAAGTTCGTCGGCACCAACCTGCTCGTCGGCAACAACGCCGACGAGGGCGCCCTCTTCGTGCCGGGCGGCATCACCACCGACGCCCTCCTGCTGGCCTGGATCCAGGAGATGTTCCCGGGCCTGTCGTCCGCCAACATCACGTCGCTGCTGGCCGCCTACGCCACGGGGCCCGACGGCGCGCCCTACAGCTACCCGCTCGACGGCCCCACGTTCGAGACCGACGGCACCAACTGGCCCACGGCCAGCGACGTGTCCCTGGCCGCCACGGGCCCGCAGCAGCGCGCCTACAACATCTACGGCGAGGGCACCTTTGCGTGCACCGCCTACTGGCTGGCCGAGGCCTTCACGTCCACCGGCCACAAGGCCTACCAGTACCAGTACTCGGTGCCCTTTGCGTTCCACGGGTCGGACGTGGCCGGGTACCTGGGCCCGCCGACGGCCAACCAGAGCCCGGACTTTGTCAAGGCGTTCCGCCAGATCTGGGGCGGCCTCGTGGTGAGCGGCAACCCGTCGATCCTCAGCGGCGGCGGGTCCACCGCCTACACGTTCCCGGCCTGGACGACGTCGAGCCACCAGCTCGTCAGCCTCAACACGACGGGCGGCACGCCGACCGAGGTGGCCGAGATCTGGGGCGGCACGGGCATCGAGTACGACGAGCCGGGCCTGTCGCACGCCTTCAAGCTGGCCAACGCGGACACCTGGGAGGGCGGGCGCGCGGCGCGCTGCGAGTTCTGGCGGTCGGTCGCGCACTACCTGCCGCAGTAGACTGGGTGCGAGGGATGGTGGTCGTGAGGGCCGAGGGCTGGATAAGTGGCCCCCCCTGGGAAACAAAAGGTTTCTCTTCGCGAGCCACAGAAGAAGAAGAAAAATTACATCTTTCATGTCTTATGATCTTTCTGTGCGGCGCCTGTTGTCGTTGCTCCTTTTTGTTTTAAGTTGTTTTTTTTTTCTTTTCTTTTTTTTAACTTTTGCATGTGTGTGTGTATCTTGTGCGTCATATCATCTGCCCGTGACGTTCTCAATTCTTTTCTCAACATCTCTCTCTTATTCCTCCCTTTTTATTTATGTCGGACGCTATCCCTCCCGCAAGGCTGCGAAGGGGGGGGGGGGGGAGGCACTGTGGATGCAAGCAACGAAAACAGGTTCGGCGCGGACATTCAAACCCAGATTCAAACAATATCCAAAATAAAATAATTGAATATAATAGACACAAATATGTGACAGTCAAAAGTATACAACAGCAGAGACAACGATTTAAGTTAAGAGACAAAAGATGTTTGCTCGGGACCGGTCAGGGCATGTTCCATGCCCCTTGATTCTTAGGGCTTTTGCTATTTACCGCCTAATAGATACAAGGGGAACTTGGAAGAAGATAGTCGGAAGTTTCTTTTTTCTCTTCCCCCTTATCTCCTTTTCTCTTCTACTCTTTTCTTCTTTTCTTCTCCTCTCTTTCTCTACTTCTCTTCTTCTTTGTTTCTCTATTTCTCTACTCGACTATTCTCTATTCGTCTACCTCTCTTCTTCTCTTCTTCTTTTCTTCCAGCTACCCGCGCGGCCAGTTTGAGTCGTGTCGTTTTATTTATTTTGCCTTATTTTAGGATAGAGGACAGAAGACAAGAAAGATGATAATATAGAAGGAAAGAAAGAAGAAAAGACAGAAAGAAATATAGAATTTCCATGCTGTCTTCTCTTTCCATTCATACCGTCGCATTTCATCCCGACTATGTCAGCTTTAACGCGAGGCCAGCTGCTCAGATGGCGTCGCTCCTGGAACCGTCTGCCAAATGAGATTCGCTGCATGATCCTGAAGCAGCTCACGCACCAGGGCCCCGGCTGGGCCAAATACGCATCCGTCTGCCGGGAATGGCAGGCCGTGATAGAGCCGCCAAACTTCCGCCAGTTGAAACTGCGCGTTTCCGACCTCGACGCCTTTCAGCAGCTGGTCCGGCCGCGCGCCCGCACGCTTGTGCGCCACGTCTGGCTCCAGATTGAGTTGCTGCGCTACACCTGCATCGACTGCACTTACCCGGAGTCGAGATGGCGGAGGGAGGCAAACAGCGCCACGATAAACGACGCCATCTATCGCATGTTTACGATCCTCAGCAACTGGGGCGGTGCCGGCGAGCCACCGCCGACTCCCGGGCGTGGTGGGCTCACGCTCGAGCTGAGCATGTATTCGCCAAGCGACGCGCACCACTTTTTCCGCAACTTTTACTTCGAGGACCACGGCGCGCCGGACAACGACAACAGCAGCACTAGCAGCAGCAGCACCCCCAAAAACGACGTCTTTGGGTCACAGGTGGCACGGAAGCGGCGGCTGCACGACCCGAACCACGGCTGGGTTGACGGGTTGCAGATCGTGCCGCCCACCGGGCTTGCCATTTACAACCTCCATTCGTGGACATTCTTCAACGTCGATCTGCCCGAGGTGCGCTGCGTGACACGCTTTGTCATACGCCGGCAGGTGCGGCGGCGGCTCCAGAATGTCGGGCAGCTCCTAGCGAAGCTGCCACGGCTGCAGTCGGTTGTCTTCGAGCCGTGGCGCGACTGGGAGACGCTGGAGCAGATGATTATCTATAGCAGTATGTTAACCACTTTCCCATTCTCCCCCCTCCCCCTCCCCCGGGGGGCTCCCGGCCCCCTGCGCGGCTCAGGACAAAGGACAGGAATGAAGGAAATATAGAAGATAGGAAAGAAGGGAAGATGGAAATACAGAAAGGCAGCAGCGGCGCGTCTTGCCGGGCGTCTCTGTCCTTTTGCCATTATCGTTATAGTCCTTGTCCGGCAGCGACCCCCTCTCAACAGATTTTATTCGATTTTTTTTTGTTTTTCTCTCTTACTAACAAGCCCGTTTTCTTCTCTACAGGCTATATATTCGTGCTCCTGAACTACATGCCGGCGACGGTAACGCGGCTGTCCTTTTTTGAAGACTTCTACACCAGCCACAAGGCCCCCATGGACGCGATTTGCTGTAGTAGCCACGTGGTCCAGGACCGCGACGTCGCCAGGACGCTCGGACACCTCAGCTGCTGCTTTGCCGCGAAGAGCCGGCAGCTGGAGCATCTGTCGGCCGCGCACCTCGTCGACGGCTGGTTGTTTTTTCGCCTGGCCTCGCCGGACTGGATCTGGTCCAAGCTGGAGACCCTCGCCCTGACGTCAACAACGCTGCTGCCCCGAAAGGAAGGCGCCCACCTAGTCGACTTCATGCGCGACGCCGTGGCCAAGGTCGAGCGACAGATGCCGCGGCTGCACACCTTGGTGATATGGGCCTACGGGGAGGAACAGCAACACGCCTCTGCCTTCATCTACCAAAGGCACAACACCTTCTGCTCCGTCACGTGGCGCGGCACGTGGGTCCCCAGTGACTGGCCGCGCGTGGTTCGGCTGTGGAACGCCGTGTCGATCGTGCTGACCGGCGAAGGTGTCCGCGACGAGGCGGTATCCATCACTTCTGGCGAAATTTGCAGTCACGGCGACGCCATTGCGGAGCTGAAGTTGCCCGTCGAGGTGGCCGACTCTACGTCCGTGTGGCAGATGCAGAATGAAGCCGTGGGCATGCTATAATTTGGTAGGCGGTACGTGCTAGGACAGGTAGAAAAGGTAGAGGCGAAGCAGCTCCTTATTAGAAATAGATAGATACACGAACGGAATCTTGCATAGCACTTTGGAAGTGGGCGTTTCCCCCTTTATGTGACCATCCCGACGGCATCGCAAAAACCGAATGACCCTTGGACACTGGTTGAATTATCTACGAGGACTTGGAACCGCCCAGAGGGTTCCGCACAGTAGATAGATTCATTCAACAACAGTTTCTTCACCCTCGCTCTAGATCACGTATTTCCCTCCTGGGGCGTTGCATGTCGCGGCAGCCTATTGATAACATATAATCTTGAAATCTAAATACAGAAGACTGCCGCAACTTTGTCGGCTGTTTAAAAAATATTGTTCCAGTTTGTATTAATAAAAAAGAGTAATGGTGGCTTTTGTTGTTAAGCGTAACGGCCTAACAACTGATAGGCATATAAATTTAACAGATCTTGGCAGTATTTCTGTGGGAAGGCATAACCTTTGTCACTTGTTCAGGCAGCTCGCTTTCCTATGTAGACGAAAAATATCGATTTACAAGAAATCAAAAAATAAATAAAAAGGGAGGGGGTGGGGGGGATTCGAATCGAATCGAAGAATACTTAGCACAGGCATCAACCAAAGTAGAGCATATGAAGAAAACAAATGTTTTGCTGTTGGGGAAGAAGTTCATCTTGACATCTTGTGACTAGACGGACTTACTCAAGACGAATGTGAACGAATATTAAATTCTCTTCTACGTAACGTCTTGTATAGCGCACGCGACAAGTTTTTTCTTCTTCTACGGCCTTCCTTGCGTGTCACGATACCAGACGAGAAAAGGGGGCCGCCCTGTGCCCACGCAACCCAGGCCAGTCTGCTGAATCCGCGATATCGGCCACCTCCACAGAACGGCGGAGAGCAGCCTCGAAACGTCGAGGGGGGGGGGGGGAAGCATTGGGTAGAAAATATTAAGATTCAGGAAGGGAGGGATAACCAGCGACTATAAAAGAGGCCTGCACTCACTCTCTTCATCCATTTTCTCCACCGTTTCGTTTTCGTTTTAATTTTCTCAGTCAAACTCGTTCTCCTCTTCGCTCTCTACACGCACATCCACCAACCTTTCAATCTTAAGTTTTCTATCGTCTCACCACCGCTTCTTCCTCGCAACCACACCAATATCAACTCACTCCACACAGCGCTCTCTTCTAGAGGAAAAAAGTTTAAAATAGGAACACTCGACAAGATGGACTGGTTACATGCCTATTATATGGCAAGCCTCGTCCCCCGGTGGGACGCCAACCTCACCACCCAGCAGGCTGCCGAGAACGACTCGCCGTTCCTAGAAGAGCCGCGCCCTACCCCCAGCGTGGATACAAGGGGCGCAAATGGCCGCACTATGAATATTACCGAACCTCTTATCCGCCTAGACGACAACCTCCCGGCCTGGGCAGACGGGAACAGAACCTTCGCTGAGCTTCCAGACGTGGCCCACCTCCCGCCGTTGGAAGACTTGGCCCAGCAGCTATTTGGGGTCTTGCCGACGCCGCGTCAGGCCCAAACTGAAATCCATGATGGAACTCAGAACGGAACCCAGCCCCCGCCCCAAGCTGAAACCCACGATGGAAATCAGAACGGAACTCAGAACAGAACCGCGCCCCCGCTAAGAAGAAACGGCATCATCGTGCCCATCATCCAGTGGCCGGATCGTCCAGTCACCACAGACATGGACGTGGACGCGGCCGCGCTCGCGGACGCAGACACAGACGAGGACGCGTATGAAGACGCTGACACAATGATGGATGCGGACATGGAAATGAATCCGGACGTATACACGGACGCGGACGCGGACGCAGAGATGGACCCGTACTGGATTCCAGACCTGCGCACAATCTTCCGCAGACACAGACAGCGGCTGCGCGAAGATCGCCGCGACGAACAGCGCATGGCAGAACGCGCCCGTGGCGTCGAAGCCAATGCCAATCGCCGCAACACCGTCCGCCCGGACACAGACACTGGCACGGACCTGAGTGCGGCCGAGGAAGCCTTTTTAAGGGGCGAGCGGGAGATAGCTGAACACCGCTACCGGGCACGCATGGAAAGACTCGCCCGGCTCTTTCAGGCCAATGACGACCACCCCAACAGCGTGTACCCGGATGCAGACCTAGACGCGGAGACGGACGCGGGTGAGGGCTCGGATATGATCGCGCAATTGGACAGACGAATGGCCGAAAGCGTAGACCTGCTGATGCGCAGACGCAGAGAGGAGCTGGGCCTGGACAGCGATGACCACCGCAGCCAATACCGCACGGCACAGATATTCCGCATACTTCGGTCCGGCGGCTATATGAGCCACGTCGTCGGCTGGGAGCACCTGACGGAGCCCCAGAGGGAAACCATTCTAGAATATCAGCGGATTGGTACCTATCGTCGTCCTGTTGGTCCCAGAGGCCCTGGCGGTCCCGGCGGCTCTCGTCGGCCGGGACAGCCGACTGTGCTGTCGGACGAATTCAGAATGGAGCTGTTGCGGCAGCGGAACGAGGCACGCCTTCGTGATCTCGGTCGCCAGATAAGAACGCAATTTTCACTCTCTCTCGGGCGGCCGCTCCCTCGGTGAATGCGGCGGGCGGGCGGGTGGAGGAAGAGGGGGACGAGGCGATCCTTTCATTCAACGGGCTTCGATCCCGGCGACGTTTCTAGGTTGAATGAGAGACGAGAGGAGAGAGGGAATCAAGATCTCCACACACAAAATTGCAAGGCACAGCGTGTGAGAGAGAGCCTGACAGTCCCAGGACACGGTCGGAGGGGTGACAAGAAAGTGTATAACTTGTCCGCCGTATTTACGTTTCTCTTTTTCTGGATCTACATGTCAGTTTTCAGCCTGGATTTGGGTTGGGTTGGTTATTCAACGATTGCAGGTTGCAAGATTCATTACAAACACGATTGGACATGGGGATAGGAGAACACCAGGCTGAGGATTTGCTACCAGATTGGACACAATACTGACCACTTTACGAGAATGGCATCAGATACGCATAGAATAATAATAACGAACATTGCATCATTAAACTCTGCATGATGTGAGACGTGCAAGCGAAGATTTCGCGGAGGAATAGCAAATCGAATCAAAAGTATCCACTTTCCGCCTGACTGGTCTTCACCTGTTTCTGGCTGTTTGGGATCTCCTTTTTTCGATTCTCCTTTTGTTTTCGTGAATTACGTGAGCCAGTATCCAAGGTCATCACGAAGGGATGTTCATGTAGGGCATGCCTTTTTTGGTTCGTTTTTGTAACATTTGTTTTTATAAAAAGGGGGTTAACAAGTCATAAATTATTAGTCAGCTGACGAACTAACTGTTCGAAAAAAAAAACCCCCAAAAATTAAATAAGAGAATTAAATATCGGAAGGGTATCGACAGAAAGGAAACGATAAAGTGTTTCGTAGAGAGGGTGAGATAACAAAGGAAAAAAAAAACCAGAACCGTGAATCCGAATTTCCAAAAGAAAAAAGAACAGAAAAAAAAGAGAAAAAAAAAACCATGCGGAGCAAGTTCATTCCGTTGATTTAGGGGACCCCCTAAACATTGTCGAACCATTCTCGCCGCCTCACAAACTTGTCGAGTCTTTCGTTTCTCTTTTCTTCTCAGGGTGCATTTCCAGTTTCCAGTTTCCAGGGCGACGATCTTCGTGACACTTGGGGGCATATCAATGCTCCGAGATTTTGTCTTAGAGCAGCAGGGCAGGCAGCAGCGCACTTCTTTGAATCCCACGGCCAATCTAAGCAGTGGGGTGCTGGGCGGGAGGCGGCGCGCCGACGACGGGCTGCTCCTGGTACTGCTGCGGCGGCTGCTCGGCGTAGGCCTGCTGGGGGTAGGCCTGCTGGGGGTAGGCCTGCTGCTGCTGCTGCTGGGCGGCATAGGCGGCCTGCTGGTTGGGGTCGACGTAGCCGGCCTGCGGGGGGTACGCGCCCTGCTGGCCGTCGAGGCCGGGCTGCAGGCTGGGGTCGACGGGCGCGGCGCCGGCGGCGCCGTAGTTCTGCAGCTCGGTAGCGGCCTTGGCGTCGCCGCCGGACACGCCGGCCTCGACGCCCGGGCTGGCGCTCTTGGTGCTGTTGATGAAGGCGATGACGAGGAAGGCCAGGGTGATGCTGAAGAGGACCCACTCGAGGGCGCCGAGGGCGGCGGAGGCCTTGACGCTGTTGAGGGCGCTCCGGTAGCCGCTGGGCAGGAGGCTGAGGGTGAAGGAGCCGACGAGGTTCTCGAGGTCGCCGATGGAGGCGGCCTCGCTGGCCAGGACGGCCCAGGAGCAGAGCCAGAAGATGTTGAGGAGGATCTCCACGGGGCTGGGTGGGGGGAAGGCGAAGTTAGCTGGTGTTGAGGCTAGGAATTGCGGAGGGCAACATACAGGTGCGCCAGAGGGTGGTAGGCCTCAGGGTAGGAGTGGAGGCTGACGCCGAGCCACACGAAGTAGAGGATCGTGAAGATGAAGGTGAACCAGGTCAGCCCTGCGGATTGTTAGCTACGAACGAACCGCCGTCTGCCAAGCAGAAAAGCAGAGCAACGCAGTGGGTTTGTCTCTCACCAAATCCGGCAGCCTAGAGGAGGGAAAGCAGTTAGCATCATGCGCCTGGGTAAGGTGTTGCGTTTTTTCTGTTTCTTTTTTTCCTCATTAGATATCCCCGCTAGGCTACTTACATCAGAGCCAAGCTTCGAGGCTGAGAACGCGGTCAGGATGAGCAGCAGGAACGCGAGGACGAGCTGTCCGATGCGCACGAAGAGCGTCCAGTAGGGCAGCGACAGGACGTGTGACCGGTCCTTGCCGTCGCCGGCCAGCGGGTCGACCCAGTTGCCTTGGTAGTTCGGCATCTTCTCTCTTCTTCTTTTGTTTGTTAGTAGACGTAATTTGTCGTCCTTCTCGTTCTGATCGTATTGTTCCGTCGGGCTGGTGTGCGGCTGCGCGAGTGGCGTTCGGAGCTGGTCTGCTTGTGGATGTTCGTCGAGATCAGGGCCTGTCTCTGTGGGGGGGGGAGGGAATGGCTTTTAAAAGGAGAGATCCTGCGGAGGGCTGAACGAGAAAATAGAAAATGGGGTGAAGGGGGGGGGAAGAACACCGGGCACCAAAACACCAAGAGAGATATGATCAGCGCCCAATAAACCTAATTGCTGTGGCCACGAGCAGGGGTGTGTCTGATAGTTTCGATCCTCCTCACAGGTCCTTTCTCTGATCTGTTTCTTTTCCCCCTTTGTCTCTCCTCGCCCTGCAGGGTAAGGCGCCTACATCACAGACAGCCCCCCCCTGATAGAAGAAGCCGGTTTTCCTGGCCGCCTTCATTCTTGGACCTTCTTGGGGCGTTCTTGTAGCAGATACGTGACATCACGACGTCAGGGACCCGGCACACAACGATGCGCCCACGCAAGATACGGAGTCGCAGTGACTTACGTTCTGTTGCTGTTTCTTGTGCCCGGCTGCGCTCTGTTTTGCGTGATTGCTGGCTGGTGGGCCGCGTCTGTGCTGTCTCTTCTTTTTTTTTGTTCCCTCCCCTGTCCCTTTTGCAGTTCCCTTTTGCTTTTCCTACTTCTTGGACCCCGTTCTCGGGCGCCTCAGGTCAAGCGAACCACAAAAAATAAGACAGCAGTCGCAGTCATAGCTGCGACGCTGCGGCAGATGGCCCCAAGCGCCCGCCCCAGCTCCAAACCGGAAAGGAACTGCAACGCTTGTTTCGTTGTTTCGCTCGTCATCCTCGCTCTGCCTTTGTTTTTTCTGTGGTCCCACACCCTTCCCTCCACCTCCCCCCTTCTCTCTCCACCCCTCTCCACCCTCATCCATCATCCATGGCCGCTAAAACGCCATTTTGGGACCCCCGGTCTGCCTTGCGCCTCGGGCCAAGAGACGCAGAGAGATGCAAAGAAACGCAAGAAAACGCAAGTGGACTGGCCAGATGCAGGAGTCGTGCCTCCGATCATTGGCTGATGGTCGCTTGTGACCCCAGAGGGTGCCGGTTCCGGCCGCTGGTGATTGGACCACTTCGGCAGGCAAAGAAGTGTGCAAGTATCTTTCTGCGTGCAAGGTATCTTGCGAGACCGACCCCGTATTGTCCCCCCCCCGTGCCTCAGAGTCACCGTCTCGCGCACCGCCACGCTCCCTTAGGGTTGCAGTTGTGAAGAACGTATCTCAGCAAATAGAACGGCCTGGAATCAAAGCGGCTTTGTGCAAAAGCGAGCAAGTACCTTCGTACCACGTCGAGACGCAGCTGCCCCTCTAGACCAACAACACGGTTGGTGCTGTTGTGCTGCTGTTTTTGGGCTCTGGCTCTCCCTGGCAGCCGTTCTGGGACAGGTGCCGTGGTGTGAAATATTGTCTCCCGTGAAAAGCAGAGGAGGCGGCACGGTAGAACCTCCGCGCAGCGATCCCGGATGCTGGGATATTAATATCTTTACCTCCTCTTCTTTGTCGCAAAGAACGCTACGGCGACCCGTCTTGGCTCCCAGGTCTTGTGCCTCGTTTAGAGCAGCTTGGCGCAGCATTAGCTCGTGCGATGGGGGGGGGTTCTCTCTGTGCAGGGCGAATTCGATGTCCTTGGGAGGCCGGTCCCTTTTTCGTCACTCGCCCACGGTTGGAGACGGTTTCACGTCAAACCTGCCTTGTCTCTCTTCTTCCTGCAGGGAGAATGAGACCAGCGACCGCGGGTCCTAAAATTAAGGTGCAGACTACGCATCAGTAGCGGCCACAACTGCTCGTCTTCTGCGCGGACTAGCCCGGTTGCAGATAAGGCTCAACCTTGCCAAAGCTAGAAAAACGCCTCTCGATTCCGATTCCGAGTTGGCAAAATGTCAGCCCCGTCTCTGTCCCACAAAAAGTAAAGCCAACCGAAGTAAGATAAAGTCGTTTCCTGCTGTTGGGCGGCCTCTTCCTCTTGAGTTGTCTCTCTCTTGATCGGTCGCCATTTGAGAAGGTGAACAAGACGCGGTGCAAGGACGCGACATGTGCAGAAAATGGAGGACAACCTGAAGGAGACAGCCTGGGCTGTGGATGTGCGGCACCTTGTCTAATTTACCCGAACCTGGTCTAAAAAAATAAGAGATATCCACAGCTCGTTTAACCAAAAAACTTTATCGAAAGTAGGATCGACAGTCCTCGCAACCAAAACGAGACAGGCTGCTTCCATCCGCGCTGTGGACCGGCCTGCGGAAATATTCCCGTCTTCTACGAGAGTACGAAGTAGGGAAGGATTCAATTTCACAAAAGAGCGAATCTCGGTTCGGAGAACGCCGCATCGTTACGTGATTTTCTCCATCTGATGAATTGCTTCTTACGAAAAGCACATTCCCTTCCCCACCGAGGAACGCCGGTATACGGAGCGGTCAAACCTAGAACGATGACAGCGAGCTGAGTGAAGCCCATGAGCTGACCGCAGGTCCAACTGATCTGGTGATACCGCCTGTCAAACGCCGAAACCCAATGCCAAGAAAGCCGAGAAAACGACTCGTAACAATGTTCTGTTCTAGATACGAATACAATGCTGCCTTCCGCCACCCCCTCCTACATGGCATCCTCGAGCGCAAAGTAGGCATCGCACTGGCCTATGCCATAGACGTGGCACTGGCACGCATTGTACTCGGGGCAGCTAAAGTCTGGTCAGCTCTAGGCAGGATGAGGTGAAGCAGTAAGAGCAGAAAAGGTGAAGCAAAGGGGAAGAAAAAAAACCTACTGGAACGACTCGTTGCCCAGCCACATGTGCCACGTGTGCTCCATCAGCCGCCCGCTCTCCATGTCGCTCAGCGGCGTCTCCGTCACCCACTGCCGCAGCGACCGCCACCACTCCCGGCTCCGCCGCCGGATCGCCGCCCGGCTCGCCGCGAACTGCGCGCAGCAGGGCGACGCCAGCTTCACCGGCACGCGCTCCCCGGCCTCCTTGTCCAGGAAGTCGTCCAGCAGCGTCGTCAGCTGCACGTCGCGCCCGTGCCGCCGGAACTCGGACCGCTCGACGGCGTAGTCGGCCAGCACGATGACGTTCTCGCAGCCGGGCAGGCACCGCAGCGACGCGTAGCCGCGCCGGGCCACGTACTCGACGCGCAGGCGGCGCACCTCCTCGAGCGAGTCCATGGCCTGGTGCCACCCGCGGCGGTGGCCGTGGTGGAAGAGGACGACGTCGGGCAGCGCGTCGTAGTGGTCGACGATGTAGGTCAGGTACGCCATGGCCTCGTTGCCCTTGTTGACGGGCACGGCGAGCTCGGGGGACAGGGGCGCGTCGGTGACGTAGTGGTAGACCGCGCCCTGCCAGGCGGGGGGCACGCTGGCGAGCCAGGCGGTGTCCCCCTTGGCGACGAACTTGCTCGTGGACGCCACGACGAGCGCCCGCGTGAGCTCGTTCGGCGAGGAGTGGCTCGCTTCTGCGACGACGCTTTCTCCGCTGCCGCCGTGGCCGTCGTGGCCGTCGTCGACCTCCGGCTTGTGCAGCCGCTTGGGCTCGATGAATGCTTCGGCTGGCGGATGCTGCTGTGCCTGCGCGTTTATCTTAGCCTCCGGACCCGTGTCTGGGCCTGCATGCTTGGGTATCGGTTTCAGCTCTTGTAATGGGGGAGCGGTCGACGAGGACGCCCTGCTGTGCCCCCCCGAAAAGAAGACGCGGGCAAAGACCGTGAGCACGATGGCGAAGAGGAGCGGTCGGGCCACAAAGACGAGTGCCGCCCGCACTTGGCGCCTGCTTTGGACACCCATTGCGACAACCGATGTGATTGCTTGGACTCGGACGACAGTCAAGGTCACAAAAGAACGAAAGAACTGTATTGGCCGAATGCGATAGGAAAGAAGAAGAAGCCAAGACTAAAGAAGAACACGCAGAACAAAAAAAGAAAGAAAAGGATTCATTTTTTTTTTCAAAACAAGGACTGGCTCTGTAGCTGTATGTTTCGTTTCCCCCTTTCGAAGCTTTGTGAGACGGCGCTCGTCTCAGCTTCATCACCATTGCTGCTGTGGTTTTTGCGCACAGATCCGGGTGTTTGGGGAAATGACGTACAGAACCCCCCTTTTTGGTTTCGAGATACGATACCTGTGAGAGCTGTGAGAAGACAAGGTCCTTTGACACGTGAATTTTCTTAAAAATAAAAGGGGAGCTCCTTGCTAAACATTAAAGAAAAAGGATGGATCACCAAAATCATGGTAACTCGGGGGCTCAGTTGCGCAAGCACCGTAGGTGTGGCCATCTTAGCAGCATCTTCTCGCCTCTGCACTTTGCGCAATTGCACCAACTGGCGATTTTTATTGGTGGCATTAGGTGCTTTGAGAAAGCAATTGACAATTATCAAATTAAAATCCCTAGACAAATAAATAAAACCACCGTGGTTGAAGTAAAAAGCAGCAGGCGGCCATGCGCTGATGCCCTACGCTGCCGTAAAAGTTGTCTTGGTCTCGTCACGAGATGACCATTTAAAAGGAGACCAAATATATTGGGTCCTGGCAAAGTCAATGCAGTTAGAGTTCTGGGCTTCATAGAGGTGTAATTAAAGTGCGTGATTTCTGATCTCTTTCCAAAAGGCAACGTCTATGGGTGAACATAACAAAGTGCTCGCTGAATAAATTTCACGGTGCCGGCACAACGGCCATATCTAGGAGTCGAATCGCTCCAACGTCGCAGGCCAGATGATGGAGATTTATTGGGTATGTAGGATATGTGTTTGTACCGATAGATATTGATTTATGTCGGCGAATTTTGCCACTGCCGGGCCGCACACATGAGATCCAGTTCGTTCTAGATAACCCGACATTCGATGATCATTTAGGCTTCTGATATGTATTTCGTTCCAAGGCCAGTGCATGTATCTACCGAAGCAAAATATTTCTTCGACGGGTCGCATATTGCCTTAGGCTAATAGACTGTACTGCTTCGCAACTTTACTATGGCAAGATATGAGTGGTGAACTGCTTGTCCTTGCAAACATCACCTTGCCGGAGTTTTGTGTTTTATTTCGTTAATATGGCCCCCAGGAACAGCCGAAAAGCTTGTTCTATCTCGAATTAAAGTAAGGAGAAGGAGGGGGTTCCAGAAGATAGAAGGGAAATATATATGAACTGGATGAAGGTCACCGGCCAAGACAGACAAGCTGTGAATCTTAGGTCTTCTCACCCTGGCAGAGAGAGCTCGACACTTGGTGACCGTCTTTTTCACGCCCAAGAGAATTTGGTCTCGTTACAATTATCTCTCTTCTTTCCTCTCGCATTCGAAGATCATGGCTCGACTGCGGTCGACCATCATGGCCAGTCTGGCAGCGTGGGTGCTGCCCGTCGCCCTGGCTGCCGACTCGTGCCTCAACACCACGCAGCAGTATGGCCTGACGGCCGCTGCCGGGTACCGCACCAAGCTGGTCCTGTCCGATCTCACGGGCGCCCGCGGGATTGTCTTTGACCCGACCGGCCACTTGATCGCCGTCAGCTCCGGCGTGGGACTCGTGCGCCTGACCTTGGGCGGCGGCAACTCGACCAACATCGCCGACGTCTGTGTGACCGAGCGCCAGACCATTGCCACCGACAGAAATGTGAGAACGTCCTCAAGCAGCGTAACAGGATAGCGCAAATGGTGTCCCAGACAAACAAAGCTAACTCGACAGAGATCAACCACGGCCTCGCCATTTCCCCCGACGGCAAGACCGTGTACGCCTCGTCGATCCAGACCCTGTTTGCCTGGGACTACGACCCGGCCACCGGTGCGGCGACGAACAAGAAGGCCGTCATCACAGACCTGAACATCAACGGCAGCTACCACAACACCCGGACGCTGCTGATCCCGCCGACGCACCCCGACTTGATCCTGGTCCAGCGCGGCAGCGTGGGCAACATTGACAACGGCACCACGGACCCGGCCAACGGGCGCGCCATGGTCAAGATTTTCAACCGCACCGAAATCGCCGCGAAGCCAGTCTCGTATCTTGCCGCCGGCACCATCTTGGGCTGGGGCCTCCGCAATTCGGTGGGCTGGGGCCAGGACCCGACAACGGGATTCATCGTGTGTTCATGTTCTCATTGTCCGTTGTGTGGGCATAACTGTGTGACAAAAAGCTGCTGACAAAAAGTAGTGGTCCGTCGAGAACGGCATGGACAACATGGAGCGGGATGGCGTGGACATCCACCAGGGCAACCCGGCCGAAGAGCTCAACTTCCACGGCCTGCTCAACGACACCAAATCGGCCGAGTTCGGCGCCAACTACGGCTACCCGGAGTGCTTCTCGGCCTGGGAGCCGAGCCTGATTCCTCACGCGGCGGAAAAGCAGATCGGCGTGGGCACGGCGTTCATGAACGAGCTGTCGGCCAACGGCACCGGCCAAGGCTCAGACACGTGGTGCCAGAAGCAGCGACACGCGGCTCGGCTGGTCTTCTCCTCGCACATGGCGCCGCTGGACATCAAGTTCCGCAGAGATGGCTCCGCGGCATACGTTACGATGCATGGAAGCTGGTGAGAATATCCCCCCTTGAGAGACGGTGAATTTCGAAAATCAAATCTGACATCGCACAGGGACAAACAGCCGGCCGAGGGCTATCGTGTGTCACGGATCGATTTCGGCAAGGACGGCATGCCGAAAGAGCCCCCCACGAGCAACAAAGCAGAAACCATCATCGTCAGTAACACAAACTCCACAAGCTGCCCGGGCAGATGCGTGCGGCCCGTCCAGCTCGCATGGGATCCGCACGTTGAAGGCCGCATCTTCTTCACTTCCGACGCGTCTGGGGAGCTGCACGTCATCGATGGAGCTTAAGAGGAAAACGAAGTTCGATGTGCCATTGAACAATATTGGCTTCTGTTGTGTGACAGACTCTTTCGGCCCCCTCAACTTCTGCCCCCTCTTTTTTTCTTCCGGAGCTGATGCTGTAATGAAATTCAAGATGAAATTGAAAAAAAAAAGAATGTGGCTAGACAGCCGGGTAAGACAAATCTGTCGAACTAGCGAGTTGACTGTCTCGATTTGTCTCACAACGGCTGACAGCCGGCGGCAGCTTCTAGTAGTGTCACGAGGCGTTGAAATGCTGGTTTGACCTGTGAAGGGTCCAGTCGAAGACAAAGTGGACGTTCGCAAAACACAGGCCAATGATGTAGATCCAAAAAGAGATAAATGGTGCGACATCCAATTGCAAGGATACGTATATGTACATAAGTGGCCAATGAATTCACTGGCCTTTGCTTTTCTCGATCGAGCTATCTGCCTCCTCCACGGGCACCCCAAACCTTTCGTCATAACGAAGTAAATGATCGTAAAGAAGGTGTATTAAAAACCAATATGATAGGAGCAAACGACCACTCTCTGCCCAGCGCCCTTTTTGCGCGCAGCAGTAGAGTATGTTGTCTCATGCTCCGACCAACAAAATAAAAAGGAAAAGAAAAAACAAACGTAAGAAGGCTATTCCAAGAGAGCGCGATGTGAGACAATAGAAAAAAAAGAAAATATAAAAGATCGTCGGAAAAACCGCCAATGGTATTTCCAATGCATGCGGTGGGCCGTAAATGTCAAAATGCAAGTTCCCAAACGAGGTCCTTGCATGAGCTTTCGAGGGCATCCAGAGAGCCATTTTGCTCTGTTTGTTCATGTGCGAATTGCTGAATAATGAGAAGTGAGATAAAAATAAACAGAGATGTGTCATACACGTTGTGTGTTGTGTGTCGTGTGTCGCAAGTTGTATGCCTGTCCCCTGCATGTATCTTCGCTGCGTGCTCTGATTCGAGCAGCTCTCCCCAATGGCGCTGCAATGCGCGGTCACCGCATTGTCCAGAGATGCGGCCGGCCACAGGGGCCCAACGGTGATCGAGCTTGTGCCTCGCCCTTGAATTCTCGCCAGATGAGACTGTTAACGTCTCTCGTCAATGGTCGGGTACTCTGTCCGCCAGTCTTGCGTGCGGCTGCCGGAGGCCTTGGACATGGAGCCAAAAGAGGGCATCGAGAGGCGGTTGCGGATCTTGTTCGGCGTCGAGGCCGGCTGCGAGGCGCGAGATTGCCTGCTCGCAGAAGATGCGGATGTGTTGGAGGACGAGCCCGTCGAGACAGGTGTCTGGTAAACGTACTCGCCGTCGACGTAGACAGCATTGGACACGAAGGTCGAGCGACGGTTGCGCCGGCGGGTGTAGCGCTGCTCGAGCCGGAACAGCTCGAGCTTGGCCTGGATGCGCTCGATGAAGTTGGGCATCGTGGGATGAACAAGGAGGGGCGGCTGGTTGGGAGGCGGAACAAGCGTAGGATGGGCGAGAGATGTCGAGGGAGCAGATGGCGTTTGCTGCTCGAATTGATGGCAGTTGGACTGTCGTGAGATCGAAGAATGGGAGTTAGAGCCGAGAACGGTCGCCAATTGATTCAAAAGGAGTGGGAAAGGAGACCAAGAAAGGAGCGGAAGCAAAAATGGGCATGCAAGATAAGAGGGAGAGACAAAAACGACGAGAGAACAAAAATGGAAGAGATGGTAGCGGCCGAGAAGGAAGATCTGGAAGCAGAAAAGAGCTCAATTGTGTGTGGCGTCGGCCGTCGTCCGCCGCTGAAAGATACAGCTAGTTCCTGAAGAGACCCTAGCGGGGAAAATGCCAAAAGGGGGGAGGAGGCGACATGGAAGACATGCATGGATGCACCATTGCACCTGCATGGAAGACGGCGGCTGGCGTGGGAAAGCGCGAGAGAGGCCCCGGTCCGAGCAGGGAAAGAGCGACGGATGGGCCTGGACAGTGCTCCAGACGCAGCACGATTATTAAAACTAAAATCACGAAGGAGCGAGAGCTGTGGAGGTGAGAGGCGGCCCAAACTTCGCTAAGCACGCTACAGGACAAGCGTGTTGACACCAAACTGGAGGCAATTTCGTGGACCTGGGGAGTACACGAGATTGCGGTGGAAATTATGAGTGCCGCAAGTACCTGGACTCGTCTGTACGTCGTACTGTAGTCGCAGACGCAAGTCGACGATACGACGCAATATGCACGAAGAAAGAGCAGCTGGCCTTCTCCCCGTCCTTCTTCTTTCCTCGCCTGCTCGTGCAGCAGTTCGCTCCTTCCTCCCATGTTACGTCGCACCGCACGATGTATCTTATCGTCTGTGGGTGTCTGCACATGGCTGCTGGGTTGCCGGGCTGCGTTCTTTTTCTGCAGCTTCTGCGCCTTCTGCACCTTCTCTGGCGAATTTCCCCTTTTTGTGTGGATATGCGGCCGCTCCTTCCTAAAAGAATCCGTTTCCCTGGCAAGCCCCTGAAAGTCGAAATACCCTAGCCCGGCCATAATACCACACACGCCTTCAACAAAAGGTGATAAGCAGTGGGGCTCCACCGCCGACTAATGCTAACACGGGAGGCTAAACAAGGAGGCCACCACACATGGCGGTGCCCGTGCGTGTGGCTCTAGCGTCTTGATGCTGCACCAAGTGGGGGTGGGATGCAGGGGGCGGACGCGGAGCCCCAGGTGCGTGGCCCGATGGAGAGCTCGCTGGAGAGGTCGCTGGAGAGTGGAAAATGGACGAAACGGATGGCATTAGACGGCCCGACAGGCCACAACAGAAGAGGGGAGGAGCGATGAGGACGAATCGAAGGTAGGAGGCACATTCTCTTGCCCAGACCCTCCGTGCCTTCCTTTTCAATAAGATAGGGTTATTATGGCGATTTGGGCGATTTTGGCTCCGCACAAAAACTGGAGAGCCATGTGCCATGTGGCCCGGCCATAGCTGGCCATAGCCGGACATACCCCTCCGCGGCCTCTCGTTAGCAAAACATCGACATTTATGCATGATGCTTCGTCTCATCTCGCAGAAAGCTTGCGTGTCGCGTGGTCTGTGACGTGCAAGCGGGCCGATGTTTCGCGTTTGGGGCTGAGCAGGATATGCATTATGTGATTCTGTCTTTTCATTCTTGCCATTCTTGCCTTCGTTTCTCGTCGTCTTCTCTGTCAGACGCCTTATCTCGAACAGACTGGCCAAGCATCTTTCCTGCCTCACCGCAACTTGGCCTTGCGCTGCAGAAAGTACATTCAACAACGGGGACGGAAAGCAACAGTTGGGCTTTTCGGGTAGCCTCTGCTGCTTCTTTTCTCCCAGCACAATGTTCATGCTCCCGCGCGGGTGGATGATTGTTCGGCGCTCGTCCACATGTGTCCCTTGGTCGATGTTCTCACTGCCCAGTGCAAGGTCGATCTGATTCATGTTTGTGCACTGGGGGCGCCAAGCAGTCGGATACGTCGGACGCATAGCAAAGAGACGGCTCTGAAGGGGATCTGACAGGGGTCTCTCTGCACAAGACGATGGACAAGAGCCAAGCCCTTGTTCACCTCTCGTCAGATCACATGACTGCTAAGAAGACGTCAATACATCACGACGAGTTGTGATGCCACGGGTTGAAGACAGCTCTACCCCAAAGCAAGGCCAGCGCTGGGTTCGTTTGCCGTTGTCAAGCCTGCCGAAGTCAAGTCGTTCACATTCTCTTCGGCAAAGTTGTTGACGCTACCCCCAGAGCTCCACGCAGTTGAGCAAAGGACGGCAGACGTACATACGTGTTTTTGCACAGTACATTTTCTGTATCCACAGCCTCAAGATGTGCCATTGAACAGGACCGGGCCGCCGTAACTGGCTTCTTCGTTGAACGGAGCGTCGGCGGTGAGCTTTGAACAAGGCGGCGCCCACCGTTCATTTTACTTTCGCACCAAATATTGCATGTGCACGATGAACAAGAAACAGCATCGTGAACTAGAAGCATCTCCCGGGCTTCGTATAAAACATGGCTCACCGTCCTCAGTCTTGCCGGTTAAATCAAACCCCACAAGCCTCACAAACCTCACCTCATCGACATCGACACCGACAACAGTCTCCTTTCCCTTCAGGGCTTCTGGACTCCCTAACTTCTGCACGCTCCTATCTGGGTTAAATCCAGCACCATGGATACGGCTACCATTGGCCATGCCAACACTGTCCACGACCCCAGCAGCGGGCCCCTCGCTGTTGATAGCAGCAGCTCGCCTCTTATTATTCACGGCAGCAGCGGAGCTCTTGTTGTCGATGGCAGTAGCTCTCGCCGCAGACGGCGACGCCCCATCCGCCGCGGCGGCACCCATCGCCGCAAGCAGATGAGCATTTTTCGCGAGGACCTCATTGAGCTTGAGGAGGCAGAGAAGCGGGCACAGTGGAAGCTTGCAGACCTCCGAGACCAACGTGCAGAGATTGACGCTGCTCAGGAGGAGTTGAAGAAGGTACGCGCGCGTGTTGACCATAACGAAGAGTTGTTGCAGTTCGGGCTCGCCGAAATCCACCGGTCCCAAGCAGAGGCGTTGGCGTTCATGGACCGCCTCCGGTCGCGCGCAATTATGCGCCGGGAGGCTCCAGAGGCTCAACAGGCCAGCGGGACGCCCGAGATGCCCGCGGCCCCCCAGCCGCCTGCGTTTGCGTTCAACCCGGCCGCGCCCTGTTTTTCTCCGAGCGGCCCGCCTGATACCCAGCCCGTCAACGACAGCGATGTCACTGACGACAGCACAATATCCCTTTTGGAATTTCCGAAGATTTGTGCGCTTACTGGAGACATTGCGCGTGCGTCCCCTGCCGTTCACCCGCCTGCCTCGCTGTCGATGACAGTTCATGGCCATATCAGGTTTGGAGATGCGCCGTGGATCTGCATTCCGTCCCGACGTGGTCCAGTCTCTACTCAAGAGCCTGCCCCACAGCCTGCTGCTCAGCCTGCCTCCGGCCCTGCTGCCGAGCCTGCTACCGAGCCTGCTGCCGAGCCTGTTGCCGAGCCTGCTGCCGAGCCTGCTGCTTCGACCATCGGTGAGTCTCCTTATGAGCTTGCCCCTGAACTTTCTATTATGACCCTCTCCTATCCCGCGCGGCTGTCCTATGCTGGCATGGCCATGCAGTCCAGCTCCAAGAACGAGACTATCGTCTTGAAGGAGAAGAGCGGCGAGGCCAAGCCGGCGGCTGAGGCGGCTGCCAAAGTCACCCCAAAGACGGACACCACCAAGGCCTCCGGGAAGGTCGTTTTCAAAGCGCGCAAGGCTACTGTGCAGACTGCCCCGAAGGTTGCTGCTCCAAAGGTTAGTGATGCCAAGGCCGATGCAAAGGCCGATCCCAAGGCCAGCCCCAAGGCCAACCCCAAGGTCGGTCCCAAGGCCACCCCCAAGATTGCTGCTGCACGCGGTACTACTACCCCCCTCGCATCTGCTCCGGGCCCATCGCGTGCCAAGGCTGGCGCGGCTAAGAACCCCACAAAGCCTATGCCGAAGCAGGTTGCGAAGCTCGCCGAAAAGCCTTCCCCCAAGAACTCTCCTAAGGCCTCGCCGACTGCTTCTCCCCCAAAGACTAGTCCAAAGACGTCCTCCCCCCCTGCTCGGACTGATTCTCCGTCTCCCGTGTCTAGGTCGCCTTCTCGGGCGGCTCATCGCAGCCCTGCTCGAAAGCCCGCTCCTGCTAAGGCCAAGACGGTGACGAAGACTGCTGCTAAGACTGCTGCTAAGACTAGTGCTAACCCTGCTTCTCCTGCGACCTCTGCAACGAGCAAGGGCGGCAAGACTCTCACCGAGAAGAGCAGCGGCGCCTCTCCAGTGGTGGCTGCGGCAGCCCCTGCGACGGTGGAGATGATCCATGATGGACTGCCCAAGTTTTTGATCGACGACATGCCGGAGCCTACGGTGCGCGCCGGGACGAAGAGCGAGGCCGACATGGACAGCGAAGACGACATGTCGTCTCTGCCCGATACCGTCATCGGGAGCCTCCCGAGCCCGCCGCTGCGCCCCGCCTCCGTGCCGCCTCCGACGAGCCCGGCGAGCCTGGCTACGGCGTCTCCCACCCCCAGCCACGTCCTCGAGCCGTCGGATAATTCCTTTCTCTACCAGCAGTTCAACGACTTCTCCATCTTTGCCCACTGCGGCTGGTTCGACATCGATGCCGACCCGGACATTGATGACCGTTCGCCATGGTAAGTTCTGTGACGAGGCGATTCCTGCCCGACGCCCCTTGATATGCAGCCCGCCATCCCAACATGGCAAGTCTGCGGACGAGGTGAGCGAGGTGAGACACACATCCCATCGTCTTTTTGACATGTTGCTGTACCCAAATTTATCTCGTGTGTTCATAAAACTGTGCTCCCTTTATTGGTATGAGCTCAGTTACTCTTAGAAATTAAAAAAATCTACTTGAAAAATATTGACATCTATCTCAATTCATTATCGTAAAACCCCGTGATCTCGAAAACTGAGAATGAAGACGACGTAAATTATGAATCAAATTGGTTAAAAAAATGCGCTGTGAAAGGAGTAGTGAATAAATAAAAATAAATAAAAAATAAGCCAAGAATAACACCGACAAACTCCCCCCCCCTTTCGCTTTCGTAACAACATTTGTACTCTTTCCCTCGCCCTGCACGAAACCAAAGAAGAGACAAGAAAATTAACAAAAAAAAGAGAAGCATCCAACAATTCCCATGGTATCATTTGTCTTTCTTCAAACTGAAAACCCAGCAAATTTTTTATCCAAAATACGTCGTAAACAATTTTTGCCGCACATTATTTCTTTCGCACAAGATCGGCCATCGTCTACCGCCCACGCACTTGCTGGGCGTACTCTGCTGGGTTGTAGACGGCATACCCGCCTGGCTGCTGTCCCGGTTGCCGCCCTGGTTGCTGCCCTGGTTGCTGATGTGGGTGGCCTCCGGCGGCGGTCAGTGTCGGATCGAGCTTCTTGAGGGCCTCGAGCCGGTGCTCTTCGGGTGTCTCGCGGTGTGTGGCCAGGTCGGACGAGAACGACTTGTCCAGGCCCGGCGACCGGTAGCCGCCGTTGCCGCCACCACTGGCGTCCGAAGCGATCGAGTCGGGGCGCGATCCGGTGAGCGCGGGGCTGCTCTGGTTTGCGGGCGGCGGCACCGGCACAGACCACTGGCCCGGCGCCAGGATGTCCGACTCGCGGTTGGTGTGCGGCGTCGTGCTCGTCGACGAGGGGGGTCCTGTTGGCGCTCCTTGCGAGACCATCGTGTGCGGCGGTTGTGGCTGCGCCAGCGTCTGCGCGTAGTAGTAGTCGCCGGGCATCTCGACGGCGTTCATATGCGCTGCGGGCACGGCGCCCGGATGGACAGGGTACGCCGGCAGCTCGGCGTGCTGAAAGTGCGGCGGCTGCTGCCCGTATTGTGCGTACATGGCCGGGTGCATCATCTGCGGTGGCGGCTGATAGTAGCTGCCCGGTGTTCCTGCGTAGCTGGCATGGCCTGGGTGCGCGGCATAGCCCTGGTAGCCGGGATATCCCTGGTACACGCCGAGGCCGGGGCTCGCAGGCACAGGGGTCTGCTGATATTGTGGTGGAACGCCGGCGCTATTGGGTCGGAAACCGTACGGGGCCTGCATTGACTGCGGGCGAGGTACCTGGTACGGTACGGCCCCCGGCGACCCTGGCGTCTCTGTCCGGCTCGGCGGCGAACCTTGCTGTGAGCCTTGCTGCTGCTGCTGCTGTTGCTGTTTTGTGTCCTTATCTTGTGCCTTCGAGAAGGCCGGAGATGGCGACGATGTGGGCGAGGCCATCAGCGTATTCGAGCGGTCGGCCGGGTTGATTGTCTTGAGCTTGCCGTTCTCCATCATGGCGGTCAGCAGGCCGGCGTCGACCAGCTCGGCCTTCTTGATGATGCGCTGCACCATGGCCTTGCTGGCGGCCTTGAGCTGCGACTTGACAAAGCTCATGACGGCGATGCTGCACTTGACCTCGACATCCTCGCGCAGGAACAGGCCGTCGCTCGGCGCGCCCAGCGCCGCAAGGCCCATCTCGAGCGTCTCGGGCGGCTCGATGCCCGGCTGGTTGCCGTCGATGCGGTACTTGTAGCGCATGTCGATGTTCATGGGCGCGTAGATGTGGGCCTGCAGTCCCCAGGGCATGTCGTGGAAGCAGCCGTTGAACGAGATCTTGCCCGAGCCCATCTTGCCGAGGCCGGGGACATACTGGATGCGCTCGGTGATCTCGTACCAGGTCGAGTAGTACTCGTCGGAGGCGGCATCGCGCGGCGCCTTGATGGCCTTGTGCTCGAGGACCAGCGGGTTGAGCGTGATGACCTCGCTGTGCGAGTGCAGGATGTCGATGGCCAGCTGCCGCGGGATGAAGCCCGGGATGGGCGTGACGATGGTGACGAGCTCTTTTTTGCGCAACATACCGGTCATTTCGCGGGGTGGATGTGAGGATGATGCGATGCTAGGATGTGTGTGTGTCGAAAGAGAAGCAGGTCAAAAAAGAAACCGAAGAGCAGAGCACGTTCTGTCCAAGATGGTGACAAATCAGATTCTGGCCGTGGGACGCGGTGATCTGTTGTGCGCTCTGGTTTCTGCTGCCGTGAGGAATCCTCGACGGAAGGGTCGGTTTCGTGTCGCAATGCGCCCGAACGAGTAAAGCTGTGTGCGATCGGCGCAGGAGACCAGCGCCTTAATCCTGCCACGCCTTCTTCCCTAGCAGTCCCGAAGGCCTCTTGTCGTTGCTGGCTCTTTCTATCTTTAGATTGTCGCCCCTTTTCTAGCTCTTTGTGCCTTTTCTTTTGGGGTTCCTTGCTCTTTCTTTCTTCGGCAGCTTTTCGCGCCTTTTCTGTCCTCTCTGGTGCGTTCTGGGCTGGTCCTTCCGTCGGATACAGGCTTACCCGCAATGTTTCCTTTGTCGCAATGTTCTTGTTTCCTGTTGTCTGCGCGCTGTGTTCGTTTCCCTTGTTTGCTTGTTTCTTTATTCGTCTCCGTCGTTGTCGATTGTTCGTTATCGCTCTTCGTGCCGGAAACGGACAAGAAGGATCCGGGTGGTCGGCTGGGGAACTGCGGCGGCTCAACAGAGAACGGCAGGTAAAAAAGAGAGAGAGATAGAGAGAGTAGCAGCCAGAGAAAAGGGCCAATACTAGGAAACGCAAGAAGCTTATTCACTTGGAAGAGGGGGATGCGGGTTGAAAAAGGAGGAAGAGGGAAAGAGGGAAAAAGCTGAGGGAAGGAGCAGAGAGGGACAGAGCGAGGCGGGGCCAGCCAGGAAACGCAAAATGGGAAGGCGCGGCAGCGGCAGCAGCAGCACATGCACTTGATTCTTTGTGCGCAGGCGTGTGTGGAAGGGGAGGATTGGCCGAGAAAACGAACAGGGCTGACGTCTTTCCCTTGCGTCCCCCCAGGTCCTTCCCATTTGCCTGGTCCTGCCCCTCCCGAAGTTTTCGTTACGAGCCCTCGTAATCTGTCAGATGGGTGTGCGCCTCACGCCTCGCGCCTTCCGCCAACGGCACTCTGTGCTTCCCTCCTTCCGCGCTGGCAGTGCTTGGCTGTTGAGCCACTTGCCCCCCTCCCCCCCGGTCGACTGGGTGAGATGACGTGAGAAAGCAGTTCAAGGACCAAGGTCCCACCAGTGAGCGGACCGGAAAGTCAAACTCGTCAAAGAAAAAGAGATGCGCTGCCCTGTGCCCAAGAATTAAGCATCCGCACTACTGCGCATAGCCCCCTACTTAATCCGTGCACCACCTTCAGACTTACCAATCTCGACGGTCGCTGGCTGCCCCGCTGCTAGGAGCGGACGGGCCTGGCCCAGACCCAACTGGCCGCTCCGTTGGCTCTCTCTCCGTCCCTTCTTCTTGGCGCGCTCTGTTTCCGCTGTCACGTGGAAGCGCGACCGGCTGCTCCTCTATGCAATGCAATGCACTTCACGCAGCGCACTCCCACGATTGCCGCTGGGACTCTGTTTTCTCTTCCGGTGTGTCGCTGACTTCTGTCCATTGGACGGCTTGGATGCGGTCCGCAGGGCTGATGCTCCGGCGGCAATGACGTCAAATGGCAGGCAGGCGTTTGCCTTTCTGGGATCTCAGCCCAAAACCGCGCCTCAATCCTCCACCTCGAATGAGAAAGACCGCGCGTAGTAACGTCCGAGTCGGGACTGACGTCTTCCGGATCTAGACATATTTCAAATACCGTCAAGAACATGCGTCTGCCCTTCCGATCGATTCTGTTCGCCCATTCATCATTTCCTTGGCTCCATATGTGCATTACTATTATTAGTATTTGGCAATATAAGGCCTGGCAAGAGGTTAGGCTTGTCTAGTTTTTGGCGGTCCAAGAAATCCCATCAAGAACAGCGCAGTGCGCGTTTATCCGGGCCTCCCTTTTTTCCAAATTGCTGCCGTGCAGGGAACGAGTAACGGTACAACCCCAGGACGACCGGCAAACATCGAAGGCAATGGGCAGCTGGAACGTGTCCAAAAAACAAAGAGAGAAAGGGAGTTGCCGTCTGACCTGGCTGGCTCTCGCAGCCCGTAAAGAATATGAAAGAAAGTTGGCTCCTCTCCTAGTAGCACTTTCTAGATCTGACGTACGGCTGCATGGTCCTACTTTGCGGCCGCTCTATTTCTCTGCTCCTTTCCTTTTTGTTCTTTGTATTTTGGCAGGCAAATAAACCTTCCGAGTGTTGCCCCAATCCTGCCCCGAAGCGCTGCCATGGCGGACCGCTCGCCGTCCGAGCACGCGCCCTTCATTGCCGACGAGGAGAGGCCCGCACTAGCCCCGTCCTTGCCGCTCGCCAAGCGGCCGAGTCCTCGCTCCTACAACCGCATTCATGTGGCCATGTGGCGCATCATCGTGGTGCTGGCCGCCCTGTCGGCTCTCGTCCTCCTCGTCTTTGCACCACAAGACCACGCCGCCGCACAGCAGAAGGCGCAAAAGGCACAGATCCTACAACAGCATCACCACCCAGAACTCCATGGCCAAGCAAAACAACCCAGACCAAGTCAGCGGCCAGGGGACAATACAGCAGCGGCCGACTGCCGCAACTCGACGCTCGACCGGGGCTGCCGGTTTGACACAGCCCAGACCGAAGAACACGAGCACTACTCTCCCATTGATGGTTCCTAATTTTGCGGCCATCTCCGCCATCTCTTTTCTCATTGTGGATTTACGCAAAGGAGAATGTGTGAATAATTCCGTGCTCAGGCTTTGCTTGAACTAGGTGTATTTTTTTATTTTACATACCAGTGCACAGTGCACAATGCGAGGAACGAGAACAAAAAAAAAATTGGTATACTGTTCCGTTTGTTACGATGCCAACTTATAACGTCTTCTAAATCAATGGATATCGATTCCCCCGACCCCTCTGACGGCCGCCTTAGCCTTATCTTCCATTTTCAAGTCTCATATTATTATTTACTATACTTCAAGTAGTTCAGGCAGCGTAGGCAGCGCAACCTATTGTAAAGGTGCTTAGCGCCTGCTTACCCCCCAAAGGGGTGGCTCATGATCTACAGGGGACAAGATGAGCAGATTTGGGTGGTTTTCATCTCTTTCATTATTGTGGCATTTTCTAACGGTATAACTTTCCTAGTCGCCAACTTTTTCTATGTGATCAGTAGTTTGCTAGCATTGATCCTACCACTTCCCGTACAGACGGCAACCCTTTTTCTGGCAGTGAAAGCCAGGACTGTTGCCCTTTTAATTACGCAACGGAGTAAATTTGACGGATCTCCTAGCTCTGGCCTTGAAGGGGTCGGCTTCGGGGAGCGCGGAGACCGTATTGCGGGCGTGGGTGTTGATGAGCGACTCGAAAGACGGGGACCACTCGACGCGGGGGTTGTACGGCTCAAAGTCAAAGAGGTAGCCGAGGGTGCGGAGGATCGAGGTGGCCGAGTAGGAGACGGTCTCGCCGGCCGCGTTCTTGCCCAGGCCCTCGACGTGCGCCTTGTCCACCCAGGGCGAGATGAGGAAGGTGGGCATGCGGCCGCCCAGGCGGTCGAAGTCGAAGGTGTAGTCGAGGCCGTCGGGGGTCACGGCCGTGTAGGTGAGGTCGTCGGGCTTGGGGGCCAGCGGGGGCGCGACGTGGTCGTGGAAGCCGCCGGACTCGTCGTACGTGATGATGAACAAGGTCTCCTCCCACTGGGAGCTGGCGCGGAGGGCGTCGTAGACGTCCTTGATCAGACCCTCGCCGTTGGAGACCAGGCCGGTAGGATGCATCGACGTCGTGTCCGTGCCGCAGCAGGAGGGGTTGATGATGCTGAAGTTGGGAAGATCGCCGGCAGCGGCGTCGGTGTAGAACTCGTCGAGATCGACAATGTTGCCGTCCAGGCCGGCGTCGTAGGTCCACTGGAACCACGAAGCCTCCGGGCCGGTGCCGCCGGCGGGGTCGTGGTAGTTCTTCCAGGTGTAGTTGTTTTCTGTGAGAGACTGGAAGATGCCCGTCTCGTTGAAGCCCTTGGCCGCAAATGTGGCGTCGTTTGTGCCATGACCGAAGGAGCTTCCAGCCACAATGGCCATGCGGTTAGGATCCGTGGGCTACCCGATCGTTAGCTTGCTGCTCGTGAACCAATGGATATAGTAGCATATAGTAACTCACGCCAGGGATAGACGAATGCCAGTAGTTGAACGTCACAAAATTTTGGACCAGAGACGTGAGCACGGGCACCTGGTCCTCAGTGTAGTAGTTCATGACCTGCCGAGACAGGGTGGTCTTGTTTTCACTGGCGTCGTAGAGCCGAAGCTGTTCATGAACAAAACCGTTCTGGCGTGCGACCAGTTTACCTGAGAGGATATCCTCGTTGCTGGGGTTAAAGGTACCATAGAACTCAATGTTGTTACCGTAGACGGCATGGTCCGGATCGTCGATGATGGAATCGTAGTCCTTGGCAACAGAGCAGACATTGCCCAGCGACGGGTTGGTCAGGTTATACGGATTGCAGTACGGGCCGTTATGGTAGGGATTGTCAAGGCCCTTGAGCGTCTGTCCGCCCAGGATGTTGTCAAAAGAACGATTCTCCATGACAAGGAGGACAACAGTCTTAATATGAGCCTTCATGTTTTTAACGGCAGCGCTGACGGGCGTGGAAGGCTTGCAAGGCTTGTCGGCAGCCGCCAAGGCTGCAAAGAGCACGATGCTCTTAACAGAGGCGGGCAGCATCTTGGACGAGTTGTATTTGGTATAACGAGGCAAAAGAATAACCTTAATATTCGTCTGCTACTATATGTTGCACATTCTACGGGAGAATCACTGGTAACTTTATACTCAAATCAGCATCTTCATATTACTACGACGCATATATGATAAACTTTGGACACGGGAAGGGTCCTTCCATCCGTGCCTGTACATCCAGGGGAGCTTTGCTCATGTAGGGTATGATTTGCATCGAAAGTGGGTGGCTACGGCTGTCAGCAGTACCCACGCGGAATTAATTAAAGATCGGGACGAGTTTTCTCCAACGAGATCGACGATAAAAACAACGTGCGGTCCGAACAGGAACCGCGGTTTGCGAAACGGCAACCCCAGTCTTCCGTTTTGCAGTCCGGTGTTCTATGGTATAACTTAGGTCTGCTCGGCGCTTCACCGATGGCCACATTGGGAATTGATCACCAGGATCCGCGACCAAGTACCGGGTTCGTGTTCGGTTAACTGTATCGCCTACTCTCCATACTACATCGTGGGTTCCACGTAGCGGTGTCATTGGGCAATCGGTATTTTGACTTGAGAGCGTAGCATCGGCTGTCAGAGAGATTTGAAGACTACGTCGTAGTAATATGGTAAATCTTGTTCGTCGGCTCCAACGTGAAGACTTCTGTTGCGGGACAGCCACGCGGTAAATACGGGGCGTTCCTAGTGACCCCTGCAGAACTAAGCAGATGCACAGACTGGGATCGCCAGCGCTACAAGTCCCGGTTGATGTCGTTATGAGGAACTCATTTTCTTGCTTTGGCTTTTTTTTAATAATCACGCCATCGGTACTGCTGTGCTGCCGTTGTTAGCCAATTAAAGGCTTTGGAGGGTAATTACTGCCTTGACTTCAAGCTGCTGTACCAAATGTTCGACGTGCATTGTAGGGTCTCTTTGTGGCCCGGTTCACCCAAACGAGAAGGTCGTAGACAACATCTGGGTGGTTCACACCACCTTCCCGTACAAAGCAACGAAAGAAAGCAGTCATTGCGAGTGTATGTGTAAATATATTTCCATAACTGTCTCTTGTGTTCTAGGAGGCAACATTCCGAGCACGGTGTCCGGCATTGTGGGGGGTTGCAGAGAAAAAGAAGCACGCCTGCCCTATCCGGGAGCGGTTCAGGAGCCTGGGCATAACACCTGTGTATGACAGCGTCTTTATTCCCGTCACGCTATGAGACCGCGGTAGCATGAAAAAAGCGGTAGCTGAAGAACACTACAGCCTGGAAATGTCCTGGTTCCGACCACACTGGCCTTCATAATAACCTACACAACGCTAAAGGTATGCGTTAGCTGCAGGCAAGTAATCTCGTAATATAATCTTTGGTGCTTCATTTAACTAATAGCCTTAGGTCTCTTTAGCGTTCCTAATCTACATCGCATCTCAACTTATCCTCGTCACAACAAATGCGTTACGTATGGAGTACATATTATTCAAAGTTAACACCTTGTACTCCTACAACAAAATCGATAGTAGGAGGATTTCTAGTAAAGCACCACCAACTGTTTGTCGACGTTAGTAAAGTTGCTCTTTATTTTATACTTCCTACAGTAAAATCCTAAGATCATCTAAAAGGCTACGATAGTAAAGGTGATCAAGACGGCAGCATAGTGTAACGCTTTAAACGCCCCCTCCCCCGAGATGCATAAGCTAGGAGACAACTTAGATCCTGGCACTTGGGATCAGAACTGAACAATGATGTGACCGTTATGTATATATATATATATATATATATATACATGTGTTCCGAATGATCAGGTTATAACTGCTACTCTTCCCGCGGTTTCGTCCCCCGGTATAGTAGGAACGGGAAAGCGTAAGTTTCCAGTGGGATGCTCTTTGGCCTGCCGCCGTTCCACTCGCCGGAGAAGCGCCCCACCTCCTTCTCCAGCGACCGTTCCGGCTACACCGGCACGTCCACGAAGGCCAGCAAGCCATGCCGCGTTGACGCCATAGAACTCGACGCCGCCCATCTTGCTCTTCGGGTGGAAGCGGCGCGCCGCCGGGCCAAAGTCTTCGCAGTCGGTCAAGGCCACCTGACCGCCCGGCTTGAGGCAGCTGTATGGCGTGCGCAGCAGTGCCGCCAGGTCAGCGATATGGCGCAGGACCAGGTGGCTGATGGCCAGATCGAACTTGCGGCCCGGTACGGTGGTGGACGGGGACGTAGTGGGACCCGGAAAATCTGCCGAGGTGGCAGTTGCCGGAGGCAGCGCCTGGTCTTCGGGGCCCGTCAGCAACAGACACAACGGCGTCTACGGCGACGATGCTGCGCAAGCGCGGCGCCATACGCGGCGTCAGAATGCCCGTGCCGCAGCCGATCTCTAGCATGTCCAGGCCGCCGTCGGTCGCCACCCGGGCCGCTTCGAGATCCGGCCGGAAGTGCAGGGTCGCCTGGAACGCGGCTTCCGACGACCGGTGTACGTACGGATTGTCGTCGCGGCTCTTGTTTCTAGCAAATTATTATCATTTGCGCCAACCACTTTCTCGGGGCTCTCCCGCTGGCCGTTTATCATAACTATATACAGACGACATCCCTCTTATCTAAGTTGCTCCTTCTTCTCCCCCGAACCCCTTTTCGTGCGCGGTACTGGCTTTGTCCAAGCATCCGCCCCGCCATGTCCCAGTTGCTTTGTAACTCTGCATCCTCCAGCCCAAATGAGCACCTGGGCCTGCAAATCCCACAGTGAATTACTCATTCAAAGGCGTTTGTATTTAAGCTCGTAGCAGGCCTTGTGTGATGGTGGCAACGAAACACCCAAGTGAAAATGCGGCGTGCACAGATACTTAGTCACAACTTTCAATAAGTTGTCCGACTTGTCGACGTTCAAGTATAAAGGACAGGACCACCTGGTTCAACTTGGTCAACACGTCGCCCAACCAGTGTGCAAAGGCCAAAATTTATCTACGAAATATGGTACGACCAGGGGCAGGAAAGAATCTCCAGGCGCAAGGCGAGCATGACCCGTCCCTGGCCCTGCGGCTCCGAAACAGACAGGAAAACACGCAGCTCTCGCCGCTCAGAAGGAAGCGGTGCCAGTCTGAGAGCGACGACGACCTCAGCTCGACAGACTCTGAGGAGGACAGCGATTTGGAAGACGCCCTCGACAGCGACCAGGACAGCGGCTCGTCCCGCAGCACGACGCTCGCGCGGCCCGGGCCCTCCGAGACCAGGAGAGTCGCGGCCCTCATAGCAGACAGAGCCTTTCCAGCTCTCTTACGGTGGGTAAATTCGGCGCGCTACATCCCCTCTCCTGAGCGCAGGATACTGCCTCGAAAGAGGCTGCGGAGAGAGGGCGGGCGGCCGCGGTCCGTCTTCGTCGAAGCCGAGGACCCCGATGACCCGTCGACCGTCCTCCTGCTGCGCGTCGATGGCTACTACCACCTGGCATGCCCCTTTTCCGTCAAAAACCCAGGCCGCCACGAATCGTGTGTACTGGTGCACGACCTGCGCTCCATTGCAGACGAGGTCAGACACCTCAGGAGGTGCCACCCCAGCCGCTTTACTGCCCGACCTGTGGGCAGCTTTTCGACAGCGACCTCCCCTGCGACGATCACATTCGCGCGCGGGCGTGCGCGCGCCGCGACGACTTTACCCCCCCGCGGGGCGTCTCGCGCGCGCAGCTCCGCAGGGCTGTCGACGACGACAACCGGCACCGGCGCGAGGCGGACCGCTGGCGGCGCCTCTACGAGCGCGTATTTCCGGGAGCGGCGCGGCCGCCGCGAGCGGCCGCATACCTCCGGAAGGGGCTGCCGCTGGCGGTGTCGATGGCGCGGGACTACTGGGACTCCCGCGGCGGGGGGATCATGGAGGACTACCTTGCAGAGCAGGACTTATCAGACGGCGAACAGTTCACAGGAGGGGGTCTTTGGACACTTCACAAACTTCTCGAGCGCGAGCTGATTCAGCGCGTTGTGAATACTGACAGAAGCGGTCCAGAAATGTGCCAGAGAGGGGCGGTTGTCCAAGCGGGATGGGAAATTTTGAAAGCGGCAACACGAACAATCGATACTTCGGAGCTGCTCACCTTAACAGCCATCCCGATATTTTTTCTACAAAACTATTCTACTTACCGTGCATGAACCAACCTTTGGTCTGGTTTTTCATATTCTGATAAAACTATCAGGAGCTTGTACGGCCGAGGAAACTCGCCAACGCAACACTGTGCACTTTAATACTACTATTTTACTCCTGTTTATGTATCGGTCAGCTGTGCTAGTACTGAGCTGCTTGCAGAAAATGCAGTCGCGAGACAAGTCCCTACGATATGATCTTGTATTTTAAAACTGTATATGTAATCAACCGTCGTGGGCCATTTCGGCCGGGTATCTCTTCGTCAGTCATCTGCGACTGGACACAACTCTAACAGCTATGCGCGGGCCGCAGATAGCTGCACCTTGAGCTCGACTGGGGTGCTGATGCAGTCGACGGGGACCTCCTTGGCCCTCCTCCGGCGTCTGGGCCTCGACCTCCACGCCCCTGAGCTTGGTCTGAACCGCCGTCACCTCGGGATTGTGCAACTTCGCGGCCGCCTCGGACGCGGCCTGGTAGCGCTCCAGGGTCGGGCTGAGCGCCTGCTGGGCGATTCCCGGGCGCACCGTCGCCTGGTTGAGGGCCGCATTGACGGCAGAGCTGTTGGTGGCGGGCACGTCGATCTTCAGGTTGCGCAGCTGCGGCGTGTTGACAGACGTCCCGGGGAAACCCCTTGGCCGCCGTCTCGAGCTGGAGAACGGCCGCCTTGGCACTCTTGACGCCGCTTTGCCACTGCTTCACGTTCGCCTCAGGGATCTCGCCGGTGGCGGCGAGGTCATTGCTCTGCGTCACATGGATCTCGATGGCTTCGGCCACACCGATGATGCGGTCAAAGGCTCCTTTCGGCTGCTCGCTGGGCTCGCCGGCGCCGACAGCAGCGCTCTCCTACTGGTGTTTGATGCTTGTGAGCAGCCAGGTCAGCCCCTCGACCTTCTTGGTCTTGCTGTTGTCGTCGGTGGCCGTATCCTTGAACTTGGTCCAGTCGACGCCACCCTCCAGGCCCTACGGAAGGTACGAGTACATGGCCGTCAGGAATGGGGAGAGCAGCGGGCAGCTGTGCAGGCACGATCCGTCGGGGGCGTAGGTTTGGGAGCACCCAGAACAGAGCCAGCTCCCGCACCGGCAGACTAGCCAGCAATTGCGCCGATGGCCAGGCTGTCGATCGGGGAGACGCCAGAGGCGTTGGCAACACCGCCAGTGGCAGTCCTGCCTAAGGCGTTTGCGATCCCACTACCATAAGAAACCGGGTTTCAGGGGGGGTGGCCAACAAATAGAATATGGTATGGCAAGTTATCATGTTGTAGTGGAAAGCTGGACTTGGTTGAAACTGAGCGGATAGGAATGAAGGAGGAATTGGGATTTTGAAGGCGGCGTGCCTCTTTGACGACAGCATGACGGCCATGCTTCCGAGAGAGAGGAAGGACAATAGCTACGCCAAATCAAACTTCTCGCACCCAGAGGCACCACCGGCGATTTGAGACTCTTATAACGTGACTATTGGCCTCGACGAGGCCGACCCGGTTTTCGAGATGATTGACAGCCTTCGGAATCCGACCGATTTTGCGGCGCTCTACGATAACTCGCGCCGGTACCGACTGAATTTTAGCAATCTCGGCGGCGAGAGACTTCCTGTGGAACAATAGAGTTTAGATGCCCGCCGCCGTCCGCGGACGCCGAAACGCTCATTCACTAGTGTTTGTGGGAGTTGTCATTTGTGGACGCGGCGCTGCTGATGACGTCTTGGGACGCTAGAAGTAGGAGATCCCGGCTACTTGATGGGTCAGTCAACGGCCTGATAAAAACCCTGTTAACGGGCTATGCTAATCTTACCCGTTCGCCACAAGGCAAGCACGGGTTCGAGGATTCACGGCCCTGTACTCAATTTTAACTAGGCTTCTTGTGCAGACACAGGACAAGCAGCGCAAGGCATTCAAGAGTTCTCCTGGTACGCTCAGGGCAGTAGATCTCGGCGTTCCTGTGGATCAGTCAAAGGCAGACCGTGCCGGGTGGAACGGGAGATGCCACGGCTGCATACCATGGCTGTCAGGGCCTGCTGGGAATGCCACGCCTCTGCTTTCATACACCAAAGGCACAACACCTTCTGCGCAGTCACGTGGCGCCTGAAAAAACTTCCTCTTGATGTGGCGTGACCATCTCCCACGCCCACCGGAAGACGGGCAAGGGCTCGATAACGCCCGGCTGTGCACGCGGAGGTGACACGGTTTCTCGCTAATTATTTCTTCATGTTTTATGTTTCTTTATGTTTCTTTATGGAAAGACGTCCACCTGCTTAAATAGGTCAAGTCTCTTGTTTGGGAGCATAATGATATCAACGAACAACTGTGAATGGTGATTTATACTACTATGTACTTAGATAGACTGGGCTAACCAGCCTGGGGCGAATGAATGATCTTCACTTACTTCTTTTTATTGGTGTCTTGCGCACGTCTCCTTTTCATTTTCACAAATAATATCACAATAAAAAGGCTGTACAATAGTTGTGCTGGAAAGCATCTGTGGCCCCCTTTCCCTCAGGAACTTATACACGTTTTGAGGCCTTTGTTTGTGATTGGAGCTGTGTGCTTGAAGCCGTACTCATGCTGTTGTGGCGCAGGCAGCGGAGGCAGCGCAGGCAGCGCGCACAGCGCACGCCTGTGCAGACATGCTTAGTTTAGCGCCAGTGAGTGACAGAGTGTGCAGCGCCGGTGCCTGGCCCCCAAAGACGGCTGGTGATTTGCAGGGGAGATGACGAGTTAAGTCGGGTGGCGTAAGAAGCTTGTTGATCTTCTGAGGCTAACCTTATTCTCCCGGCAAGTTGGAGCCGACGAGACAAGCCATTGCGCAATCCTAGAAGCTCATGGTTGTTGTGAAATGGACAAAGCTGAAAAAATAACAGGGGAGCCTGCCAACGATCATTGCCTATTTTGGTATGTGGTTTATTTAGACGTTGTGATCAGCGGTGCCCTGTTTTCCTTTATCTCTGGTTCCCTTTCGTTTTCTGATAGGTTTTCCAATTTCACCAGATTCGCAATTGCTATGGGGTGGGAGACTGTATGGAACCGAGAAAATACAGCATTGAGACTTGGACCGCCAGTGAGATTGACAGATTCTTCCCCTGCCGTTCGTTCCGATCCTAGTATTCCACAAGAGAATGTAAACTATTGTAACTTAAATGTAACACTTACAACGGATTACTATGAAATAAAATTGTGCAAACTCCGTTGCCAGACGCCTTGGCCAGCCACCAGTTTATACACGTAGCTCACAATGAGTCAAAATTAGAGGAGCCCCCGGCAGGGGCTGGACCGCAGAACAGACAACGCAACACATGCAAACTTTCCATGGCCACTTCTCCATCGAATACGCGTATCTACTCGTACGGATGCCGCTACTTTGGCGATCGGCTGCTCGTTTGGTCTGCGGTAATTTCAGACGACCTTCCAGAACGAGGACAACTAAGCGAGCCGAGGCGTTTCTGTGCGTCTCCTATTATCCAAGCGGGCGCACAGGGCTGCGCCCAGGCCCTGCTCCGCCGAGCATGAAGTTGAGCATGATGGGATGGTCGGTGCCTCTCTCGTACCATGCCGCGATTGCTGTCTGCATTTGCGTATGCAGACGTTTGAGGTGGAGGGGAATCAGCACCGCATCGCGGCAGCACGGCATCGACACGTCTGCCCGAGGGCGCCGCCTCCAGTGGCGCGATTTGCAATGTCGAAATTGTAAGCAATTCGCTCGAAACATCGTGACACTGCTGCTCGGGCTCTGCGGCTTACAACACGTCATCCGTTCTTTGGGTCCCCTCATTGCGGCCCCGGGGAAAGACATGTAAGGTTTATAGGATTTAGGATTTGTAACCCGGAACCCGGGGCGCCGCAGCGGCTATTCTCGCTCTTCTCTCCTACCAGTATGGCTTGACTCTTGGCCGGAGGATTTGGTGTGTGGATGTCGAAAATGGAATGTGAACTGCGGCGTGGGGGACCCGGGGGGGGAGGGGGGACGAGGGCATGCGGCGCCATTCCGGGGTTGAATGCCGCACGGCGTCGTGCTGGCGATGGCCTGCCTCTTTTGTGCTCACCCGTGCCGCGCGCGCGCGCAGCGACCTTCCTGATTCCGTCAACGGCCGTCCAGCGCAGCAGGGGCGCTGAAGCCGACGGCAGCACGCACTGCAACGCAACGTGCTCCCTAGCGTTGCAGATCAGAATCTGCGTCGCTCGATCACGGCAATACCCGCGGCGGAGATGGGGGGCTGCTCGATTGCGAAATTAGTGCCGGCAATCTCGACGCCCATTTGCGTAGGGCCACCTTGGCACAACTTGGCCACCATGTCGGCGGCACACACAATCCAGGTTCCATTTTGCAGAAGACGGGAGAGTGCCACCTGCCTGTCGTCGCCTGGTCCGCTGGCCTGATTTCCGGTCACTGGCCACTGCTCGCTGGTCACTGGCAACATTCACATGTCGAGACCCCGACAGGGGAGAAAGGGGGGAGGGGGGGGTTTTTTCTGCTGGGGCGTCGATGCTCAAAAGTCCCCGTCCAAAGTAGCCTCGCAGGGCGCCATTGGGTCTAGTCCGCGATTACACATCACGCCGTGATCACAGGCGCCTGATGGGCCCTCCTGGCCACCCTGCTTTGCCAGCCAGCCATCGCATTGAGACTTTCCTGAACGGGAATCGTTATCTCAATGCCGTCGTCATGGCGAGCTGCCCAAGACGTGCCAGCGGCGCATCGCCCGTGATGCTGCCCAAGGGGGCTTCCGTTGGCTCATTGACAGCGTGGGCAAACGCCATCAATTGTTCTTGCTGCGACAAAAGTAGAAAACAGAAAACAGCAAGATCAGCGAGAGCAGCAGCAACCTCGTCCGTCGCCGTGGTATATAAAAGGGGCATCGTGTCTTCCGTATTGATGCCGTCTCTGGAAAGCCAAGGACAGCAGAACCATCCCACACCTTCTCCCTCATCCCAGCCAAGCCACTTATAAACTATAAAAAGAAAAAAGCTTCTTTTCTACCTCCCACACTCCAAGCACCATGAAGTTCCTCACTGCCGCCAGCGCTCTGCTCTTTGCCAACGCCGCCCTCGGCGCCCGCTTCACGGAGAAGCGCCGTGCCAGATACGATGCCCGCTCCGGCGTCGAGGTGGCCGACCGTGTTGGCCGCAGCAACCCGCGCCTTCCGGTCGTGAGGGCGGAGGGTGCCGAGACCAACGGCACCGCCGACGTCTCGTACAGCTCCAACTGGGCCGGCGCCGTCCTGATCGGCACCGGCTACACCAAGGTCACCGGCACGTTTGTCGTGCCCGTGCCCGCTGAGCCCTCGGGCGGCAAGTCCACCACGGAGTACGCCGCGTCCGCGTGGGTGGGCATCGACGGCGACACCGCGCAGAACTCCATCCTGCAGACGGGCGTCGACTTCTACGTGGAGAACGGCAAGACCTCGTACGACGCCTGGTACGAGTGGTACCCGGACTACGCCTACACCTTCACCGGCATCACGATCTCGGCCGGCGACACCATCACCGTCACGTACGTTCTTGTATCCCCCCCCCCCCCCCTTCTCCCTTTCTCCAGCTAACGTTTATAGTGTCACGGCGACGAGCACAAAGGCCGGCACGGCGGTGGTCGAGAACGTCTCCACCGGCCAGACCGTCACGCACTCCTTTACCAGCGAGACCAACGCCCTCCAGGAGCTCAACGCCGAGTGGATCGTCGAGGACTTTGAGGAGGGCGACGCCCTCGTGCCCTTTGCCAACTTCGGCACCGTGACCTTCACGGGCGCCTCGGCCGTCGGCAGCAGCGGCACCGTCGGCCCGTCCGGCGCCACCATCATCGACATCGAGCAGAGCAGCAAGGTCCTGACCTCCGTCTCCGTCTCCGGCAGCGAGGTCGTCGTCACCTACGTCTAAACAACTTTTGGTTCCGCCCCCACTCCCAACGCGCGGAAACGGAAACTGGGGGCCGGGACCGTTGGCCCCCTCGTGGGCCGATCGCCCCACCTCCCCGGCCCCCAGACAGATGAGGCGAGAAACGTGGTTCTCGTCAATAAGCTCAATTTGAGAGAAGGAATGGTTTTCGTTCTAATAGCTCCCCCCTCCCCCCCCGGCGGCTCCACACAGCGGGACCCTGAGGATACGAAACTGGGGCCCCATGTTCCATGTCCTTTAGAGCCCTCGCTGCTATAGCTGTTCTGTTTTTCTCTTCTTGTTTTTCTCCCCCCCATTTAGGCCTCCTTTAAAACAAAACTTTCGTAAGAGCTCGTACAAAATATAAAATGGTTAACCAAAGACGAATGCAAGCACCACGTTGAAACTGTGCATATGTAATGCTTCTTGAAATTGCTGTGTTCTGAGAATGCTCGTTGATAGAAAAGAAGACGGTTTGCTATTCGCTGAAATCAAAGTAAGGGATATGTGCGTGCCAAAACCTAGCACAAAAAAGCCCACGACTGCATGTCCCTTGCCACATGTCCTTTGCATCTACTAGTATGCCGCGCCATTGGGCCCGAGCCAGCGCGGCCATCATTGACAGCGAGGCAGCGCTAGTTTTCGAGAACAGCGGCAGTTTTGTCGTCGTCGGCGTGCGAAGAGGCATCGCCTGCCGTGGCGCTGCTCGACCCGCTCGTCGACCCGAGGCTGGGCGTGGACTCGACGTGGCGGATGGTGTAGTCGAGCGGCAGGCGGCCGCCGAGGCCGGCCTCGATGCCGACTGTGCTGTCAGGAGCAACGAACATAAACATGGACAGGAGCAGGAGCAGGAGAGGAAAGAACGTACACAAGAGGAGGAAGGCAAAGTCGGCGGCGACGGGCCCCCAGGTGGCGATGGCCAGGATCTGGCCAAAGGCCCAGTCGTTCTCCGTGTCGAGCCCGTCGGCCACCTCGACGATGTTCTGGCGCAGCTCCGTCAGGCACAGCTGGATGGTCCACATGATCGCGCAGCACAGCCAGGCGACGGCGTGGCGCCAGACGGAGCGGGCCGCGCTGGTCTGCACGCTGTGGTCGCCTCTGGTCTCCTCGGCCGGCCGGCGCCTCGTCGCGTAGTAGACCACCCCCGTGAGCACCAGCCACAGCAGCGGCACGCCCACCACGAGGTACCGCAGCGCGATCAGCACGCGCCAGTAGAGCCGCCCGCCGCGCTGGTCGCACGCGTACAGCACGTCGGCGAAGTCGTTTTCGTCGCTGCCGTCCGAGGGGGTCGACGCGCCCTGGTAGTCGTAGTCGAGCTCGCTGCGCGGGTCGAGGAACACGACCGCGGCCGCCAGCGCCCAGAGCGCGACGAGGACGGCGCGGCGCAGGCCCGTGCGGCGGCCGGGGTGGGGGCCGCGGTGGGCGGCGTCGTCGTGCCTGGTGCCGCCCTCGGGCGTGCCGTCAGGCAGCAGGGCATAGAGGACGACGACGGGAAACACGGCGTAGAGCCCGACGAGCAGGCCGAGCGCGGGGTCGTAGAGGGCGCTGCCGCTGGGGATGTTCTGCTCGTCGACGGGGTGGCGGCGGCGGTCGGCTGTGCGCTTGGCGGCCATGACGATGGCGGCGACGAGGATGGCCAGGGCGAGCACGGTGGCGGAGGTGAGGAAGCTGTCGAGGCTGCCGCGGAGGGCGTCGAAGAGGCGACGGCGGGCGCGCCGGAGGCGGGAAGGCCGGGGCGTGGAGGACGGCAAGTTTCTTGTCCTCGGAAAGGAGTCTTCTGCATCTTGGTTGCGTCTCCTTCCCCTCCTCCCCCTCCTCCAGCGCCGCAGCCGCCAGACGGTCAGCACCACGAGGTACAGCGTCGTCAGCGAGGCCTCGATGTAGTAGGAGATGACCACGCCGATGCCCGACAGGTCGGCGTTGCCCGCAAACGCGATGGCCTTGCAGAACTCGCGCGGGCAGCGGTCGGCGGGGGCCCAGATGACGTTGTCGACGAACGCCGGGTCGGCGTACCACTGGCCGTCGGTGGTGTTGTAGGTGTAGTAAAGGCGGGTGGTGAACCACTGCATGACGTCGCTAAAGTAGGCGGTACCGGCAGACGATGTGAGGACGCTTGCGAGGTCCTCTCCCCCGGCGCTGCTTCCGTTCTCCGAGAACGTCCACCCGGGCGGCAGCGCGTCGGTGAAGAGGACCAGCGACAGCGGGATGCTGCCGCCCAGCGCCTCCTGCGGGTTCCAGGGGTCGGGCGCGATGAAGGCGGCGAGCCACCGGCCGTAGGCGGTGCAATTGCGGGAGAAGTTGAGCTGGTGCCAGTCCGGGAGGACGGCGGCGGAGGAATTGGCCGCGGCCATGGCAGTGTCTTGTCATCTATGAGAGTGGCCCCTGTGGTTGGTGTGAACCGCAGCCAGGACGTTCAGCAGCATCCATAGCGAGTTGAAGCAAACTTCGATTCCTCGTCGTGTCTCGTTCTTCGATGTGGCTGACCAGCGTACAGATTAGCTTCCCACCTCCCATCAAGGCTAGGGATGATCGTTTCGTATTTGTACTCGTAGTTTTTCCTTTGTCTGTCCATCTCCTGGAGCCATTGTCTAGGCCGTGTCTTTCGAGGTGGTGCTAGGCTGCTCGTTAAAGTACCAAAAGTGCCAAAATTGTCCTTTACTCAGCACCTGGCCGGCGGCTCGGTTTCCTTTCTTCTTGGCGTTTAGTTTACTTTTTGGGGTCATGTTGGCCATATGTTCCTCGCACGGAAGAGTCACTAGCAGGCCTATAATAGCGGGCCCTGAAAAATTGGCAGAGGACGTTCCCAATGGAACGAACGCGTGGTGGTTCGTCGCTGCTCAGCTGAGAAAGGGGAAAACTGTCAGTGAGACATGGCGAGAATGACGACGGAACCAGCAAAGGGCGGCAGAGTCGACGAGCTACGACCAAACGAGAAAAACGCAGTTGCAGCTTGATTGAGCTTGACAGATAAAATCATAAATGGAGGTCTTTAAATTCATCATGCTCTCTTCTCCATAGAAGCGGATAGATATGCAGTCCCGTTCTTCCCTCGTTCGACCCTGTTCCTTCTCTTTTCTCTTTCTCTTGTCTTGGATCTCTATTACCCTCCCTAAGCACAGCAGCTTGCGCCGTTCGTGCCGTTCGTCCCGTTCGTGCCGTTCGTGCCGTTGGTCCCGCTGTCCCCGTTCGCCTCGCCCGCCGCCGCCCCGTTCGTCGCCTTCTTGTCGACCGTCCTGTCCACCACCCCGTTCAGCGCCACGCTGCAGTTGACAGCCTGCGTGCTCGGCGGCACGTCCATGGCCGGGTTGCGCACGAAGAAGTTGACGGGCCGCAGCGTCACGCGGATCATCTCGCACGGCATCACGGGGAAGTCCTCGGCGCGCGGCACGTGGTTGAGCCCGAACTGCAGCCACACGACGGGGTCGCCCTCGGCGAGGCTGTCGGCGCGCGCCGACCACGTGCGCACGCCGTCGCCGCCGCGGCTCTGGTTGGTCCAGGTGCCGCCCGCGTACAGCTCGTTCTCGGCGTAGCGCGTGACGTAGACGGGATGGTCGGCGAACTCGGCGCGCTTGCGGTGGAACGAGTCGGCGTCGGCCAGGATGGGCTGCATCGAGGGCAGGTGCACCTTGTAGGCGGCGGGCAGGCCGTTGACGGGGTGGCGCACGGCCGGGTTGGTGATGTGCAGGACGCGCCCCGTGCGCGCGGTGTCGAGGTCGAGGGGGCCACTAGTGGCGAGCGGGTGCGTCTCGACGGTGTAGCCGACGCCGTGGGGGTTGAGGACCGGGTCGCGCGGCAGGGCCACGGCGTCCTGGTAGACGACGGTGTTGCCGTGGCCCGCGACCATGGGGTCGAGGCGCAGGCTGAAAAAGTGCTGGTGGTAGCCCGCGAGCACGCCCGGGTGCACGACGGTGCCGAAGGGGTGCGGCACCTTGTCGAGGGCCCGGTCGACGGGCTGCGTGGAGACGATGCCGGTGGCGCGCACCTCGTAGGCCAGGTCGCCGGACAGGTTGAAGACCCAGGCCAGGATGTACTCGTAGTTGGACACGGTCAGGATGGTCTGCAGCACGAGCTCGCGCTGGCGCACGACGACGGCGCGGTCGGTGCGGTAGTTGGTGTGCTTCCAGGCGATGCCCGCGTCCTGCTCGTGCACGCACACGACGTTGGGCATGGCCTGCGGCTTGCCCTCGCCGTCGGCCACGACGCCGTCCATGTAGTAGATGGCGCCCAGGCAGTCGCAGCCGAGCTGCAGGTTGTTGGCCGTGTGGCCGGCGCCGACGTCGCCGAGGTCAAAGGCCTGCTTCTTGTGGAAGGGGTGGCGCGGGTCGCCGTAGGGGATGGCCATGTCGCTGAGGCTGAGCCGGTAGAACAGCGGCTGGCCGTCGTAGTGCACGTCGTAGAGCACGACGCCCTCGCGCTGGTTGAAGCCGACCTTCATGTCCCACTTCTGCCACGCCACGCGGCGGCCCAGCTCGCTGAAGGCCGTGACCGTAAACGACGCGCCCTCGGGCTGCACGACGCGCAGCGGCTTGAGGTCGGCCCGCAGCGCCGGCTGCGCCTCGGGGATGTACTCGCTGGGCGGCGCCGGCGCCCAGGGCTTGAGGGCGTCCAGCGTCTGGCCCGCGGCGTCGAGCCCCGTCGGCATGACGTCGATGCGCACCACTTTGAGCGACGCGCAGTCCACGACGGGCGACACCGGCAGCGGGAACGCGTAGTGGCAGCTGTCCTTCTCGGCGGCGTTGGCCGGGTCGCGCATGTACATGAAGCACTGCATCACGCGCTTGTCGTCGCGGAAGAGGCCGTCGCGCACGCCGTCCGAGCCGTAGATCCACGGGTCCACCACCAGCACCGAGCCCTCGGGCAGCTGCAGCTTGGCCACGGCCGCCTGCACGCCCGGGTCCGCCAGCGCCGCCTTCTCGCAGGCGATGACCTCGGCGGCGTCGCCGGGGGCGTGCATGTCCGCGCCGAGCCGCACGTTGCTCTCGACCTGGCCGGCCGTGAGGTTGACGACGGCCTCGTGGAACTTGTCCGTGTTGCGGATGTAGTAGGCCAGCGACACGCGGCGGGGGATGGGCGCCGGGGGCGCCTCGCCCGCGCGCTCCGCGGCCAGGTACGGCACCAGCGCGGCCTTGGCCGGCTCCTGCAGAGTCACGACCTTGTAGTGGAAGAGCGTGCCGGCGGGCCACGACTTAGCCAGCAGCCCCGTGGCGGCGTTGATCTCGGCCGCCGACAGCGGGCCCAGCGGGTGGACGAGGGGTGCATCGACGGTCATGCTGGGCAGTGGGGGGGTGGTGGTGGTGATGAGAAAGGGGAGGGTGTAATGAAAAAAAGGAGAGACAAAGACGAGGCAAAAAAAAAAAAGACTAGAAAACGCAGAACGACCAAGACGAGGATGGGCGCACAACAGATCAACGCAAAGGCCGGCTGGTTTTTTGCATCTGTCCGGTTGCTCTTCTCTCTTTTATCGTCCCTTACAACGGTTACGCAGTCATGGCTCTTTATCTTTCTCTCTCCCTCCCTCTGTGTCGATGTCCTCCCCTCGGGGGGCCCCCAATGGCTTATGCGACTGGCCCGCGATCGGCACACCTTGCCAAGCCGCGCCGGTTCCTCGACGAGGCGAGGTGCCCCCTTCTCCAACAAGCTGCCCTCCTCTCGCTTTCTTCGGCTGCTACCGTTTTGTCGAGTTTCTCTTATCTCCAAAGCCCCACGCCATCGCTGCTAGCTTGTCGTCTGGACATGCCGCATCCAGCCTAGATTGGGGGGAATCTGCCCGGTTCGCTTCTCCAGCTCTTCTCCTCCTCCTCTCCTCTCATCCTCTCCTCGCTAACCCCCCTGGGCCAACGTGACACACCTGCACGGCAAGAGTCGTCAACCCTTCTACGAGTATTATTGATCACCAATCTCTCCTCTTTTCTCACGCCCCCCCTTTCCGTCGTTATCTCACGTCGAGGACGAGTTCCGAATCCCGACTAGACACGGAGTAGACACGGAGTAATATGGTTTGCTCTTGTTTCTAGCGTTGACTAGAAAAGGGCGTCCTTCGGTGTTCTGGAACGAGAGTTGTCAACGCACCGGACACACCACAACTAGCTGGAAGGCCGAGTATTATACCCGAATTCACGTAAGCGTTTACGGACATGGCCCGGCCGTCGAGGTTGAGCGACCGGCGAGGTCGACAGCACGTGCAGAGGAGGAAGAGCCTCTGCTGACCTCTTTCTAGGAACGTTGCATGGTGCCCGTAAATCGCGTTTCAACATGTGCATTATACCACTGCGCGACATTCTACCCTGGGGTGTCAAACTGGACGTCGTTCAGCGAGGACGACGTCAGGCGTTCTCACAGGAGGATGCGGGGAAATGGAAACGGCACATTGCCCGAGTGCATGCAGTGGTGTTTTTTTGTCTATCACTTGAATATTCTCTGGACAACCTCTCCCCCTACTCGTAGTACACCTTGTTGATGAGCGTGCCGATCTGGTCAATCTCGACGCGCATGTCGTCCTCGTGCTGCAGCGCGATCTTGGGCGTGCGCATGGCGCCGATGCCGGGGCCCGTGCCCGTCATGATGATGGTGCCGCGCTCGAGCGTCGTGCCCTGCGAGAGGAAGGCGATGGTGGTGGGGATGTCAAAGATCATCTCGCGCGTGTTGGAGTCCTGCACCACCTCGCCGTTGAGGATCGCCTTGATGCCCAGCGCGTGCGGGTCCGACAGGGCCGCCGGCGCCACCAGCACGGGGCCGATCGGGCACGACGCGTCGAGCCCCTTGGAGAAGCACCACTGGCTGTTCTTGAACTGCTGCGCGCGCGCGCTCACGTCGTTGCTCGCCGTGTACCCCAGCACGTACTCGAGCGCCTTGTCGTGGGGGATGTCGCGGCCCGTCTTGCCGATCACCAGCGACAGCTCGGCCTCGTAGTCGCTGGTGCCGTCCTGCGCGATCTTGGGGATGTTCATGCGCGCCGGCGCGGGGCCTGCGAGCGCCGTCCGCGGCTTGATGAACAGCACGGGCGTGTCCGGGATGGGCATGCTGGCCTCGCGGGCGTGGTCGCGGTAGTTGAGGCCCAGGCAGCGGATGATGGGGACCTCGTCCGTGCGGAGGGGGGCGAGGAGCTGCAGGTAGTCGGTCAGTAGAGACATTCTTATATCCTCGTAAAGATCGTTCCGTGTAAACCCACAGTCCCAATAGTCAGTGTCCTGTCGCTGACTTGGCCGTTAAACACGTCGCCCTCGACGACCTTGGCCGTCACGGTCTCGCCGCGGTCGAGGGCCAGGCCGAGGTCGGGCACCTTGGCGGCATCGATCTGGCCGAGGTGCTCCTGGCCGTCCTCCTGGGCCAGGAAACGCACGAGATGTGTCCAGTTTGGAGACATGCTGACGTTGCTAGGTGTTGGTCGTTGACGGGCACGCCGATATTCAATTCGATTGCTGAGCAGGCTCGCTGGTGGATGTTGAGGGGCTCAGAGAATGGGAGAAACAGAAATGAAGCTATCTTTTTCTCTGGCCTGAGTAATGGGAGGATGAGACAAGTGTTTCACATAATGTTGAGAAACGTGCTACAGAAATGTAGTCGAGAAAATTGTGAGCTTTATAGCACCTTTCCGAGATCTCGGCAGATGCACGGTGGGAACAGAGTTTAACCGTTGGCCGCGTCGGCGGGAAGTGGTCGATAATTCCTCTTCTTTTTTTTCAACTTCTCCAAGTTCTCCAAGGGCCATTTCTGGCCCCCGGGGAAGCCCAGGCCGAGCACGGGCGGGATGGCCAGAGCTTGCAGAGCCACGCGGGAGCACAAGCAAAACCGAAAAAGAGAGCCATGGGCAGAGCGGGTGGGCTCGTGGAGAAATGGGGAATTATCGGCATGTCTGTCCCGATGCGCTACGTGGTGTAGCGCCCAGCCAGAGGAGCACAGAATCTGGTCTCGAATTCGAAGAGTGCGGAGAACTAGCAGGTAGGAAAAGACAAGAAGCGGCCAGTATAATTATTATTCAGTGTTTGAATTTAAAGCATTGATTATATCGGGGTAGATATCCACAAGCATCCAGCCACCCCCCCCTCTTGGGGGTCCGTTTGTATTCCTTCGCGATGCTCCGTTCACAGCCAAAGGTCTGCTCGCAATATTATACATTTTTTAGCTGCCTTGTGGCCATCTGCCAGCTGCGAATGATTACCCAATGCTGCAGTCTCTGGAGGACGTCCTTGAAGTGAACAATGTCCAAACATTAGCGTCGTGTGGGGAAAGGAGATCGTTTTCCACGCAACGCCTCCGCAGCGCGCTGCCCCGGAGGTTGATCCACCACGAATCACGACTCCGTAGAGCGAGTCAGTCGCTGCAAGTACTGCGAGTCAGCCGCTGTGAGTCGATGGCACTGTGCCATGTTCGTGGCTCCTGGTTTTCTCTTTTTAACCTGCCTGTGGGTCGGAGGCTCTCGCAAGGTTCTCGTGTACCTCGTCTTCTTACGACTGCCCATCCTATTCGACTAGCACGACCTTGACCGGAATGACGCCCTCGACAACCATGAAGTGCTTCAAGCTCGAGCAGTGGGGTCAGCCCGGCGTCTACGCTGAGGCCCCGCGCCCGACCCCGGGCCCCAACGACGTGCTCGTCCGCGTCAAGGCCGTCGGCTTGTGTCTCTCGGACGTCCACATGATGCACAGCGCCCCCGGCTCCGACCCCTACGCGTCCGCCCTCGAGCCCGGCTTTATCCTCGGCCATGAGACCACGGGTGCCGTCGAGGCGCTCGGCGCGAACGTCACCGACCTGAAACACGGCGAGAGCGTCGTCGTCCACCACGTCCAGCACTGCGGCGCCTGCGAGTTCTGCGAGCGTGGCCTCGAGATGCACTGCGAGGCCTACAAGCGCGGCGCCATCCTCGCGACCCGCGGCAGCGGCTACGACGGCGGGCTCGCCGAGTTCGTCGTCGTCCCGCGCCGCGAGCTGGTCTCGGTCGGCGACGACGACCCGGTCCCCTACGCGCCGCTGACCGACGCCGGCGTCACCGCCTACGCCGCCTGCATGAAGTTCATCCCGCGCCTGCGGCCGGGCGACTTCGCTGTTGTGATTGGCGTGGGCGGGCTCGGCGCCTACGGCGTGCAGTTCCTCAAGATCATGTCGGCGGCGCGCGTCATCGCCGTCGACAGCCTAGACCGCCGGCTCGACGACGCCAAGTCGCTGGGCGCCGACTTCGTCGTCAAGTCGGACGCCGACGCGGCCGCCAAGATCATGGCGATCACGGGCGGGCGCGGCGTCGACGGGCTCGTGGACTTTGCGGGCGTCGACCAGACCCTGCGGCTGGCGGCGGACGTCGTGCGCGCGCGCGGGTTCATCTCCGTGCCGGGCATGGGCGGCGGCAGTGTGACGCTGGGCTGGAACAAGATGGCGACGACGGCCGAGTTCGCGCTGTCGCTGGGAAGCTCGCGCAAGGAGCTGCGCGAGGTGTGCCAGCTGGCGCGGGAGGGCCGGCTGCGGATCGACATCGAGCGGTTCGCCTGGGGCCAGATCCCCGAGGCCTACGAGAAGCTCGAAAAGGGGCAGCTCAACGGACGGGCGGTCATCGTCATGTAGGAGAAAGCCGGTCTGGGCAGGAATGTATATATCGGACTGTAGTCGAGTGGATGCGAGATGAAATATACGCTGTCCATAGCGAGTCAGACTACTCCGTACAGACCGTATAAACAAGAGCCGACAAGACTTCTCAGCCACTGCAACTCTACGTGAAGACCGTGCAGATGCCAGCCCGCCACAGACCAGCGATTGGCTGCACGTCACGAACCCCGGACGACTGTGGCTGGGGGCATGCCCCCGCTTCCTCGCCTTCAGCCGTGTGCGGGATTTGATTCTGATCGCAATGGCCTCATCCTCCAGGGTCAGTCGGCAACAAGAGCACAAGAGCCCGATACACAAGCGCTATTTCATCTGCTAGGACCTATTGAAGCTCGCTCAGTTCGCCGAGATGCGGCTCATCAACGTAGAGACGCTGCGGCTCCACGAGTTCGCCGGCACCGTCGGCATCCCGCCCTACGCCATCCTGTCCCACACCTGGGGCGCCAACGAGGTGCTGTTCCGCGACATGGACGGCGACCCGGACGGCCCGGCGCGCGCGCGGGCCAAAAAAAAAAGGCCTATGAGAAGATCACCCGCTGCTGCGCGCTGGCGGCGGCCGAGGGGCTCGCCTGGGTGTGGATCGACACCTGCTGCATCGACAAGGCCAGCAGCACCGAGCTGTCCGAGGCCATCAACTCCATGTTCCGCTGGTACGGCGACAGCACCCTCTGCATCGCGTACCTGAGCGACGTGGACGGCGCGGTCACCCGCGGACGGCAGCGGCCGAGCCTGTGGGCGAGGCGCAGCGAGGACGACGGCAACTCCAAGCACGACTACCTCTTCGGCGTCGACGAGGCCGCGCTGGCCGCCAGCCGCTGGTTCACGCGGGGGTGGACGCTGCAGGAGCTGCTGGCGCCCGACGAGGTCGTCTTCGTCGACTGCCGCTGGCGCGAGCTCGGCACCAAGCGCACGCTGGCCCGCGAGCTCGCGCGCATCACGCGCGTGAGCGCCGCCGCGCTGACCGACGACGACCGCGCCTGGCACCGCTACAGCGTGGCGCAGAAGTTCAGCTGGGCCGCCGACCGCCAGACCACGCGCGAGGAGGACGAGGCCTACTGCCTGCTGGGCCTCTTCGGCGTCAGCATGCCGCTGCTCTACGGCGAGGGCCGCCGCGCCTTCATGCGCCTCCAGGAGGAGATCATCCGCCGCTCCGACGACCAGAGCATCTTCGCCTGGTCGCGGTCCGCCGACGAGCAGCAGCAGCAGCAGTCCCCCGAGCAGCGGCTCTCGGGCCTGCTCGCGCCCTCGCCGCGCCTGTTCCGCGACGCGTCCGACGTGCTGGTGCTCGGCGAGCGCGCCGCTTTCGCGTCGCCGGAGCAGCAGCGCACCGCTCCCCACACTCGCGGCGGCGACCCCGTCGAGGACTACGTGAACCCCTTCGAGGTCATCCGCCAAGTCGCGCGCCTGCGGCAGCCCGTCCTGGGCCCGCTGTATGCCATGCGCGGCCAGCCCGTGCCTGCTTCTGCTCCTGGCTCTAGCTCGCGCCCTGATCCCATTAATGGTCCTAATCCTGCTGATGGTCCTGATCCTGGTGCGCGGCGTTCCGGCCTGATCTGCATCACGGAGATTCGATGCGACGAGGACGAGGACGATCCCGCATTCGTGAGAGTTTCCCCGCCCGCGGTGATGCAAGTTATTCCGCCGTCCGAGTCTACGGTCACGGCCCCGGTCGTTCTCTTCGAAGCTCCGCCCGCCGATTCCAATCGACATGGTAGCGCTGGCAAAGAAAGCAAGGATGCGGCCAGCAATGGCCTCCCTCCACCGCGTGCGCAGTCCCCCCCTGCCATCCTCATTACAGCAACGGCGGAGGCGGCGAAACACGGCGGAGGCAAGGCAGCGGAGGAAACGGGTGTTAAGGAGGAGGAGGGCACGTGGCACTGGTTCGTCTATGAGCCGATCACAATCGCACCTCTGATGTGCACCGTCGCCGGCATGCCGCTGTGCCTGCTCCTGACTCGCGGTTTCACCGTGGGCGGCAGCTTAGAAGGCAGCGGCCGCGGCGCAGCGGAACGCGATCTCGGCCCCGGCCGCCGCCACGAGGGCGTCCTGTTCCGCATGCACCAGCCGTCGCTCGTGTGTCTGCACCCGAACGTGCTCCGCCGCCTCTCCCCGCTGCAGACGCTCTACGTCTACGCCAGCCGCCCCGAAGACGAGGCGATGGAAGCCAAGATCCGGCGGGAGAGCCAAGCTTCGCCCGAGTCGCCGAGCTCGACGACGTCGCGGGGGACAACGGTCTGGCGCAAGGGCATGCCGGAGATTCGCGTGGGGGCGCTGGTGGCCGCCGGCTACGCCGTATTCGTGGAGAAGGCGGAGGCCCAGGAGGACGGGGATCAGGGCTGGCTCTACGACCCGGAGGGCGCCCGGGTTGTGTACGTGGGCAAGGGGCTCGCCGCCACCAGCACCACCACCGCCGGCGCCGCCAGCGGCAGCAGCAGACAGTCTGTCCTGTTCGTGCACAAGAGCCAGGTGCAAGAGAGCCAAGCGCAGGAGATCAGCGCGAGCACGCTGAGCGCCCAGGACGCAGTAGACAGCAGCAGCGGTCGCGGCAGCAGCGGCAGCGGGCCGCAGAGGGACGACAACAACAGCGAATCCAAGGCCGAATCCAAGGCCGCGCCACGTGGCGGTGGCGCAGAGGAAGGGACGAAGAGCAGCGGCCGCCGCCTGGGCACGCCGCTGCGGCCGGTGCCGTTTTACATCTTGCCGGGCATCGACAACCCGACGCTGGGTTTCTTCCGCGACCACGAAGTCGCGCTCGACCCGTCGCGGCTGAACACGCCGGGCGGCCACAAGGCCTTCTACGAAACCCACGCCGTCTCGCACCGCCGCCTCAACATGCGCCTGAGCAGCCGCGTCGAGGTGCCCGCCCACGACGGCCAGGCGGTCGTCCTGCGGCGCCGCCAGTCGGGCCAGACCCGGTTCCTCACCTTGTCGATCGAGCAGGCGACGGCGCACACCAGCAGTCCCGTCGCTGTGGACGATGCGGACGCTGCCGACGCTGCTTGCGCTGTCGCTGATGTAGTGGGCATCCCTCTGTCGCGGCCGAGCATTCTCAGCTCCCGCATCCACGTCACGGAGCCCGAGGAGACGTAAGAGGGCCTCTCTTTGCGAGAGCAAGGGATATGTTCTACGTCCAGGAAGCGAATTTTCTTTCTTTGTCCCTTTGTTTCTGCTTGTTTTTGTCTTGTGCTATTCCTGTCTTTCAGATTAAGTTTTTCTCTTGGGTTCGCTCGTTTGGTTTTTGGATGTTTCACTGCACAGTCTTTACCATTCTATTTTCTATTTTAATTTATTATATTACTTAACCCAGCTTCCCGTAGACCTGAAATCACAGGAACTTGAACTCCTTGGTGTTGTAAGCGCTGCAAGTGCTTGTCCCTGCCAGACGCAATGGAACCCGTTTCCACACGTTTTTCTAAACGTTGATAAATTTGAGAAGCCCTTTTTGTGATACGTGCCTTCATCGATTTGGTAAAATTGATTAATGGAGCTGTTGGCCGATCGATGTGGCCCTTTTTGATTCTCTAGCTCTCTCAGGAAATGCTGATGATAAACTTCATCAGGATGTATTCGAGATCGTACCGCTGCGGAAACAGCGACGGGACGTGGCACCCGAGCGTCTCCCAGTCGACGTTGTCCAGCCCCCGCAGCGCGAACACGTAGTCCCAGTACGCCGGGTACCAGCCCGCGAACTCCCAGTCGAGCAGGGCCACGACGCGGCCGTCGCGCACCAGGATGTTGCGCGCCGCGATGTCGCCGTGCGTGAACACGACGCGGTACGGCGACGCGCCGAGATGGGTCGTGACCTGGTGCCAGTACATGGACTCGGACCGCAGCCGCTTCGGCGGCCGCACGAGCCACGCGTGGAGCGCGGCCGTGGTGTCGAACGGCCCGCCCGCGCGCGGCATGATGCTCGGGAGCACGGCGCCCTGGCCGTCCAGGCGGCCGATCTGGGCGGCGGTGCCGGCCGACAGCGCCTGCAGCTGTGCGACGTAGCCGCGGAGCTGGTCCAGGATTACGGCGCGCTCGTCGGGCGTCAGCACCTCCCACGCCTGCCGCAGCGTCTAGCCCTCGACGTGCTCCATGGTGATGCGGTCCCAGTCGCTGCTGATGACGGCGGGCACGGGGATCGTGGTGTGTTCCCGGACGAAGCGGAGCGCCAGGGCCTCGTTTGGGTGGCCGAGAGCGCCCATGCCGTCGGCGCTGGTCGTGTACTTGGTGACGTGGTCGCCGTGCCGCACGACGTGCCGCTTGAGGCAGCTGTAGATGATCTCGCCTTCAGGATACGGCGCGGGCTCTCGCCGGGGCGGGGGCGCGTCGCCGTAGAGTGCACGCCGGGCGTCCTGGCGGTGCATTTCCCGCAGGAGCGCGAGCCCCCGCAAGGGCTTGGCCTTTTCTGCCCCGGGCCTCTCCTCCGGCCTCTCCTCTGGCTTGTCCGGAGTTGGCGGCGGTGGCGAGGCGGCCAGCGTCTTCGCTAGGTCTGGGTGGCGCTCGAGGAAACCCTGGGCGAACTCCGGGGCGAGCGTATTGTCCCGGGCGCCGTCGCGCTGGAGAACACGCTCAGCAAACCAGCGGATCAGCGGTTCACGGACGACCGTGCCGCTCGATTTCTCCGTCACGATCCACTCCACAACCTGGCGCTCCTGTTCTGTTGAGAGCTGCTGCTGCGGCAAAGCAGACGGTTTGATGCTTGCCATTGCTTTGATCGCGCGTTGCAGTGACAAGGGAAGAACCAGATCACAGTCCATTCGGTCCTGTTGAATGATCCCGTGCCCCAAAGAGGGGCAATTCGAGTAGCATATCAAGTTACTGCTTCTCTTCTCTGCCAAATCAACGTTACAACCGATGTCTTTGCCTGACGAGGGAGGTGGATGGCTTAATTGCTTTTCAAATTATTTTAATTCATTTCATATTTAAAGGGCTTAAAAAGTGAAGTTCAAATACCCTTAGACACTTCCCACACCAAAATCCATTTTACCATTCACAGAAGGAATGTCGAACATGGCACGTAACGTAAGGGTGTGTGCGAATGGGTGGTCCCGCGATATCTTCTATTTCCTCCCTAGGAAATCAAGTCTTAGGTAGATTTATGCGTTAGAATCTAATATTGCCTTAGTGAAGTCGCCGTTAGTCACTTTTCCGCTTTCCTTAGAGGGTAATAATACGCGTCTGTTGGATCTTTTTACCTTACTGACTTAAAGTAACGTAATTTAAGAGTTATTATTATTATTATCCGCCTTTCTCAGCTACTCCTGGCTATTGGCGACTAGCTAGATAGAACCATCCGGGGGAAAGAACTGTCACGGATCTAAGTGCAAGTGTCCTGACGGAAAGATCACGCAAGGACACCTAAAGAGAAGCTAGTGTAGGTGATACCTTGCACTGAGATGGTCTATTCAACAATAGACTATACATACAGAAGAGAAGAAGAGAAGAAGAAGAAGAAGCAGGCAGGCCTCGTCCTCCTACGGAGTCTTCGCGTATTAGCCCCTGTGCCAGTCCCCCGAAGCACGGGCTCTAGCATTAGTATTATCCCGTCCCGACACCCCTCGTCAGGACCTCCCCAGCCTCCAGGGCCTGCAAACGGGCTCCTGGCCCGGGGCACTGATCAGAAGTCCGGAGGCCGCGTGACCTGGCATGTGGCTTAGGCCGCAGGGGACTTGTGCGGCCCAACATCCGGGCCCTCAGCCCATCACAGGAGGCAGGAGGCGGAACCGAACAAAGGAGAACTTCTCACGCAACATAAACAACTTAATGAAACGAATGGACAAGATTTTCAAAAAGTACAATGTTGACATTTACTTCTGTACAAAATACGACAGGTATTTCCGTACGCCTCGTCTCCATCTTTTGCTCCACGGATGGACGACATTGTACGTTTTATATGCCTGCTCTCTTTTATTTTCATGTTTTGATATTCGGTAGAAAATTAGTTATTCCTCTACCGGCCGAAAAACCGCCCCAAGACTATGCATAGGAATCGATGAAAGGCTGCTTTTCCTGTCGGCCCCTCTTTCTTACTGATTTCGCCCCCCTCGAGGGCGGCCAATACTAATATTTCCACAGGTCAATCCAGACACCAGAATAGAGCTCTAGCAACTATCTCCGACTATCTCCGTTTATCTCCAACTTCCTTTGGGTCGATTTCTTCTCCACCTTTTGCAACCAATATCAATGACGGCGAACGGACTTTTTAGAAAGCTTCCAACCTTTGGCCCATGGCGTACAGTTTTACCTTCCATGGCACATTACCGTATTGTCCAAATAGTTCAGTTATAGTAATTGTCCGTGTGAACGCCCCGCATCTTCCACCACAATTATCTTCATTGCTGTTGCTGATAAGATTGTCGGCCATGGTGAACCATGGAGTCTCTCGTGGATGTGAAGCGTGTAAAAGGAAACGAAAAAAGGTGAGCTGCGTTTACATTCCGTACGTGCCATAACCATGGCACCAGTCGCTAATAATATCCCCGCTGCAGTGTGATGAGCTCCGGCCAGTACGTAGTGCGCCACTCCAGATTCTAAAGAGAAACTCTTTTGAAACTGACATGACATCGTCCTGCCTGTTCTAGGCTTGTACTCGATGTACTAGATCAAGACATGTCTGCCCCGGTTACAGTGACGAGACAGATCTGATTTTCAGACATTGGCCGCCACCAGAGGCCCCATACTGGCCCGACTCTACAGTTGATGACGCTGAGATTGAAGCTAGAGCACTTGATATATTTCAGAGCGAGTTCATTGTCGAACCGGCAAACCGAGAACTGTCTCGCGGGTTTCTTGATGGAATGCCGTCTTGTCTGGAACGTGCCGGCCCAGATTCAAAACTCGCCCGTGCAGCAAAGCTAGTCGCGCTAGCTTCTGTAGCCAACAGGCTGCGGCGCCAGACGCTGCTGCAGCGTTTGGAAGAGCAGTATGGTTACGTTATCCGGAACTTCCACCAGTCCCTGTCCTCAGAGGCCGACAATGTCACCATCGAGAATCTTTATACGGCTGTGCTTCTAGGCCTCTACGAAGTAAGTTCGACGAATCAGACGGCCAATATTACCTCATGTTCTATAAACTGACACGATCGAAAGATCATGTCTAAGAGTGAATCTTCTTCTGCACGACAGATGACTCACGTACATGGTGTTGGCGCCATCCTGATCAGTGGTGCATCCCACCTTGACTGGGGTTCAGAAGCTCAAATCTTTGAGCTGGGCATCCCGTTGCTACTCAAACTATCTATAGTGAGATAAAAGGCTTCATAAAAGAACAAGAGGTGAGAATGACTAACGCACTCAAAGGACGAGTCTCAAGTTAACGGCATCTTGCGTGCATCAGCAAAATACAGCCGCGTTCCGGCATTGGATTCGATAATGATCACATTTTGGCAATTCCTAACTCGCGCTTCGACGATCTTGAAGTTGGAACTTTCGTCAATGGAAGAGTTGAAGCAGCTGAGACGTGATGCAGAAGTGCTGGAACAGAAATTTACCAGCTGGAGCGCTTCTCAAAGCAGCGAAAGAGCATCACCAGCACCCAAGACGGTTGGCTTCGTGAGCGAGCGGGCTGCAAGTGGCTCAAAGATAGCATACTGCCATGCCGGAGCTGTCGATATCTACCCTGACTGTAAGGCACAACATTTTTCCCTAATGGCCGGCTCACATCGGTTCACTAACTATTTGAGGCAGATTATGTGGCGACTGTATGGAACACCTATCGCAAGTCGCACTTGTACATCCTCGACATGATGACGCAAATCGATTTGCGTCTTCAAGCCGAGGCTGGAATCGGCACCGCCCTGGAGTCAAAGGTAAAAGAGATCGTAGCCAGCTTGATTGCCTCCATACCGTTCCTACTCGCCTTCAACCTCAACGATTACTTGGATCTTGTCAACGCAGGCACATCGCGAGTGCGGGCCAATCGACCCGTCGGAGGTCTTCTCCTCATACACCCGCTCTACTCAATTGCGACAAATCCCATAGTACCACCTGCTACCAGGAAATACTGCGGCCGCTGTCTAGAGTGGATTGGTATTCACATGGGAATCGGCCAGGCTGCCCTCCTCGCCAAGTCTCTCGACTTTGAGATGGGATCCGCGCGCCCAGACCCGGATCCGAGGCTTCCGTACCAGGCAATGTCCGAGAGCAACAACCTCATTTGGGCAGGGATGTTACTTCGAACCAATATGAAGAGGGATTAAGAGTTGTTAATTATTACTGTGTCCAACAAAAAACAACGAGCTCTACGGAGTCTAGTAGGTCGCGATTTTCAAACATCTATTTTATCAATATCTTGTACTATAATGTATAAAATTTTCTTCATGAGAAACACCCAGAATCGACTGTATTTTATCTATGAAATTTCTTTTTCTTTTTCTTTTTCGGAAGATTTTATTTCAACTGGTAGAATTTCAACTCTTCAGCAAAGTTTTCCTCTTACCGCCATGACATGCGCTACAATGAAATAATTTTCAAAAAGTAAAAACCACACAGAACAGCTGTACACTATACAAGAAAATTAAAAAAAAAACGATACATTTTGAAAATGCAAGAGCCACAACACAGCGAGTACGGATGTATTTTTTGAAGGTAATTTTTTTGTACTTTGTAAATGTGCACGGTTATTGTATATGCTAGACCGAAGAGCGCAGACTTCTGCCAGCTCACTGTAAGTATAATTCTGCTGTTATGCCTGCGATTAATATCTCTATGTGGTTAGCGTTGCGCTTGCCAAGACATCATGCGAGGGGGACGAATAATTATACTGTAAAAGGCGGAGCCTTCTGTGCGCCAGGGCCACAAACTCCACACTATGAGGAGATATCAACACATCAAGTCACTGTGGACTGTATGGGCTAGCTTTGCGCCCAAGATATTGTCTAGGCCACGATTCCTGAGATAATATTACCTCCAGCTACTTTAGGATTTCTACAGGTATTCTCCTTCTAATCTCCATGTTTATCATCATTTAAGTCCGAGTGAGCTTGAAACGTAACGGGAGAATGTCTGCCAGCAGATTATTATTTAAATCGCAGACAAGGCCAAACATGGCTCTCAGTCGGCTAGGGAGTCCCTGCATACGCTCATCATACCTAGCTCGGTGTCGCAAATATGGAAGTTATTCGAGACTCTGCCCTTGGTGGCCTTCTTCGGTTGACGGAGGGCGGCCGACAACTGTTGAAGTTTCCTGAAGAGCGTGACGGATTTCAGCTACCTCTTGCATATCTCTCAGGTTTTCCAGTAGGGAACCAAGAGCAGGATTGCTCTAACCATTCAGATTCTACCCATCCGGAACTTGCAACTCCCAGCGAGCCAGAACCAAGGTCAGCATTTGCAAGCACCCAAGAACTGGTCGTGACATGGTACTCTGACCATGACCCTGAAAATCCACACAATTGGCCGGTACGCAAGAAAGTCTGGGTGTCTGTTCTATTAGCAACCTACTCGTTCGCAGCCTACCTCGGATCATCTATTTATACCCCGAGCACTTCTGGGATCGAACAGCGTTTCGGAGTCAGCGAGACCGTTGCGTCTCTCGGTCTAACACTCTACGTCTTCGGATACGGTGTGGCACCTCTGGTGTTTTCGCCACTCTCAGAGATACCAGAAATTGGACGCAACCCGCCGTATGCGATTACGTTCTCGCTGTTCGCTATTCTTACCATTCCAACTGTGGTTCTAGACGATCTCGCAGGCATCTTGGTTATCAGATTTTTGCTAGGAGTCCTTTGTTCACCGGCCCTGGCCACGGTTGGCGCGAGCTATGGTGACTTCATCAGCCCTGCTTACTCGGGTTATATGATCACGATTTGGGCAGGCTGTGCAGCTTTAGCACCGGTGAGTTCAAGCTCACCACCACATCGTAAGCTATCGAAGAAACTAATACAGAATTGTCAGTCTCTCGCTCCTCTCATTGCTGGTTTCGCCGTCGAAAACGAAAACTGGCGATGGAGCTTCTGGGAGCTTCTTTGGGTCTCTATGCCAGTCGCAGTCGCGATGGTCCTAACTTTGCCGGAGACTTCAGCCGATACAATTCTCCTCCGACGGGCTCAACGCCTACGGAAAATCACCGGCCGGACGAACCTCAAGTCTGAGTCGGAGATTCGCCAGGAAGAAATGCACTTTACGGAGGTCGCGTATAATGCTCTGGCGAAACCTTGGCAAATAAATGCTTTGGATCCGGCAGTATTGTTCACAACTGTGTACATGGCTTTAGCATACGGGACATATTACTCATTCTTCGAGTCTTTCCCGATCGTGTTTGGCGACATATACAAGTTTGATCTGAGTTCCATCGGTTTGGCGTTCATAAGTGCCTTGGCGGGACTGCTTATTGCGACGGCAATCATCATTGCATACCTATATTTCGTGATGTCTAAGCGGTTTGCCGAAAAAACCAGTGCTCCTCCTCCAGAGGAGCAATTATGGCTTGGGCTGTTTGCGTCATTCCTTCTTCCCGCTGGACTTTTCATTTTCGGTAAGGTTTTCGGAGATAGTTCTGTTTGAAACGACCAGTTCTCGCTGACTGTTTTTATATAGCGTGGACTTCGCGAGAGTCCATCCACTGGGTGGTCTGCATGATCGGAGTTGCCATCGCGATGTGCGGCATCATTATCATTACCCAAGCTATCCTTAACTACTTACCCTTCACTTATCCTCGTTACGCAGGCTCACTGTTTGCGGCAAATACCGCCTCCCGCTGCCTTTTCGCCGGAGCAGCCGTTTTATTCTCGCCACCTCTTTTTCGAACTCTCGGCATCGGTGGCGGAGTGAGTCTTCTCGCAGGACTCAGTCTTCTTTGCGTGTTTGGAATCTTTGGACTCTACTTCTTCGGAGCGAGCTTACGGCGGAGAAGCAGGTTTGCCACGGCCTAAGTGGAGAGAATGTAATATATATTAGCTTCTACACTCAATAATATCTCTCTACCAGAGCCGTACTCCATGTGGCTCGCAGCTCAAGTGGCTATGGCTCATTAAGCGTGCATCTACGACTACCCAAGATGATGAAATGTCCCTAAGATCCCCAAACTATGAAGAACTGAGGACGACGGTCGAACAAAAAACTCTCATCTGCGACGTGGGGCCCTCTTCTCCTTTTCACCTTAGTGCTGCCAGTGGCCAAGGAATGAGGCAAGTAGAGGCACCTCAGTTAACCTCATTCCACCTCAGCTGGGGTATATAGATGGGAACTGAGGTTGTATAAGGCTGAATAAGGAACGCCTAGTATATAGGCTTAGGGCTTCGGCCTTGGTCAAGCCAACCTCCGGGCCCTCAGCCCGTCACACATAATACGCAAAATAGCTTTCCGTTAACGTAAGACTTAGGCAAAGGCAAATAGGTTCCAAGACGTAACATAACACAGGAAGTAAACATCCAAAGGGAAAACTAACCTAACCTACAAGACGGCGCCATATTTGTAGAAACCCGTTACGGCATGAACATAAAGAATCACAAAATACTTTTCGGCATGACCGTGCTCGCTGAATATGTATTTACATACCACTTCTGAACAAAAAGCAGTGCGGCTCCCGACATGCCAAGCACGAAGACCCAGAACCACAGATCTGCGTTATTGATGTCTTTGCGGTCGATGTTCTCCAGCATCGCCAGAATCTGGTACATGCACAGCTGCGGTCCGTAGAGAAGGATGCTCTCCGCGAGAGTCAGCACCCACTGCTCGATGAAGGTAGGAAGATGGCATGAGAAGATGTGCCTCCAGAGGGGCGAATCCGGACGCAGAGACCGCACGGCGTAGAACTTGCGCAGGGCGTCGGCAGACCTCGCCGTTTCATCAAGTGCTAGAAGGTCTGCATACTCCAATTTGCCAGCCGTATGTGCCCGTCTCAGCAGCGGTGTCGCCTAGCTGAATGTGTATCTAGAGAAACACCGTGAGCCACTGCACTGCGTTGTTCAAGGGAGGAGCTCAGCGTGCTGGGGAATTACCTCTCGGCTGGTGACATTGCGTGCCGTCGATCGGCTTCTTGTCCGTACTCGTAAATAGATGGCCGATGTGAAAAAGCCTCAACCGCAAGCCCCAAACCCCCCATGAGACACGAACAAACAAGGAAAACAACAGGCAGCCAGACATCGCTCTGAGAAGGAAAACGAAGGATGTCACCCCGTACAGCCAGCGCAGCCAACCCGACAACAGCCAGGAGCGAGAAGCCGAGCAAGATGCCGACGTTGGAGGCCTTTGACCTCTGTGTAGTCGTCATGAGCAGAATGCATAGACAGCCGTGCAGTGCTTGGGCTGCCGCAGTGAAAACCTGAGCCCAGCCCGACCTATTGACGCACACGACGAATGCTAGGAAAGCATAGCCTGCTGCCAACACAAGCATGAGAGGCCATAGAACCCAGGAGAGAAGTGTCGGCGCGCTTTCTTCGTGCGGACGACCGTAGATGATGGTAGGGCCGACTGCCAGGCATATTCCCACGCCCACGAGACAAGCCGCAGCCAGGACGGTGCATGCCGCCAGTAGAATGGCTGCGATCATCGTATCTCTTCGCAGGCTGGCGAAATGCGAGGAACACTTTGATGGTTGAGACTGAGGAGAAGAGAGAACTGGTCACATTTTCCCACCGCGAGGTGGCTTCGTTTGTTGGCTTGTTTTGTCCATTTGTTTGTTTGTTTTTTGTCGGCTGAAAGACTCGAGGGACAGCTGCACTCTGCTGCAAGCCGGGAAGGCGCGTCGTGCCAGGCTCCTTCTTCTTTAGGAACTATCGTGTTGGTAAGCTCTTGGCGGGGAAGCACGGTGTAAGAATTGTCGAATGCCCAAAAAGGGAAGTGGGATCCACTATCACCATTTCCAGTGCCATCTCCAAATACGCGGATGTCTTGTTTTCTGACAACAACCATACTCGTCCTTCAAGATAATTGTGAGATGTTAAGCGGAGAGGCGGCTAGAGCCATCCGGGCGTCGGGGCCATCAAGCCCCCACATAGGGTCGTGTGTGAGTGGACAGCGCAGCCACCGTCCTCCTGATAGCTGTCTGTCGGGCATATCGATTCTGCCTTGCCTGAAGACGATCGAGAAAGCTAAAAGAACAAAACCACTCCGCTAGACAACACCTGCTCTGCAGTTTTGGCAGATAGTAAATAAAGGCTGCTCTGATACGCTCTTATATGATCATTTCGCTGTAAATCCCTCTCTTTTTTATTGCAATGCAACCCCTGCGCCCACGCAACTGGCTTCGGTCTATCTCGTCTGGTTTGCCTCTTGTTCCGTTGGTCTGAGAAGAGCGCCGCGATGGCGAACTCAAATCAGGAAGAGCCCGATATCCACTGGCTAGAGCTCCGCGACAGGCTTCCCGAAGCGGCCTTTTATGCAGCGCGAACACAACACTTGCCCGATTGTCTTCCCGGCACGTGTGAAAAAGTCCTGGAAGACATTCGGCGCTGGGTAGACGGGCCAGGCGTCGGACAAGCCTACTGGCTGGAGGGCACGGGCGGCACGGGCAAGACGGCCATCGCCCTGACCGTCGCCCGCGAGTGGCACGGCGAGAGGCGGCTCGGCGCGAGCTTCTTCTTCTCGCACGGCGAAGGCGATCTCGCGTCGATCCGGCGAGTGCCGGCGACCATCGCCGCCCAGCTGCAAGACGCAGCGCCCGTGCTGCGTGACAAGATCTCCCTCGCCATCGAAGCGCATCCGAACATCCATTCCCTGGACGTCCGTGACCAATGGAGCAAGCTGGTTCTCGAGCCGCTCCGGGCGGCGCGCAACGAAGCCTTCCACCGCCCAGTTGTCCTCGTCCTTGACGGTCTCGACGCGTGCAGCCATCGAAGAGACGTGGAGATTCTTCTGGAATGCCTCGAAGAGGCCGTGGCCGTGACGCGCGTGAAGCTCAGGATCCTGTTCACGACGAGGCCGCTGGCAAAGACATACAATGCATTCCAGAGGCGCTCGAAGGCTTACAAGTTCAACTGCCTCGATGACATCGATCACAATGTGATCAACAACGACTTGTGTCTCTATTACAGACACGCACTTCGTCCAATCCAAGACTATTTGAGTCCCGACGTCTCCAAATTTAGCCTCAACTTGGCTGTTTATAACATCGACGGCGACTTTCGTTTTCATCGCAAGAGTGATCCAGTTGACGATCTGCCCCCCGACACCTCGCAGCGCCTGATTCATAATAGCTATTGCTTGGCGAGGAGGTCTGACACGCTGTTCGTGCATGCTGCCACGGCGAGTCGCTTTTTCGGCGAGGACCGGGCTCGGGCTGGCGAGCGAATTGCTAAAATATTATCCAAGGCCTGCTGGACAACCGGGATCCCGCGGGGGGAAAGGAGGAATTGGACTACGCGTCCAGAGCTAGACCCGCTCTATACCTTCATCCTTCGGAGCATCTTCAATCCTCGGTATCATCCGAAACTGCTTCGAACCGTGGCGGTGGTCGCCGTGCTGTTTGATAGCTTGCCGCTGGACAGCCTCGCTGTATTGCTCAGCGAGAGCGCGGCAGCCTTGAGGCGCAGACTCGGAGACCTGCATTTTTTCCTTCCTATCCCAGAGGAAGACAGCACGCCAGTTCGTCTTCTTCACACGTTTCGAGAATTTCTTCTCAGCAAAGACAGGTGCCTGGACAAGCGATATTACATCAATGCGCAAGACGCGCACGGCCGTCTCTTCACCTACTGCCTCGAAGTCATGTCCACGCATCTGCATGCCAACATGTGCAATGTTCCGCACCCAGGCACGCGCGCGGGCGGCATCGCCGCCGCAGATATCACCGCGATACCCCAAGTGGTCCGGTATGCCTGCCAGTATTGGGTGTACCACCTGGAGAAGAGCTCGAATCCGAGGCAGAAGAGCTCTGATGTTGCGGACTTTTTCCGACGCCACTTTCTCAACTGGCTGGAAGTGCTCGCCCTGGTCGACCGGCTCGATGATGCGATCGTGATGCTCGGAGAACTGGAGAATATACTATCGGTGCCGGGCAAGGCCACCTCCAAAACACCGTGGTCCCAGCTGCGCCTTGGCTCCGACGACCTTCCTCAGGTAATGGACATCGTCTACGATGCCAAGCGGTTTGTCTTGCGCCATCGTCCCATCATAAAGGAAGCCCCGCTCCAGGTGCACTACTCCGCTCTGATTTTCAGCCCCGAGGCGAGCGTTATTCGAGGGTTTTACAAAAACCAGCTTCCTGCTTGGATCAAACGCGTGCCAACCCTCTCCAATGTCTGGGGTGTCCACGTGCAGACGCTACCGCATCCAGCCGCAGTACGCTGTGCCGTGTTCTCTTCCAACGGCAGGGACGTGCTATCCGGCTCCGACGATGCGAAGGTGCGAGTCTGGGATATATCAACGGGGGCCCAGAAGCGTGTGTTGGAGGGCCACGCGGAATCGGTCTCTGCCATCGGATCTATTGCCATGTCTGGCGAGCAGATCGCATCAAGTTCGTGTACGGGGGCGATCGAGTGGTGGGATACTGCATCCGGAGATCACAAGTCCACGTCCGAGGGCTTTTTACACCATGTCGACGCCGTCGCTTTCTCTCCGGACGGCCGGTATGTCGCGTCGAGCTTCAAGCAACACGCCATACAGGTTTCTGATAGATCAACCGGGAGCCGGAAATTTGTTCTCGGGGGCCATTTGGATGTCGTGCACGCCGTCGCCGTTTTTGCCGACAATCGGCAAATCGTATCCGGCTCCGAAGACCAGACGGTACGCGTCTGGGATGCGACGACCGCCTCCCAGAAGTACGTCCTCGACGGCCACGCAGGCGCGGTCTTTGCCGTCGCCTTTTCGCTCGACGGTCGGCAGATCGCGTCCGGCTCGGTGGACAAGACGGTGCGGGTCTGGGATGCGACAACCCGGCTCGAGCAACACATGCTCGAAGGCCACTCCGACTCGGTCTGTGCCGTTGCCTTCTCGTCTGACGGCCGGCAGATCGTATCGGGGTCGGCGGATCACACGGTGCGCATCTGGGATGCGGCAACCGGGTCCCAGTTGCACGTACTTGGCGGCCACTCAGATTCGGTGACGGCCGTCGCTATTTCTCGCGATGGCTGGACAATCCTATCAAGCTCAGTGGACAAGACAGTACGTGTCTGGGATGTCCGGGCTGGGTTCCAGCAGCATATCGTCCATGGCCACGCAAGCTCAGTCAATGCGCTCGCCCTTTCCATTGACGACCAAAAAATCGTATCTAGTTCCGCAGACAGAACAGTGCAGGTCTGGGATGCAGCAACCGGGTCCCAGCAGCATGCCCTGATGGGCCACAAAGAGTTTGTGTACACCGTGGCCGTCTCCCCCAACGGGCAGCAAATCGCATCGGGCTCGATTGACAGCACAGTCCGGGTCTGGGACGTGGCAACGGGGTCGCAGCAGCACGTCCTGAAAGGCCACGTGAATTCAGTGCGCTCTGTGGCCTTCTCGCCCAACAGCCTTCAGATCGTCTCCGGCTCCATCGATAAAACAGTACGGGTCTGGGACGCGGCCACTGGTTCCGAACAGCACGTCTTGAAAGGCCACACAGAGCTGGTGTACGCTGTCGCGTTCTCTCCCGACGGACAGAGAATCGTGTCCGGCTCGTACGACAAAAATGTACGCGTCTGGACTACGGCGGGGATCCAACAATGTGTGCTCGAGGGCCACACGGATGCAGTGTACGCCGTCGCCTTCTCTCCCGATAACCGGCAGGTCGTATCGGCCTCGGACGATGGAACGGTACGAGTCTGGGACACGACCACCGGGCGCCAACGACAACTTTTCACTGCTGCTACCAGATTACGGCATGTCAGTTTCCTACCGTGTGGCGATCACTTGGCTACCGACTACGGCATCTTGTCGTTGGCTTCTTCCAACTGCCAATCTTGTCGCTGCATTTTGAAAACGGAATCTTGGATTACGGTTGATGGGACGGACGTATTATATGTCCCTCCCGAATATGACGAGCTGTTCCTCTGCATCATGGGAAACAAGGTTTTCTTTCAGGGGTCTTCTCCTTCTTCTCCTTTGCAGTTTCTCGAGATCGATTTAACTGCAGGCGTTGGAATCTAAGAAGATAGGGTATTCAGTCAACGTCAATTGGTTCTTGTGCCGTCCGAAGGAGCGTTTCACTAGGTACCGGCGGATAGCAGGAGCCCAGTCGAGTCGTACTCTTGTCCTTCTTCACTTGTCTCTCGTCTAGTTGCAGGCTTGCCTTGCTGTGATCATCATGGTATCACAAGATGATCGCATGCCTCATATATATTCAGAGCCCGGGTTACATATTGCCTCCTACGACAACGGCACGGGAGGGACGGTGCTCATACATATCCATGCCCGGCGAATGATGTCTCGACGGCAGTTGGATGGTGTCACCTACATTTCGGATGGGAGCCGCAATTGAACCATCCAGATTCCGTCTCTAAGTAACCCAGTTTCAGAATGTGTCGACTCGGCCATTCTGACGTGAAAATAAGCTCGGTAGTGATCGCGGCGATACGGAACAGCACCATGCGGAGTGAAAAGAATGGCGATAGATATGTCAGCGGTGACGTAATATGGAATATACCATTTCGTCGGCAATAGATATAAGTTCGGCTTCGAATTCACATGCCGATGTGATCTTGCTAATATCTACGCGATCTTGCTAAACCCCACTTTCGAACGCCATTTATCTTCAAAAAAAAGGGACGAAAAACAACAAAACAACAAAACAAAACAAAAAACACACATACAAACATGGCCGCCAAACACGCCAAGCTCGAGCAGGTCAAGGCCCTGACGTTCGACGTCTTCGGCACCGTCGTCGACTGGCGCTCGTCCATCGATGCCGCGCTCCAAGACGCGTTCCGGCAGAAGACGGCGTCGCCCGGCTTTGCTTCGCTCCCGGCCGACCTCCAGGCGCGCGCGCGCGCGCTGACCGACCAGGACCTTGCCAGGTTTGCGCAGGAGTGGCGCAAGTCGTACGGCGTGTTTACCCGGGGCTTCGTTCCCGGCACGACGCCCTGGAAGGACATCGATACGCACCAGTACGACAGCCTGGTCGAGCTGCTGGGCCGGTGGCAGCTCGCCGGCCTGTTCGCGGACGGCGAGGTCCGGGCGCTGAGCCTGGCGTGGCACCGGCTGGCGCCGTGGGCCGACTCGGCGGACGGCATCCGCCGGCTCGGGGCCCGCTTCGTCACGTCCACGCTGTCCAACGGCAACCAGTCGCTGCTGCGCGACCTGGACCAGTTCGGCCAGCTGGGGTTCTCCACCATCACGTCCGCCGAGGATTTTCACGCCTACAAGCCGAACCCGGCCGTCTACCTCGGCGCGGCGCACAAGCTCGGCGTGCGGCCCGCCGAGGTCGCCATGGTCGCGGCCCACCTGGACGACTTGAGCGCGGCCAGGGACCTCGGCCTGCGGACGGTCTACGTCGAGCGCCCGGCGGAGGAGGACTGGGCGGAGGACGACCCGCGGTACGCGGCTGCCAAGGAGTGGGTCGACATTTGGGTCGGGCAGGACGAAGACGGCTTCCGCGAGGTGGCAACGAGGCTCGGCTTATAATGAACTGTTTCATGCAGCGACAAAATGAGCATGACACTTTTTTTTAGTTATCATTACTTAATTCGAAGACGTAGTTCAAAATTGCGTGTACTCTAAAAAATGCTCGTTCTATCGTCATCGCTCTCGTCATCGTATCCTACAAACTACCTCTCGCCCATTGGCATCTGGTTGATGGCCGCCGCCGCCGCCGCCGCCCCCTGCGCCACGCTAGAAGTGCCGTCCGCGCCTACAGCCACCGCCGGGTCGGCGCCGCCACGTCCCATAAACACGCGCGATCCCGTGCCACCGTTTAGGGGCGCCTGGGCAAACAGATTTTGGGCCCCCGTCGCGTACCCTGCTGCTGCGGAACCCGCCGCCACCACGGTCGTGTCCCCGCCGCCCGCGATCGCCTCGTGGTCGTACGTGATCGTCTGGTTAGCGGCCGTCACGTTGCGCACGTACAGCGTCACGTCCGGCGTGGCGCCCAGCATGCCCGCCGCGCTGAGCCCGCCGAAGTGGAAGACCTGGTTCGTCGTGCCGAAGCCGCTGCTGTTCTTGCCGTCGCCGGTCTGGAAGAAGGCGGCGGTGCCGCGGACGCGGGTGCTCAGGAGCGACCCGCCGGAGAAGCTTCCGCTTCCGCTGAACGCCTCGAGGCCCGTCGGGAACACGCCCGCGCCGGACACCTGCAGCTCGAGGCCCTGGTCCATGTACGCCCACAGGGTCATGTTGCCCTGGGGGGAGATGGAGGACGTGGTGTTGCAGATGAGGGGGAACTGGTAGTCGGCGCTGTAGGTGTATGCGGCGGCGGCGGCGTTGTCGCCAGAGCCAGGACCAGACGAGGCCCGGTCGCTGCCGAGGATGGAAAAATTATTCACCTGGTTAAAGCCGAAGCCGGAGACCACGCCATAGTTGAAGTAAGATAGCGACTGCGACCACGAGACCGCGCGACCTTGGCCTTGGTTCTGGCCCGGCGTGGCGATGACGCCCTGCACGCTGAAAGAGCGGACCACGGAGACGGTGTACTGCAGCGTCTCGTTGGAGCCCGTAGCATTCTGGAGGACGCTGTGGCTGATGTGAATGGTGGGGCCCGAGTCGTCGACGACGGGGGCGCTGCCCGTCGTCACGGCCGCGGAGGAGGACGAGGAGGGCGACGACGACGCACCGCTGCCGCCGTCATCGAGCCACACAAAGATCTTGCCCGTGACGTACCAGCTGGCGCCCACGGCCGACGCCAGGGCCGCCGTCCTGCCGTCGTCGAGCAGCCCGGCCACCTGGATGCCGAACGTGTGCGGCTGGCCGTCGCACAGCAGCGGCAGCCACGGCGTGATGTCGATCTCGTGCTCGCGCAGATCGAAGACGTCGGCGCCCGCGATCGGCCGATGCAGGCTCGGCACGACGCCGCCCGTGAACACGACGGGGAACGGCCACTGCAAGCCCGCCAGCCGGCCGTCGATGAGGACCTGCACCTCGCGGAACGGGCTGAAGCCGGTAAGTACGCCCGCAGTGGCGTTGAAGGCCAGCACGTCGCTCTGCAGCACGTTGCTCCACCAGAACTCCTCGTCGGCCTGGCCGTTGGCAGAGACGGAGAAGACGGCGCGACGGGCGTTGCGCGGGAAGTCGGCGATCGTGTTCGTCGCGTTGTCCTTGGGCAGGGTGAACTGGCTGACGCCGTTGGCGGCGCTCTTGCGGGCCGAGATGGGGATCACGAGGTCGCTGGGCGGCGCGCTGCCGCCGTCACCGCTCACGGCCACCTCGTCCGACTGGAAAAAAGTCGCTGTCAGGGTCGTATTAAACGAGCCCGTGTACTTATCGTTGACGAGGTTGCCGAGGTCGAAGATGACCTTCTGCGGGTCCCGCCACAGCGACAGGTATGCGGTCATGTCCTTGAGGTAGACCCAGCGGATGCCCGGCGGGTTGACGGGCTCGGCCGTGCTGGTGCGCCAGACCTCGGTGTCGTTGAGGTACATCAGGGCCAGGCGGTCGAACTGGCGGCCCTGGGACACGACGGTGAAGTTCATGACGACGCGGTTGAACTGGCAGCTGGGGGGCACGTAGGCGCCGACAAATGGCGCCCCGTAGCTGTTGCCAAAGACGTGGTCCATCAGGGTCACCGTGCAGCCCGCCTGCGCGGCCGGCGGCCCGGGGGATCTGTTCGTGGTGGGCCCCTGCGGCGTGAGGACCGGCTGGGCCACCTGGAAGCACTCGAGCACTTTCGGCGTCGCCTTGGCGACATCGGCAGTGTCGCGCTTGCTGGCCGAGGCGTGGACGGACGCGACGGGAGGTTGGGCGAGGATGCGAGGCGGTGATAGCGCCGTCGAGCCCGTCGGCATCCGCGTCCGGCAGGCTGCCCGACCGCGCGCGGCGACAACAAAAAAGAGCCCCAGAACCAGGAGCAGTGGCAGCAGCACCGACAAGACCCGCTTTAGCCGTGCTTGTCGCCTGGATCGTGTCGAGTCGGGAGTAGCGGCGGTCTCGTCCGTGCTCAGCAAGGGATCGAATGACGCCAATGGCCGCTTTTCGAGGAGCGGCGCAGCAGCCTCCTCCATTGTGGTTGTAGTACGGTGCAATTGAAGGAAATGAAGGGAAACAACAGAGCAAGAGAGAGGCGCTTCTCTCTCCGGGTACCGTCTCCAGGTGTCTCCAAAGCTGACGTATGCAAAAGATGCTCGCAAGAAAGAATGGATAAAATACAAATACAAAACAGATGTGCTGAACTAATCAAGATAGGACATCGCAGGAGAACAGAGCAAAGGAATGACAAAGAGGGAACAGCGGGGAAAATGAGGAACGGGATAAAAGCAGCTCCCGAGACAAGGAAGAAGAAATACAGAGATAAAGATGAAGAGTGAATCACGGCTGAATCGGCAAAGATGCGTTCCGGGAGGGCGGGTTGGACTGCGAGGATCGGTTTCCAAACAGCGAGCCGACACAGGAACGAGCGCTGCAAAAGGATGGCGTAAGAATACTGGGCATGAAATGATGTGCGGCCCGCCGTGGACGAGGGGTGTTTCGATGCCCTGTGCGCCGTTGTTGATTTGAGGTTTGGGGGGAACGAGGCTGCGGGACGAAGGAAGTCCGTGGCTGGGAAACGCCAGGGGCACGTGCCAGCGATAGCGTTTTACGCCTTGTCAGGCACAGCCGCGCGTTCCGATATTGCGCGACATCGCCAGACGAGACAAGACAGCATCGACAACCAGTTGCAATAAACCAGAGTTGAATTGGGGGTGTCTGACTGTCCCTAGAATACAAATAAATCGATACAAGACAAGAAAACCAAACAGGAATGCTGCAGATGCGCCAATATCTCGTCGTATGGAACGACGAGCTTGCCAATAAAAAAAACACAAGGAAATCTGAAGAGGAAAAGAGAAAAGAATGAAGAGAAGATAGATATAGACCAAAGAAAACCAATGCCACACATTTCCCCCCCGTTCTATATGCAATGCCATGCCCCGTCCCTTTCTGTATATTTTTTTTTTTTATTTCGGCCATGTCAGCTCCCAGGCCTGTCTAAAGAACACCACATCGTCATCGTTTTCGTATCCAACATTAGATTACAACCCGGCGCGTGGGAGATAGCAGATGCAGGCGCCGGTACGCGAGATAGCAAATCATGGCAAGCACCTCACGCCGGCTTCTGCTTGCCGATCTTCCAGCCCCACGACCGCAGCACCTTGACCACCTTGGGCGTCACGGCCGCCGCCAGGGGTACGCGCACAAAGATGAAGCTCTTGTGGATGGCATACGCCAGGGCGAGCTGCGTCGCGAGGCTCGCCTCGTGCTTGTTGCGCTCCTCGGCCTCCTTGACGCCCCAGCCGGCAGCCTCGTCGCCGGCCTCTTCTATCGCGCTGCCGCTGCCGCTCTCGCGCTTGGCTTCCTTCAGCGCCGAGCGGTACTTGGTCCAGTAGTCCTGGACGCTTGCGGGGATGATCGCCTTGACGTGGGACACGACGTATTCTTCGGCGACGGCTAGAATGGCAGTTAGAACAATAACAGAAGAAGGATGGAAGGTGGGCTGAGTAAGGGTCTCTCAAAACTCACCAATGCGGTCCGTCCCCAGCGTCCGCACCAGCAGGAAACAGAACGGAAAGTCGAGCAGCGAGAGGCCAAAGTAGACGCCCACGGCCGTCCAGCCGTACTCGCGAGACAACTTTTTGAGGCGCGCGCTCAGCGACTGCGGCTCGGCGGCAGCTGAGCCCGAGCCCGAGCCCGAGCTAGAACCGGTGCCGGGCCCAGACTTGGATCCTGCCTCGCCTGCACCGCTGGCACCGCCGCTCTTCGGCCCCTCTTGCGATCGCCGCGCGCGCGACGAGTGGAAGGTCCGCCGCGGCTGTGCACGAGACGAAAGAAACGACGAGGAGGTGGTGGATGTCACACGCTCTGCTGGACGGGTGAGGAGGAAAGGTGCTGGCCGCATTGCCGGCGCAGCCGCTGAACTGGCAACGCTTCGTGCCGCCGGCCGCCTCCAGACCTGCTTCCCGCCCTGGGTGCCGCCACGGACAGCCGCCGTGCCTCGCTGAAGCAGCAACGCTGCCGGCTGCTGCTGCTCCAAGAGCACCTCCAAGGCGCGCACCGACCGACGCAGCATCGCGACTCGTGTGACCGTTTGTGTCCTCTAACCCGTCGACCCGATGTGTCTCCGTTTTCGACTTTCGCTTCGAGTATCTCTGTTGTCGCCTTGCTTTGCGTACGGCCCGTCCGGAGGTAGTGTCTCGAGAGTGGTCAGAGATCGGCAAATCGCGGAGCTTCGGGAGGGAAAAAGGAAGGGGAGGGAATAGAGGCGCAAGGAACGAGCGGGTGGTTGGCTCAGTTCTTAAAATATGTCGAATCTTCGGCCGTTGATGAAAAGGCTGCTCAATTCAGGAATGGCAATCGGCGTCGCTGCGTCGTGGAAGCCTGCGGCGCAAAGTCGCCCGTCTGGTGATCCGGGCGGACTCGTGGCTTTCCTTTCTCCGGCTGCAAATTTTTGTGGTTCTGGAAGCTCCCACCAACAAAGCAGCCAAGCGGGCCCTGCGTCATTGAACATTGTGTTGGGGCACTGCAGAGCACGGAGTAAGACCACCAGACCACCCGCTGTGTCATGTGATTGGCCAGGTGAGGGCCATCTAGGTCTTACAGCCATGCCTGGCCTCGCCCCGCCTAAGCCGTCGGAGTAATGGGCTTCTCCGTTCCGGCGACCGACAACTCCGGGTGCAGACGGCAAGGCAGCGCCACAGAGGAAAGAAACAAGAGACAAGAGACAAGAGACGAGAGAAACAGAGAGAATCAAAGCTACGAGAGGCAAGAGAAAAAGAAAACGGAACATGACTAGACTGCCAAAACAGGCCAGGCTTCCCAGCTTGCCGCCCATAAGATACGAAAAGGACCCACGCAGGCTCGGTAAATTCGGCTGCCGTCCGAGCTCTGGAAAGGGCCTGTCCGTGCCGCTGTCCATCGGAAATCAATAAATGCTTGCAGAAGGCAAGGTATTGTGCATTGTATGTCGCGCGTCGTACTCGTACGTGTTTGGAAATCGCGGCGTGTCGCGCAGCATTCGACATCGAACTGGAAGAGAGAGGCATCCGAGCGAGTGCTCCGTCCAGCGGACTAGCTGCCACAAAGCCAAGAAGCTTTGGCCAATCAGCAGCTGTGCCGAGACAGCCAAGTCAGGACACCCCTCCTTTCTAAGCGCCCGGCCCCCTGCTTGTAAGTGCCAGGGCGCCCAGCGAGCAACAGCCAGAACGCGCGGAGACATTTGGCGGCCGTCTTTGCCCATATCCTTTTCCCATGCTGCCGCTCGAATGGCCGACCAGCCCTCAGCGACCCGTCACCATGCAGCCTGCCATTGGATCGCCGTCGAGGGAAGGGGCAAGCGGGCATTCTGTTCCCAAATTAGACCCAGCCAAAGGGAAGGAACAAGAACGAGGGGAAGGTTCGGGGGAGGGCCCTCGTGCAATGGGCATTGCGGCTTATAAGAAAAGAAGGAAAGAACGGCGGACGACGCTGCAGTACAACCCTGCAGGCCACGCAAGAACGCAATCCTTCGGCTCCTTCCTCTTCTCTGCTTCTGCCGGGTCTATTTTGCTTCCTTCTATTCTCTTCAGACTCTCTTTCCATTTTGTATCGTGAACTATCCCTTGTTCTCCGGTTCGTTCTTGCATTGTCCTCGGTTGCCCCTCAGTTCTTTCCAAGGTGAGTGCATCGCAAGAATCAACAAGGCAGTTGCGGGGAACCACCAGCGGCCCGCGCCTTCCCCTAAGCTCCCAGAGCTCGCAGCTACTGACGCCGTCGCAGTAAGAAACCACCGCAGCAGCGTTGAATCGCACCTTCCACCGGCAGAACTCGCGATGGCCAGCCAGTACTATCCTCGTAAGTGCGCCCAGCATCCAGACCGCCCCTTGTTCCTTCCTCTGTTTTCTTTGCCTCGGTCGCAACTCCCTCAAGCTACAACGAGCAGCATTGCTAATCAAGCGACCAACACACAGCCCCGCCAGGGTCAGCAGCAGCAGGTAAGACCACGACGATGGAAGGAAGGCCCTGAGGCTTTCGGCGAAGAGCATGGAAGGAGCAATCAGGATACGGCCGAAGAGGGCCATCTCCAGAAAGAAAGAACTGCTCGGCAGCAGCTTCGTCTGTTCCTTCTGCGTTGTTGCTCACAGGGTCCAAACGCTGACACCTCCGCAGCTCCTGCTCCTCAGAGAAACTACCCGCCGCCGCCCCAGTCGCCGCCTGCCACGCGCACCAACTTCTCGTACGGCGGACTGCAGTCGCAAATGCAGTCGGGACCGCTGTCGCCCAAGCAGGCCAGCTTCTCCTATCCGCCACCTCCCGTGCAGGCCGGCGGCTCGCCCGCGCCTTCTCAGAAACCCACGTATCGTCCTCCTCCCCAGCAGCAGCAGCAGCAGCAGCCGCCACCGCCGCAGCAGCCACAACCACAGCAGCGCACCTACGCGCCACCGCCCCAGCAGGCCGTGCTGCCCACCCACGAGCGGAGGTCGTCCCACGCATCCCATACGTCGCAGGTCGTCGCCGCGCCCTCGCCTGCCCAGTTCGCGACGCCGCCGCCGACGTACACCGACAATGGCCACGTGGGCTACCCAGCAGAGAAGACCCGCCCGGCCACCGCCAACGACTACGGCCACGGCGACGAGGACGAAGACGAGGACGGCGATCCCGCGGACGCCGATGGCGCCGTCGGCCTCCTGACCGGCGCCCCCGCCCCCGGCCTGTTCTCAGGCGCGTCGGCCGTCGTGGACGACGTCGGCACCTTCAACGGCGGCAGCTACCGCATCAGCCACCGCGACACCAACACGATCCTGACCATCCAGCTGGCCATCGGTTGCCCCTTGGAGGCGAAGCCCGGCGTCATGATCGCCATGTCGACGTCCATCACTCTCAAGGGCGCGTACAAGTTCACCATGAAGAAGCTCATCGCCGGCGCCGAGATCGCCACGTCCACCTTCACGGGGCCCGGCGAGCTGCTGCTGGGCCCGCCCATGCTGGGCGACGTCACCAGCATCCGCCTCAGCGGCAAGGAGGCCTGGTCGGTCGGCCACGACGGGTTTCTCGCCTGCACCCAGGGCGTCATCAAGGAGTACAAGCGCCAGGGCATCGGCAAGGCCATCTTCAGCGGCGAGGGCCTGTGGGTGTACAAGATTCGCGGCACCGGCCTGCTGTGGGTCTCCAGCTTCGGCGCCATCATCAAGAAGGATGTAGGTCCCAACGCTTCCCTGTTTTCCGCTTACTGCCTTCCTAGCTAACAACTTTCCCACAGCTGGTCGAAGGCGAAAAGTACATTGTGGACAACGGCCACCTCGTGGCGTGGAACACCAAGTACGTGCTCGAGCGCGTCGCGTCGGGCGGCATCATGTCGGGCCTCGCGTCGGCGGAGGGCCTGGTCTGCAAGTTCACCGGCCCCGGCAGCGTCTACATCCAGACGAGAAATGCGGTACGTCCCCAACGTTGCCCAGACTTGATTATCGCCTTTTTTTTCTTGTTTTTCATACTGACTCCTCGATGCAGAGAGCATTTAGCGCCTTCATGGCCTCGCAGGCGCTGCAGGTCTGAGCAAAACGCTTGCCCCCCTTTTCTCTGCGTGTTGATCTGGTCTGGTCTGGTCTTGTGAAGCGGTCACGATCCATCCTGCTTCTATTGCTTTGTTGCCTACCCTTTTCTCTCCTACCGCATGTCTCTGTCCTTCGGAAAGAGTAGGCAAGCCGTAGGGGGCGCTGTACTGTCTTCTTGCCGTGTCCATAGACGCCGCTCCCCTTTGTCGATCTTCATTTTGAACATTGGGTTTTGGGTTGTACTTTCTCGTGGCAAATTTGCGTTTGTTGTTTTCCTTTAACGGCCGTTTTGCACTTTCCACTTTTCTCTCTCTGCCTGGGTTTAGTTTTGAATCTTCCTTCCTCAGGGTCGTCACGGGTTTCTTCCATCTATTGTTTTTTTCTTGTTTTCGTGGCTTCCGCGTGTGGTGGTGTGCTAGGTTTGCCATTTGTCGAGGATGGCTGTTTTGAGGGCTTGGATTTGATGTTCCCTAGCCAAAATACGATGCCGAAATACGATGCCAGAATACACCAAGGTTTTTTCGTTATGCTTGTCTTTGCCCCCTTTTTAGAAGGATATCACCATTCGAAAGACCACGCTTAGTTGATCAAACTCGGCACGACTTCTGTGTCAGCTGTAGCCCAGCCCATCGTAAAGCATTCAATACCCAACCTTTAACCACGCTCGCCAACATGACGGCCGTCAACAAAACCGACGGCATGCCGGTTCCATCTACGACGGAGAATTGTCCTGCTGCAGATGTTTCCACGGGAGAAGAGTCTGTGATTCCGTCGCCAACCAAAAGTACTGCTGCCATGTTTGCTGTTTACCCAGGAAAGGGGTGTTCAAGGGCGGCCGTCACTATGGAAAACTGGCGGCCGAAGGTGCCGGTGATTGAAGAGGAGTCCACCGATTCGACGCTCACCCAGTCGTCCAATCCCTCAGCGCAAGGTGACAAGGGCATCGCCAAAACAAGCATTAACGACTTGGGGTCGTTTCGGAGGCGCCGACCTGGCGCAACATACGGCCCCGAGATCTTCAGCGGTATACGACCGGATCCTTCTGAGCGAGCTCGACCCGGCATCCTGAAGGCAGCTTTTGAGATTCCAGAGCCAAAGAGCACCGGTAGGACAGACACGGCTTCGACGCCAACAGCGCTTGCACCAGCGTCCGAGAAGGAAACCGAGGCGGCATATGAGTGCTCTGTCACCGCGAAGGCCCGCTTGCCTCTGGCTGCCACATTGGGTGATGAACTCAAAAAGGACGAGGGCAAGGCAGTCAGATTCGGGGGTTCGAGTGATTCCAAAGACCCAGGAGGTAATTTCTGCTGTTCTCAGGACACCGACCTGCCTTTATCCGTCAACCCTGATTCAGAAGTCAAAAAGGACAATAGCAACTCGGAACCCTTTGTGCATTGGATCTATACTGGCAATTTCAGGGGTGGGCGACAACACCGTCTACCTCCATTTTCCTCTCTAACCGAACCGAGCGTTGAGACGTCTTCGATGAATACTCGGTTAGCTCGAAAAGGGCTTCCTTTGCAGGTTCCGGAAGCCGAAAAGCACGGCCACATTGTCTGCTCCATCGATCACATTGGCGAGTACATACGCCCGAATGCGGAAAACAGACTCTTATTTTCAATCACTCCACTCACAGACACCGAGCTATCGAATGACAAAGCCGCGAAGCAAGTCCTTCTGGGAAAGTTAGAAAGGGCCCGTTCGAAGCAGAAGCCCTCTCAGATTCCGCGGAAAGCAAGCAGATCCAGGAGAGTGAAGGTAGAAAAAGGCGCTCTCCTTCGCATGCCGCAGGGAAGCCAGATAAAAGCGTGCAAAAATGATGCAGGTGGAAGAGGTCCGTCCATCAACACCAACGAGGTTGGCATGTCCGTTCCTGTCGTGCCGTTGGAAGAAAAGGAGGATGAAAAGTCGATCGAAGACCGCTACCGCTTTGAAGTGCTTCTCGGTCGTCTGCGGCAGAAATTGTCCGACCGAGGGAAAGGAAGCACCTCAAGTACGAGAAGAGAAACAAGCAGCCCGGTAGAGACAGTAGCTCATCAGCAGGCCGAACGCCAAAGCGGCCACGGCTCTCACGCCAAGGAAGATACGATATCCAACCCGGGGCCATCTAAAGAAGAACGTCACACATCAATGTGCACGGCTGGCACAGCTAATGCTACTCGTACGAATTCGGGAAGCACACACTCTTCTGCAAATTCCAAGTCTGTTAATTTCGACTTTAATCCCAAGGCGTCAGAATTCGTCGCCCCTGGCTCCATCACGACAAGCACAAACGAGCCGCAACCATCGAAAAGCCATACGGGAGCCCCGGTGTCTACCAGTCCGGCCAACAGCCATCTAGTGGTCAGCTCACAATGGCGAACTGTGCCTCGCTTGCATTCAGTTCCATCAGCAGCTCCCCCACAGCCACATATTCCTGCCACGGTGTCGCATTACGGAGGAGGCTGGGTGGGCCCGATGCTCCCAAGTCATACTCCTTTTAACACGATGGCCACCCCCCGTCCATATCCCGGTTTTCCGGGCCACCAACCCATTGCCCCGGTTATGCAGCAGCAGCCGGCCCCATGGCAGCAGCATCCTCCGGGTCCTCTGGGTGCTCCTCTTCCTCCTCCTCCTTCGGTTTCAAGATACCCTGGTCCTCATTGTCTTGTCCCAAGGCGGACGATGCGGCGGGGTCGTATCCCCTTTATCCCACTCAACGCGGCCGAACAGCAAAAAATAGAAGAGCATATTGAGCTTCTTAAATCAACGGTTCCTCAATTTGCTGCTCTGTCCAAAAGGCGCCAAAAATTGCGCCGGGACAAACAACGAGAGCAGCAAGGTCGACAACATGCGCGAGAACTCTGGCAGCAGATGCATTGCCATCAGACGCAACCCAGCTACTGGCATCAACAGCAGCAGCAGCGGCCACATTACCAACAGGGGTTTCCACCACGGACGCCGCAGCTGCCAGCACCGCCCTGTAATCCACATATGTACAACCCTCGTCCGGCCCTCAACTATCCTCCGTGGCCGATGATGAACAGTATGACCATTTGAAGCGAGAAGGCCTCTGGACGTTGAAGATAGCAACAGAGTTGTGAAGAGTAAGACAACATTAGCTTGCTAAAAGTCCATGATTTCTGAAACACAGTTGCATTCGTTAGATTGTCGTTTAAGCCCATGGCCAATAATCAGCCCAGAACTAAGATGTCACTCAGGCGTAGTCACAGGTACACTTCTTCGATAGAATAGATATTCAACAAGCCTTCTATATCTCCATAATTCTGCGCATCATTTTTATTTCCATACGAGTGAGGAGTGCGGAGAAGGCATTCCTACACACTGGAGGCGGAAAAGCTGGAGAAGAGGGCCGTACGGAGTAGTGGTTGCAGGGCCGAGGCACCGAAAAGGCTTGGCGAGATCCACGGCTTGCCCAGAAGGGGAACCAAGCCAACCAGCACCGGACGCTGATGGTTGCAGCCGGTGCAACCTATGGCAAGAGATCGTCGTACTTTTCCCTGCCCACGACTGCAACCTCACGGCACAAGTCAAACGGGGGGGGGTTGTGCTTGTTTCTCTCTTCTTGTTTCTCCTCAACTATCTGACTCACCCCGCAAAGCAAAGTAAAAGCAGGCGAGCCCTCATCGCGGCGGATCTATCGAACGCCAAGAAATTGTGTTCACGCACCCGTATCCTGAGAAGATCGCCCAGCCACGTCAAACGACTCGTGGAAAATAATCTAGAGGCAGAAGAAAAAGGGTAGAGTTACGGTGTGGTACAAACAGAGCACCTCCATAGAATACGGACAAGTGACCCGGATCAGGCCAGCCAGACGGCACATGCATATCATCGGCTGTAGATCCGCCGAGATGGACCGAGCAAAGCGAAATACGAGTAGAACAAAAGCTTAGGAAGAAGCGCTGCTAACGTCCGGAGTTCCTGTCCTTTTCGAGACAAACAAAAGGTATTTTGTTCATGTTCACAGTATGTATATTTTTGCCATACGAGTACTCGTACGAAATCGCTGGCGATCCGAACCGCCCATGTTCCAGGCCCAACAACTGCCCTTTCCCTTCATTGTTTGAGTTTCTCAACTAGGGCAGGGAGGCTCGCATTATTGAATTTTGTTTGCATCTTTTTTCTCCAATTTCTATTTCCTTTTCCAAGAGAAGGGGGGATGAATGGGCAAAGGCAAAAGCTTGTGTGACGAGATGTTTATTCTTCTGCCACCTGGAACCCCCCCGGTCTACTTCTTATCTCTCTGTCCCCCCCTCCCTCTCTCTTTCTTTTCTTCCCCCCCCTCCTCTCCCCTTGTTTGGATCTCCATCAACAGCTCTTCTTCCCCACACACACCCCGGAGTACGACAACGGCAATTGCAGTGCGGGGGAGAACCGCCGCGGCCAGCTTCCAGCAGCTCATGTCGTTACGACAGGGTAAGCTTCTTTTTTTGTTCTTTCTTTTTACCTATTTCGATTTCAACCTTATTATTCCTTCGTCTCGTGATCCTTCTCCGCGCTCCATCGACCTAGTGTCTGATCTTCCACGGCAGTGTTGCTGAAATATCTCTCCCTCGGTTTTGTCGCCGCGGACTCTTCGCGTCTTCCGTATTTTCTTTCTTCCATCGTCGCCCCCTTTTAAGCCAGCCACTGATGTCACGGAATATGCGGAGTAGCAAAAACCGGGCATCCGGGAGAAAGCTCTAGTTTGGTTGCTTTTCTCTTCTTCTCTTCTTTTTATGGATCTCGGCCCCCTTCGACGTAGCAACGAACCGGTTTCTCTTCATTTTTGCGTTGCATTTTCTCCTCACTTGCTTCTTTTCAAAACAACCATTTTTTAATTTATTTTCCCAACTCCGACAAGGCAGTTCGTACCATCTTTCTGTGCGGAGGCATCGTTCCCCATGTCACGAATACCTTGAGATATCACCGTTACATCAACCACAAAATAAGAAGATCATGCTCCGTATTTGCAGGGTGAGGTTTGACGAAAGTCCCGTCCACCAATTCAACTCAACTTTCGGATCCCGTTTCTATGCGGGACACAGAGTATGCACGCATCGTTTTGTGACAGGGAGGCAACGTGGAGAGAGGTTGTTTCTGCGCCTCTGTGGGCCCGCGTTAAATGTGGTACGAGCGGTTCCCCAAGAAACATGGAGCTTTTTTTTTTTGGATGGCTATCATTTTATCCCTTTTCCTCAAGTGTGATGCATCTCATTTTTCTAGTCCAGAGGGGAGGGGTAAGGGGAAAATCAGTGTCAGATGGGCATATCATATAAAAAATGTTGGAAGACACCAACAGGACGGATTCGCATGTGGGAAGTGTGATGGAATAAACAGGGTACTCGTAGATCATAAGAAAATCAAAATCCACACGGTTTCCCTCTTCCTCTCAGCCCATCTGATCTTGCTCCTCACAGCCGTCTTGCACTACATTCCACACTCAACACACACACGCACACACAACACCCTACCCTTTATTTCTTCATTTTGGTTCCTCTCTCTCTCTATCCTAAATAGCCGCTTTTGTCCTGCCTGTTGGTACGCGCCGCGTCCAACCAGAGGGAAGCGAGCTGTCTGTTGTTCCTCTTCGACGAGAGGCCGAGCGGAGAATTAAATAAGCCCAACAGCTATCACGGCCGACAACGGACAAGGTGTGTGTGACAAGAGAACCGGAAGGCCAAGCAAGAATACTGCAGACCGCTTCGTTTAAATTTCGACCACTCCTCGCAGATTCTCTGTCTTTTTGGCTACACCATTAATTGCAGTTCACTCTAGATTTTGACAGATTATATTACCCCGTTCTACCACTCTTTATTCATCCATTCTCCCGGATTGGAAAGGGGGCGAACAGAACGGCTACTAATATTGTTCTTCACCTTTTTTGTTATACCTCTTTATTATTATTATTACTTTACCATTTTCTCTAGAGAACCCGGCGGGAAATTTCTCCAGCTGCTCATCCTTCCTGTCCCTTTTTTTGGGGGCGGGTTTCTTTCTCTTTTTTTTGCTGCCTGCATCCTCCCTTGTTCCCGCGAAAAGGATCTTCGGAGGCTTTGTGATCCCCGTTTCTCATCACCCCTCATACCGTTTGTTTGGTTTTTTGGTTTCTTTGTCTTCCCTCTCCTCTGTCCATCCTCACCTTCGACACAATGGCCGACCTCCGACGCGTCGACGCGGAAAAGCCCGAGGTCGTGCACACCTCAAGCCTCGAAGACAATAATGGCGGAGCCACCACCACCACCACCACCACGACCGGCGGCGTCCTTGCCGGCGACGGCGATGCTGCCGCAGAGGCCGACCTCGAAAAGCACGGCATCGCCCACGTAGACGCGGTGACGACAGCAGCAGCGACGACCGAGCCGGCAGCGGTGACCGCCCACAGGTACCCCGCCGTCAAGGGCAACATGCGCGGCCTGCAGCCGCCGGCGTTTTTGTTGACCATGACGGCGGAGGAGCGCGAGGTGATGGAGCGGAAGCTCAAGCGCAAGATCGACCTGCGGCTGATGCCGATGATCATCCTCATGTACATCCTCAACTACATCGACCGCAACAACATCTCGGCGGCGACGCTGGGCGGGCTGGAGGAGGACCTGAACCTGTCGTCGACGCAGTTTTTGGTGAGCAGAGAAAGACCAACTTGATTGCTATCTGCCGGGCGCAAGAGGGGAAAAAAAAAAGAACGTTCACTGACTTTGCTCACCTCTTCATCACCATAGACGGCCGTCAGTATTCTATTCGTTGGGTATGATATGATCGCGGGCTGTCGCAACTTTTAAGGTCGCATACATGCTCACATTTTTCTCAACAGCTACCTGCTGATGCAGATCCCGTCGAACCTGTTCCTCAACAAGACCGGCCGGCCGGCCATCTACCTGCCGAGTTGTGTATGTATCACCGGGGGGGGAGGCCACAAGGGGAAACTCTTATTCTCCACCACTCGCATCGAGAAGAGAACTGACAACCATCACACTAGATGATCGTCTGGGGCATCATCTCGGCGTGCACGGCGGCCTGCCACAACGCGGGCCAGCTCTACGCGGTGCGCTTCTTCCTCGGCTTCGTCGAGGCTGCCTACTTCCCGGGCTGCCTCTACTACCTCAGCTGCTGGCACACGCGGAAAGAGCTCGGCTTCCGCACGTCCATCCTCTACTCGGGCGCCCTCATCTCGGGCGCCTTCTCGGGCCTCATCGCCGCCGGCGTCGTGTCCGGGCTCGACGGCGCCCGCGGGCTGCGGGCCTGGCGCTGGCTCTTCATCATCGAGGGCGCGGCCACCGTGGCCATCGCCATCTGCGCCTTCTTCGTGCTGCCCAACTTCCCCCGCACGACCATGTGGCTGACCGAGGAGGAGCGCCAGCTGGCGGCCTGGCGCCTCGAGGAGGACGTCGGCGACGACGACTGGATCGACAGCCAGCACCAGACGTTCTGGCAGGGCGCCAAGCTGGCCTTCGAGGACGTCAAGACCTACGTGCTCATGGTGCTGCTGTTCTGCATCGTGGCCAGCGGCAGCATCACGAACTTCTTTCCGATCGTGGTCAAGACGCTCAAGAAGAGCAACGTCCAGACGCTGCTGCTGACGGCCCCGCCCTACGTGCTGGCCGTCGTCTCCACGTACTGCAACGCGCTGCACGCCGACCGCACGGGCGAGCGCTACTGGCACATCGTGTGCCCCCTCGCGGTGGCCATCGTTGCGTACATCGTGGGCGTGACGACGAGCGCGTTCGGCCCGCGCTACTTCGCCATGATGCTCGTCGTGCCCGGGGTGTACACGGGCTACGTCGTGGCGCTGGCGTGGATCAGCAACACGATGCCGCGCCCGCCCGCCAAGCGCGCGGCGGCGCTGGCGTTCATCAACGCCGTGTCCAACTGCAGCAGCATCTACGCCAGCTTCATGTACCAGAGCAAGGACGCGCCGCAGTACACGACCGCGTTCACCGTCAACTGCGTGACGGCGTTCGTGGCGATCTGCGCGGCGACGGTGCTGCGCGCGATGCTGGTGCGGCTCAACCGCAAGCTGGACCAGGGCGTGTACGTCAGGGGCGCCATCAACGCGGTGCCGGGCGCGGCGGTGGGGCACGGGTTCCGGTTCAACATTTAGGCGAGGAGGAGAGGCGCGAGAAGGAAGGGGACGAGGACGACGAGGCGCGGCTGCAGGGTGTGCTCCGTATGACAAGTAGGATAACCGCTACGTCTTTTCTCCTTGCTATTAAGCATCACGTGTCCGTCTCACGTGTCCAGGTTGCCCGATGCGTCGTCGCGCCGTGCTGCTATCGCTTGAAACACACCGTCGTGGACTTGCTGTCCCGAATAGGAAGGCCCCGAGGCGCCGGTCCTGCCCGCTTCCCCCACGCGAAGGCGGGCATGGTCTCGTGACCATTTTGGCCGTCTTTCCAGGACTCGGTGAAGAAATGAAGAAACGAGGACGGCAACGGGTGCTGCCATGGGCCAATGGTGGAGCTCTGGTATGCAATCGTCGTGCGTGGATGTCCGTGTCTGTCAGATAATAGCGTTGCTTTCCCTCTTCTGCCGCTCTGCTGCGTGTCTTGGAAGGGAAGCCAAGGACCGAGCTGGGGCGCCGGATTCTCGCGATCCTCCGCGCCACGTCGTGTTCTGCACACCAGTCGGTCTCTTTTCTTCGTTGTTTCCCTTCTCTCTTCTTCTGTGTCTCTTCTTTTATCTTTCTTTCTGGGGAACCTGGGTCCCGCTCGAACTGTCCCACTACCGTAAGACATGGAAAAGCCAAAATGCCGCGATGCGACGTAAACAAAAGGAGCAAGCGAAATGTCTTTTTCGATAGTGCCATGCAAGTGCTCAACGCTCCGCTGCTAACGCGGATAACGCAATCACATGGGGTAGCAAGGTCCTCGTCCCCTGCAATAGCATCGTCCGACGGCGCAGCTGTCAGCATATCGACAACGAGAAATGCGCACTCCGAGAGGCGGGTCGCCCCTGCCTGCCCCGTCGCACTTTTGTTTTTGGCCCCGCCAGCGAAACTCCGAAAAGGAAGAACAAGAAAAAAAAAAGAATGAGTCTGTCTGGCCAATCACGGCAGGCCATGTGGGGTCATCGGACAACCCGAAGACTGCTTGCTTGTCCTCGGCCAAACAGCGGCCAGCAAGCCCTCTTACGTAGCGACAACCGCCGGGTTGTATGTAGCGAATACAACGCTGTGCTTTCTGTGCTTTCTCCCAGGATGGATGGATGTTTTGTTTCGCTCTTCGCTCTCGTTTTCCCCCTCTCTCTGCGAGAAATACTCGTAGCTCACTCCGTACCATAATATGATCCTCTCCGCCATTACGTCGTTGTACATGACTAGTTTCTATCTGCCCCGCCTGTCCGTCTCTTCTCTTTTTCGTTTTCTTCTTCCCTTTCTCTCCTATTGCCCAGATGTCTCGTTTCGCCCTGTCGCCTTTGTTCGTATACCTGCCCGCGGCTCGTATAAGTACGAGTATTACTCCTGTTCTTGTACTCCGTACTCCGTGCTCTTTTCTCGTCGGCCAATCCCAAACAGGCAACTGTCCCTTGTAGATCGGCATATTGCCTCTCTCTTTTCCCTCTCTGTGAAAATTTCAGCGTCTCTCCTCGTCCGCTGATCTGCACGACTTTGGGACCCTTTGCACTGAACTCGGCCTTCCCATTTTACTGAAACCCTCTGCAAATAAATCTCTGGACTACTGGACGAGCCTCCTGGCCGCCACGCCTTGCCACGCGGCTGGCCTTTGTTCCAGTTGATGGCATTTTCTCCCTTTGTCTTTTGTCCTTACTCTTCCCTCTTCTCCCTCCTCTTCCTCTTCTCCCTTTCCCTCTCGCCCTCACCTTTCCCTCTTCTCCACTCACTTGGCCCTCTTTTGCCTCCTCCCACCCCGTCTCTTCCGTTCTGCCCTTGCGTCCCCCATTCGCCCCCCGTCTCCTCCACTCTTCCCCTTGTTCTCTGCAACGACAACCGACCGGCGCGGCGACGGCGTCGGCGACGGACGGCCCCATATTTCTTCCCTAGAGCAGAGCCTTCAGCCCTCAGAGCCTGCGGAACATTTGGCACTTCTCCATCCGCTGACCGATGCTAGCCGTATTTGCTTTATTCAAATGAATCCTAAGAAAAGAGGAATACCAAGACATCGGACGGAAAGAAAATTAAAACGCTTGAGTGTTTTCCCGTAGTACAGACGGCAGTTGGCATGCATCGAGATGCGAGGGCCGACATGAACTCTTGGAAGCGGGTTAGCCAAGACGGCTAGAAGGCCAAAAGAAGGAAAAAGAAGGAAAATAAACGAAATGGCCAAGAAACAAGGCAATGGAAAGGCGACGAGCCTCACTCGAAAAAGCGACAGAGCTGCAGAGAATTCAACGGCCAGAATGAAACGGCGCTGTATCAATGGCTGCCTCTTGTCTCTCTTCTTTTCCCTGTCCCCTTTATCGATTTCCACGCCGTACGAGTACGTCTCTCCCGTAGGGCATATCTGTGAGGTTTCACTGGCTCAGAGGACCGATACTCGTACCACCCCCCTCCCTTTCTCTGCCTCTTGTCTTCGTTGCCCCAAACAGAGTCCATTCCCAGAAATACTCCCACGCGTGACACACATCAACACCTCGCTGCCAGCCCGGATCTAGCCTACTTTTTTTGTATGGGGCACTCCCTCGCTGGCTCCCTGCTCCCTCCCCCCCCCCCTTCATCCTCTTCGTCCCCCATACCTAAATCACACTAAGGCTCGTTTTGTCCCTGGTTATCTCATTATCTCTGCTTTTTACTTTACTGTTTTAAAATTGTTTTTTTTTCTCGCCTCTCTTTTTTCTTAAATCAAGGCCTGTCCCCAATTGGCTTGGATCCCGTTGGTTCCCCTTCTTCCTCTCTTCTCCCTCTTCTTCTTCTCCTTCTCTCCCTCTTCCTCTCTCTTTTCCTCTCTTCCCTTTTCTCTTCCCTTTAATCAATCCTTTCAAACCTCACCCTCAGTTCCTCTCAACCCCTCCTTGTTTACTTTCTTTTCTTCCCCCCCCCCTCCTAGCTTGGCTTTCACATGTCTTAAGCTTTCCCCCAAGAGCTTTCCCCCCCCTCCCCACCCCCAAGCTCAAAATCAACAACGACCAGCAACCAGGCCGTGTTGATAAGATAAAGCTTAAAAAATCAATACTATCCTCAACCTCTCAATAAACAAAAAAAATCAGCCACCCAACATGGCTGCCGTCTCCTCCTCCCTCCCCGAGGTGGCCGGCGTCCCTGACGCCGCCGCGCCCCCCTACAAGGAGACCGAGGGCGCCGGCCTCGCCGACGCCGCCGGCAGCAGCAGCGGCGACGACAGCGACGACAAGGCCCTCGCCGAGATGGGCTACGTGCCCGTGTTCCAGCGCCACTTCTCCATGTGGTCGTGCTTCAGCTTCGCCCTGAGCATCTCGGGCCTCTTCGGCACCGTCATGACCACCTTCTCCTACCCGCTCTACGCCGGCGGCGCCGCCTCCGCCGTCTGGTGCTGGCTGATCGCGGGCATCGGCGCCCTCTGTCTCGCCTTCTCCATCGCCGAGATCGCCTCGGCCTACCCGACGTCCGGCGCCATGTACTTCACCATCAAGTACCTGGCGCCGCCCGAGCACGTCCCCATGGTCGCCTGGATCGACGGCTGGCTCAACCTCATCGGCCAGATCTGCGGCAGCGCCTCGTCCGAGTACGGCGCCGCGCAGATGCTGCTGGCCGCCGTGTCGATCGGCTCCGACTTCTCCTACTACCCGACGCAGGGCCACATCATCGGCGTCATGGCCGCGCTGTCCGTCTTCCACGCGCTCATCAACAGCATGTCGACCAACTGGCTCAACAAGTTCGCCAAGACGTACGCCGTCTTCCACATCGGCGTCCTCGTCGCCGCCTGCATCTCCCTGCTCGTCATGCAGAAGGACAAGCACACGGCCAAGTACGCCTTCACCGACGTCAACCCGACCTCGGGCTGGACCCCGCCCGGCTTCTCCTTCCTGTTCGGCTTCCTGTCCGTCGCCTGGACCATGACCGACTACGACGCCACCGCCCACATCGCCGAGGAGGCCAAGGACCCGGCGCGCGTCGTGCCCAAGGCCATCGCCCTGGCCCTGACCTTCACCTACGTCGTCGGCTGGCTCTTCAACATCGTGCTCGTCTTCTGCATGGGCGACCCGGCCGAGATCCTCGCCAGCCCCATCGAGCAGCCCGTCGCCCAGATTTTCTTCAACGTCATCGGCAAGGGCGGCTCCATCTTCTTCACCGTCGCCGCGTTCCTCATCATGAACTTTGTCTGCATCACCGCCCTGCAAGCCGGCTCCCGCACCGTGTGGGCCTTCTCCCGCGACCAGATGCTGCCCGGCTCGAGCATCTGGTACCGCATCTGGTCCCGCACCGACACGCCCGTGCTGGCCGTGTGGCTCTACACGCTCATCTGCATCCTCATCAACCTCATCGGCCTCGGCAGCTACATCACCATCTCCGCCATCTTCAACGTCTGCGCCATCGCCCTCGACTGGTCCTACTGCATCCCCATCCTCTGCAAGCTCTTCTACGGCAAGTTCCAGCCGGGGCCCTGGAACCTCGGCCGCGCCAGCGTCTTCGTCAACGCCTGGGCCTGCACCTGGACCGCCTTCGTCTCCGTCATCTTCCTCTTCCCCACCGTCCGCCCCGTCGCCGCCGACAACATGAACTACGCCGTCGTCATCCTCGCCTTCGTCTTCCTCCTCGCCACCGCCTACTGGTACGCCCGCGGCCGCCACTACTACACGGGGCCCCGCACCCACGCCCACGTCGAGGGCGGCGTCATCGTCCGCGACGACAGCCAGGAGAACGTCGACGACCCGGAGAAGTCCGCCGCCGCAGTCCGCCCCCCCGGCGCCGAGGGCCTCCACCAGCGCCACGTCGCCGAGCTCTCTGCCGGCCAGGACAATTAAGCGTCTGGCCGCGAACGAGCGAGCGGGAGAGAGAGAGAATGACGGAAGGAATTCATCCATCTACAGAGTGTAGGTGGCCTAGGGCCGGAGAGCAGAAAGCGTGGAATGTTCACCCATGTGCCACAGAGATATCCCCATAGGATGCGCCTCTCGTTTACAGTTTCAATACCCCCTGTCGCCCAGCTACATTGTCTTGGGCTTTTTTAAGATAGAGACGCATATTCAGAAATTCTTTCAAAACAATTTCACCGTCCACAAACCTTCGTGCAATCATCGTGGGCTTCAATTTGAAATCACAAAGAGCATCGTCTCGATTGTTTCATTAGTGTATTTTTGGGGGCGCCATGGCCAGTCAATTGAGACTATGTGCAAGCCCTAGAAATGCTATATACATGCATAAGTAAAAAATACAACGGCGAAAGAAAAACAAGCTAGGTCTGGCTCCCCTTTGCCCACACAACGGCTGAATTTGCTTGGCTGCACCAGCATCATCACACTGGTACCACCACCACGGACCACCACAAACATCTCTGCCATCCCCATCACAGATCAAACATGGTCAAACCTGCCACATGCTCATAGGACTCCGCATCTTCTTCCTGGTCTTGCACCGCTTCAGAATTCCTCGCACGAGTAGTTCTCGGGGCAAGAAGCATGCCTGCCACCCCGGGGGCAGACGCCCGGGCGCGCACAAGGAACGCAGGTTCCTCGGCGGCCGCACCCCTGCGCCGGTGCGGCCGTGGGTGTGCTGGCTACTGTAGTAAACCGGACTGGGATGTTGCAGCCAGAGACACACACCCACTGGCCCTGAGTGAGCCGGGTCTGGCAGCCAAGCCAAGGGTTCAGTTCACGAAGCTCATCCTTGGAAAGCTTGTACTTATGCTGAATGCTCCGACAGGTGTCACCGGGCCAGATGTTGTGCCACACGTGACACAGACCACAGTGGATATTGGGCTTCTTGCTGCTGCCGTCATCTTCCGATTCATCGTCCCAAGCAGACGTGGGAGCAACAACCTCTGTGGTGGTCGTGGTTTCAGTTTCAGTCTTGGTTACCTTGTGGTGATGGTGATGGTGACCATGATGATGATGGCCATGATGGTGATGGCCGTGATGGTGATGACCGTGATGATGACCATGGTGATGATGGCCATGATGATGATGGCCGTGATGGTGGCTGTGATGATGGTGACGGTGGTGCTCATCAGGGTCGCACCAAGGGTCTGTAGAGCCTTCGTCACAGGTATCATGATCATGGTGCGCAACGTCACGCTTTGCTTGCTCAGTGGGAGGAATGCAGAGAACGTCGCCGGAAGCCAAGTCACAGCTGGTACTCAGCCACGTGTTGTGATCCTTGAGACTGTCGACTGTGGTGCCGTAAAGTTCGGCAATCTTCCAGCAGTGATCTCCATGCTTGACCTTGTGCTTCTTGTCTCCATATTTGCACGGAGAGCCACCAGAGCCCGATCCAGAACAATCACCATTGGCACATGGATCATATGGCCCACGCGTGGGATATGGCTCACTCGTCTTTGTGACGGTCTTTGTCTTGTACTTTGTGCTGTGCTTTGTGGTGTACTTGGGCAAGTACTCAGTTGCTGTCTTGATGTGATCGAAGCACTTGGTCACGGTCTTGGACTTGACCACTGTAGTAGTGCAGACCTTGGTTGTGGTTGTAGGATCCGGAATGATGACTTTGATTGCCTTTGTGAGGACCTTGGTCGTGGGATACGGAACGACCACTTTGACAGACTTTGTGAGTACCTTGGTCCTGGTCGTGGTTGTGGGATCCGGAATGACGACCTTGATAGTCTTTGTGACTGTGGTGCATTCTTTGCAGTACTTGGTCACAGTTGTGGGATTGGGGCGTGGATGGCTAGGATGGCATGGGCCCGGTCCCGCACATTGGCCTGGATGCAGACCTAGTTCAGCCAGAGGCAAAGATGGGTCTTGGGTGGCCCGGCCTTTGATGCTGGTCTGCTCCAGGAAGCTTGCGAGAGACTCTGCGTCGCCGTTGGTGGTCTCCGCGTTGACATGGGCATTCTGGATGAAACCTTCTTGAACGCCAAGGTCTTGGACGTCATCGGCTGCAGCTGGGTGGCTGTCTGCTTGGGCCAAGGCCAGACCAGCACCCAGGAGAAGCAGAATGGACTTCATGATGGGCAAAGGGGTGAGAGGGTCGACCTAATTGCTTGATGAAGGAAACAAGGCAGAGAAGCAGATAATCAATAAAAGATGCAGGATAATGATGCTGGTGACGCCACGCTTGAAGGAAGAAGAAAAGACAACAAGACAAGAAGACAAGAAGACAAGAAGAAAAAAAGAAGAGAAGAAGAGGAGAAGAGAAGAAGAGGAAAAGAAAAGAGGGGAGAAAAGGAAATGGGGGCAACAGAAGTATGAAATGTAAACAGAAACTTGAATATTACAGAGTTCTCATTTCGGGAAGGAAGATCTCAGTGTGGCCGGACAGCACAGCAAGACGACGACGTTCTGGGAAGGGACGGTCAAAACACAGACGTCCAGCACACAACATTTGGAAGCTGCGAGTCGCGAACGGCCAGCACCTCGGCAGGAGCAACCATGAGCAAAGGCAGTTCGGGATGCGTATATCATCAGAGGAAAGAGCGCCCGATGAAAGATCCCAGGGGTGGGCCAGTAGCTGGCATCATCATGGCAGGAAGCATTGTAGAGCAGCAGAGGAAAGAGATAACAAGATGCAGTTGAGGCAAGAACGAATTCGCAGAAGGTGCTTTACAACTACCAATAAACGCATATCACCAAAGGAAAGAGCACCCGATGATGATCTCAGGGGTCGAGACAAAAGCCAACAGCTTTATGGGAAGGAGCATATGCAGAGCAGCAGAGGAAAGGGACAATAAGATGGAGTTAACGTAAGAAAGAGTTTATGGAGGTGCTTTGCAACTGGTAACCACGGAGAGAAAGATGACAGAGGAGAAGAGAAAGATTAAAGAAGCTAAAAAGAGGAAGATAAAAGAGGAGGAGAAGAGAAACATAAAAGAGGACAAAAAGAAAGATGAAATTCTCCGAAACTAGCAAGTTGGTGGTCGGCCGCGGTGGGCAGAGGCGGGGGGCCGTGGAAAGGGGGGTTTGCGAGGATACACTTGAAGCAAGAGCATGCGGTGCGTGAAAACGGAAGGTGCGACGCCCGGTACGGGGGCCGTGGAAGGGGCGGACGGGCGTTTCCGAGATGCACTCGAGGCAAGAGCACGGAGTACGTTGAAGTGGAAGATGCGACGCGTGCGACGGGCGCCTCGCCGGCGCAGACTGCACGGCGGCCACCGGCAGTTTAGCTTGCTGCTAAAGCAGCTCTGGCTTCGTAAATCTCCGGCAGCCCGTCAGTAACGTTCACGAGAGGCTCCGGCAGCCTCGGCAACGCGAGGCTTCGGCAGCCCCCGCCGCGGGAAGCCGAAGCTTCCCTCGCCACTATCGTCGAGGGCGTTCTCTTTTCTTTCCTTTTTGTTCTAAAGTGGAAGGAGGAAATAAAGATGAGAGAGAAGAAGAGAAAGGTCAAAGAGGACACTCAACAAAGTTCTTTCTGAGTTCTGTCTGTGCGACGTCATGTTAGTTGAACAGCACATAACAGACTAGCTGCTGCCCTGCATATGCTACAGGCTCCTTCCCATGAAGCTGCCGGCTGCTGGCTCGCTCCTTGGGGTCTTGATTAGGCGCAGGTTTCTTAGCTTACCGAGTCTGTCATATGATGTTCTACTGGCAAGTCTCATAAACCCGGAAAGCGCCTTCTTGGCCTCGCGGAAAGTGCGTTGCGCCGATACGTCTTGCCAATGTCTTCCAGCAGAGTCCGCCCTTGCCCATGTCATTCGATGCCATAAGGAAAATCTGCTGCTGCATTGGGGTGATGATAACAAAATGTAAGATGAGTATTCCTTTTTTTTACCCTGCCGCCTCTCATTATGCTGTTGGTATTTGGTATGTAAAAACAAGTATGGTGCTGTGAAAGCCGGCCTGGCTGCCAAACTCTCGTTCGTTCTTGGGGTGGTTCCTTCCCGCTGTCTTCCTCTTTCCCAAAAGTTCTGCTGTGTTGTAGGTCCTTCGCTTTTTTGATTATTTTGGTCTGCTCCTTCCCATCTGTTCCTCCCTCCCACGAACGTATTTCTCCCCTGCTGTTCCCCCAATGGCAAGAACGAACCCGTACACAAATTCCAAACGCCCGTCCATGGTAGCAACAACGACCCAAATCAAGGGAGAAAAAAAATAAAACAAGGGAAGAAAACAACCAAAGAACAAAAAGAGCCAGAAAAGGAAAATGTCGACAAACCAAGAGAAAAAAAAAAGAGACACAATAAATCAAACAAGCATATGCATTGTGGGCAAGCAACTGTTAAAACAAATACAGAGAAAGAAAGAGAGAAACAACAAAAATGAAATTCGGTTGAGGCTGCCCCCTTTTCGTTCACTCTTCAGGCACGCCCGAAAACAGGCCGACGCGCATCCGATGGCTCTGTAGTCACGTGATATGTTAGCAGCAGGACAAACACAATTCAGAGACCCAAATGCAAGACTAGGAGAGGAGCAGGAGGGGAGCACGCAGCGAGCAGGCGGAATACGCACGTAGGGAAGCTTCGGGATGACCACGCCGAGCACGGCAAAGAAGTTGATTGTGAAGTATGTCAGGTCGTAGTGGGTGTAGTGCGTGCTCAGCAGGAAGAGGACAATGGGCACGCTGAGCAGGAACTTCTTGGCGGGGGTGTACTGCGCGCCGTCGTCGATCTGCTCCCACATGTTGAGGTTGTCGTAGGCGCCGGCGTTAAACTCGAAGGGCACGCCGCGTACCCAGTGGAACATGATGTACGAGCCGAACATGTAGCTGATATTGGTCAGGGTCCACGACGTCTCTTGTGATACGCCCGGCACGATGTCGTATATGATCTTGAGGAGGCAAATGAGGACGATGTGGACCATCCAGGCACCTGTGGACAGCGAGTCAGTGATTGTTTCTGCCAATGGCCATGCGGTCTTCCATGAGATCTTCTTCTTACCCTTGGCGTTCACCCAGTTGGCGTTGCCGTTCGGCAGGGCGGACTGGTCGCTGAGCTGCTCGAGCGGCTCGAGCGGTTCGTGGTAGACCTGGAGAATGCTACTAGATCTCCTCCGCCGGTTGGTCTTTGTGTCGGCCATCGCTGCGGATCGGGATGCGGAGGCGTTGCCGGGTGCCGCTAGGTTGCTCCCGCGACACGGGGGACGGATGCCCGCGTCGTAAGAGACGGTTCGGGGGAGGAAGATTGGGGAAGACAGCTTGGCGGTATTGGAGAGGGAGAGAACCCCGACGGTTTATCTTTCCCTCGCGTTCCGGAGGCGCGCGGTTTCGGCGACGGTCGGAAATGAAGCGAATGATTGGCTCGCTGCAGAACAGGGCACACGTCAGCGGTCAGCGGTGAGTCGGTGGGCAGACGCAGGACAAGATGATAACAAAAGATGGCAATGCAGAGATGCGCGGAGCAGAGGCGATTGGATTTTTCACAAGCCCCTATGCAGCAGCTGCAAGGGAGGATGAAGGCAGAGGGGGAAACCAAGAGACGGACCTCGAGAGCGTGGGCCGAGACGAGAGTGGTTGTCGATTCGGTGAGAAAGGGAGAAATGGCTGGAGCCTAGAACGGAGAGAGAGCGAATCTCCGGGGGGCCTGGGAACGCGGTGCAAACGGGGCCGGCGGACGGCAGAGGAGCCGTGGGCGAGGAATGCGAATGTGAGAAAACAAACAATCCGGCGGTCGCTGTCCAAGGGCGACGTGTCGGGCCAAGAAGAGAGGAAGCTGGGTCGGCGATGGGAGATCGGCCAGGCGGAGGGACGTTGCGATGTAAGATTGTCGGTCCAAGGAACAAACAGGACGAGAAGCAAATGAAGACGTGTGCACTACCACCTTAGCTCCCTGCGTGGGCGGCGAACACGGGCAGAAAGAAACACGGGGAGGGCGGCTGACGCAGGACGGGCGTACGACACTGGACAGGGGGGGTGAAGCAGACACTACTAGTACAGCTGGCCGGAGGATTGGGTCGCTGGGACGGCGGCGGACCGAGCAGCAGCCTTGGGACCCGAGAGGAGGCTGCAGGCGCTGCGAAAACGACGTTCTGAGGTCGGGCAGAGTTTTTTATTGTATTTCTCGTGTCGATGATCTCGTGGTGTTTCTGCGTCCGCTTGGCAAGCCGCCTCCTTTCGGTGGAAATTGGAGTCGGAATGCGAGGATCTAGAACTGTTGGGGGAGCATGGCGTGCACGTGATATTGACCGCGCCACAACGACCCACTGCGAGAACGGGGGCGGGACCATAATAAAAGCCCGACTGGGAAAAAAGAAAACAGGAAATGAACCCAGAGAGTGGGAAATAGCACCAAAATAGCACCAAGGGAGCCACCGCAAAACAGCACTACGACCGCGATACGAGCGCCGCCCTTATTACGCACAGTTAGTCAAATCAGAAGCACCCGAAATAACATTAACACCACCCCCTATTTTCGTTTATTAATTGCTCTTATCATATCCGCCGCAGAAGGGCCCGCCCGCCCCAGCGCAGTCGGATGTTCCGGCCAGTGGTTGCCAAAAGGCGGACGTGAGCCGATGGAGGGATTCCACTTCCGCAAATTCGACGTGCTGTGGGAGCTGCCGGCCCTGCCGCCCCTGTCTGACAACCCCGGCAGCGTGCCTGAGCAGCCCAGCCCTGAGCAGCCAAGCTTTGGCGACTGGTGCCGGTCTTTTGTGCGCACCAACGCCAGGCACAAGCCAGTCCTGCTCCGCGATCTCCATTTGCCGCTTGAGGCGTACCTGGCCTTCCTGAGCAGCCACTCGCGTTCTCTTGAGGACTGCGGCCAGATTGCACGCGAGTGGTTTGCGAGCGGCAAGATGATGCAGGCCCTTGTTGAAGAGCTTGGCATTGCTCCGTCGGGCTCTGGGCAAAACACGCCGACGGCCGCCGGCGGAGACGAGCTGGAGAGATATTTCCCGGGCGTGCCCAAAGACGCCGTGTTCTGCGTCGGCTGCGCGTCCTTTGGCCACCGCATCGAGATATGCCCCCTGCGGACATGCAGATTCTGCGGCAGTAATGCCGGTGAGCACACGCAGTTTGGCTGCCCAGAAGTCTCCGGTGCGATCGGCCAGTCAGGGCGGAAGACGGTGGCCGCCAAAGCTGCTAAGGGCAAAGGCAAAGGAAAAGCCGCCGAGACCGCCAAGACCGGCGCCGGCAAGCCCCAGGAGCCGCCGGGCAGCCATGCCGCGCCTCCGTCAAAGTGCCAATTTTGCCTCACAGAGACTGCCCACTCGGACGTCTGCCCGATGCTGTGGAGGAGCTTTGTGCCAAATCCGGCCAGCAAGCGCAAGGCCAGCCCAGTCGCTGCGTCCTGTTACGTCTGCGGCCTGGACGACCATTTTGGTGGCGACTGCGGGCAGAACATGGGCGAGCACATTTCGGGACGGCGGTATTCGCTTCAGGACGACATTTGGAGCAGGAATTATACCTCGCAGTTTGCTGAGCGTACGCAGCCTGGGCACCTCGCTGGGTTCTTTGAATCTCTCGAGACGCACGCGCCACCCATGACGACGCCGAAAAGACAGCGAAAGAGAGCAAAAACAGGCGAGGATGCCGCGCAGTCCTCCCAGGCGGATGCTCCCGCCCAGAGGAAAGGCGACAAAGGAGAAGGGACGTCAGGCGGCATCGTCAAGGGCAAAGGCAAGCAAGCCCCGACTCCAGCAAACACCCAGGGCGCTCAAACCACATCGGCCGCCCAGAACGGTGGCGGCCTCACGGCACGTAAGAAGCAAAATGCTAAGGGGAAGCAGCCGGCGACACAGCCGGTGATGCATCCGCCGGCGTTGCAGGTGGCTCTGCCGACCAGAGCAGCGCCGCCGAGAGCACAACCAAACGCGGCACCGGCTACAGCTGCAACAACCACGACGGCAACAAGCACTGCAAATGCGGGGACTGTGGTGCCAGGTGCGCAGGCTCCGGCGACGGCGGCACCCAACCAACCTCAACCAAAGCAAAGCAGGCGTCGTCGGCAACAGAAAATAAGACCCCAAAACGGCAGAACGCCGGCCCAGCGGAATGAAGCCGCCAATGCTGGAGGGGAGGCGAGTGGAGAGGGAGCGGACCGCAACCGTCCTAGCCGACGATCCCAGCGAGGTCGGGGAGGCGGACAAAATGGCGGACGAGGGGGAGGCCAACGTGGAGGACGGGGAGGCGGCCGAGGCGGAGGCCGGGGAGGTGGCCAGGGCGGCTAGCGGCGGCGGCATCGTCACAAATAAAGCGACGGCCGGCTCATTTCACGGCAGCGATTCCTTTTCACTAACTAATGGGACTTCGTTCCATTTCAGCATTTTGTCCTAATGGCCAGCCATACTGCATTTGGCCTTCATCGTTCTCGTTGCGATGATCCTACTTTCTCTCACTCTACCTTTTGATTCTTGCATCACTTGGCGTTGGAGGAACGGCCGGTCATGGCCGCAAAATAGCATCAGCATGTGTATTCGCTGCATCGGGCGAGACACCAGGCACGGAAAAGCAATATAATTACTTGTTTTTTTTTTATACATTCAATCGCAATAGTCTGCTGCGCCTCGCAGCTCTAATCGAGAGCAGCACGACGTTCAAACAAGCAAGAAAAAAAGGACCCATGACACGGGGCCTTTGGTTCATTAGGACTATTCAAACTCCTCGGTCCGTCTGTGGTGGCGAGAAAATATGCAGTGCTGCAGACTCATCACGTCGCGTCGATGCGCGCCGGCGGTGAAGGGGGCAGTGCTCTCTCGCATGTGTCTGCGCGCGGTCGTGTAGCGAGTACGGAGTATGCGCGTTCGCATTCTGCAAGCCATCCTGCTTGATGTGAGATGCCATCTACGCGCGGAGGAGGCCGCTCTTTCTTTACACAATGCGGTCGAACCATATCATCCTTTACTAAGAGGTGGCCCTCATGACTGGACAGTAGAGAATGTGCGCCTGCCAAGGTCAGAAAACCTGGTTGTCGTGCAGGTCGCAGGATCGACTGCGTTTGTCTTCCGTCTGCTCTTTCCTTGCGTATCTGCCGTGGAGCTTGGGCCAGTATGCGTCTGGAATACAAGCCGAAAGGGAAGGAACCGTGCTGTTTGCTGCCGCTCGAACAAGGGAAGGAGAGAAGAGACCAGTAGACGCTCTGCTCCGTATAATACCTCGGCCCCCAAAAGGAGAAGGGCAGCCCGCTCAAGAAGCAGTCTCTGTCGTCTCTTCCCAGCAAATCGGTTGGTCTACGTCGTACCCCACCGCCCTTGCCATTTTCAGTTGCTCTTGGAACTCGTGCTGTGGGTGCAGTCGCAGTGTAACGCAGTTGTCCTTCCTGTCTCTTCTTCTTCCTCTTCCGGCCTGTCATTCTGTCGTCGGTCTTTCTCCGTCGTTTCAAATGTCTCAAACCGAAAAGAAGGAGCGCGACTGCCAAAAAAGAAGCGACAACAAAAACAAAACATTTGGCAACCACGATCAGACGGCGTTGGCAAAGCCGCAACACAGCTTGCAACAGAAAGAACGAGGCACAACTGCCGTCTGCCATTCTGTTTCCGTAGCAAACTTTGGTGCTCCTCGTTGCTTCCCTCCCCTCTCATCATGAGTTCCGTCTTTCCCCCTCTTCCCCTGGATGTTCTCTCTTTCCTTTTCGGAAGTCGAAAATAAGGCAGTCAATCAAATCGAGCGTGACGTGGAAGCTGCCCCTTTCATCTCTCAACGGTCGTTCGAACTCTCCCCCATACTCCGTGCTCCTTTCCTCTTGTTTTGCCTTTCCCCCGCAAAAGCTGCATTGCGGCCCTTGCATCGTCCGCTCTGCGTCGGGCCCAAACGGACCTGCAGCGGTCGCTGACTTGGCCATCGATCACTCCTATCACTTTGACAAGCTTAAAATACAGGGCCTGGCCTGACCCGGGCCGCGGGCCCATTGGCGTATCCGGCAGCGCCAGCAGAGCGCCTGTTTCAACCGGCATCTGGCCTTGCGTTTCTTGGTGCCTCGTTTCCCCCGTCTGTTCCACGCTGGACTTCCCCACGTCGGGCCTTCGCACAGGGCAGCATCGCCAAAGTGGCACGTTCACTACACCTCGGGAGGACGGCTGCATCGCGTCTACTACGTGTCAATTTCCTGTCAGTTTGGCGTCTGTTCTGCCGGGGCCAATTGGGCGCTGTTCCCGCCCTCCTTGCCCTGCGCAGCCTATGGTTGCAGCGTGCTCGCTCCACCAGACGAGAGTTATCGGCTATCGACAGCGAACCAATTCGTGTTTCCCCTGCGGTCCACATCCAGCCTGCAGCGACTGGTGCAGACGGGCTGCAGGCAGCATGCAAAGCTGCCTGCAAGCTTCCATCCCACGCTAGTTGCTGCAGCTTTCTCAGATGGTTGAAGAAAAGAGGAAAAGCGAGAGACACCAGAGGGGGTGGGAGCAAAAAGCGCCCGACGGACGAGCGAGCGGACGACAACTCTTGCTGGCCAGTGGGAAAAGGTGAAACAAAACCGTTGAGACCCTTTTGTTTCCACCTCCCCGATTGTCTCCCTCTCGTCCTACGGAGTACTGGTTCGTGTGAAGAACGAGGCAAGCCAAGAACGAAACAGAGAAAAACCAACCACTGGCGGCGGACGGCACGACAAGAAACTGTGATCAGGGTGTGTCCCCAGCCCAAGGCAGCGAGTGCTGTGGCGAGGCAGAGAGGAGGGCGGAGACGAAAGAATTGCGACTTGAGAACGAGCATCTGCTGTCCTCGGCCTCGATGTAAGGCAGAGGAAACAAAGAGCCTTTTCTGAGGTCCTGTCTGAGCTATCTCGTCCCGCCCCATTCTCTCATGCATGCGCCGTTTCCGCCCCAGCCATGCAGCCTCAGGCCCACAGGCAAGCTCGCCCGCCACCTTCTTTTTATGCTTGCTTTCGTTCAACGCAACCTTTCCGGGTAAGAAGGGGGACCTGCATGCGAGCTGCAGCGAATGAGTCACTCACCACCAGTCGATTCTGTAAAGTGGCCCAGTTGGGCGACAACTCCTGCAGAGAGGATGGCCTTGTCATTTTTTTTCTATCTCCTGTCTGTCTCCTGGACATCGGACGCGGACAAGGAGGAAAGTTCCTCCTCCCACTGCATCGCGTCCGCGGCGCGCAGAGCGACCGACGCGGGCGAGGACAAGAGCAGAAGATGCTCGAGAGATATACAGACCACGGGTGTGGAGACAGCGGACCTGCATGGTCGAAGAGAAGGTTAAACAAGAAAGGGAACTAGTGTCACTCTTTCTGCGAGTTCCCTTCGCGTTGTGTCCGTCGCCTTTGCTCGATCGAGTCTCCTCCCTCTCCTCTTGTGATGGGGATTGATTGCATGGGGAGCAGGTGAGTATAACTGGAAGGTCGCCCTCGAGCCGGCTTCCTCCTCCGTCCTCCTCTCTTCTCTCCTCTCTTCTTCTTTTTCTCTTTCTCTCTTTGTTTCTCCTCATGACCTAATACCCCCAGCCTCAACACGATATCTTGTCATATCTAGACCTGTCTCTCCTGGCGAGAACAGAACAACCAACCAGGAACAGTATTCCCAGCCCAGAAAAAGACGTTCATGAGACACCTCGATTGAATTTGGCATATTATCTTGCTACTACTACCGTCCCTGTTTCTCTATTCCAAGCCCTTGATAATTTTGCCGTCCACCTGTGTTATTACTTGTCTACCCTATTTGTACATCTCTATCCCTCAAATCAACTGTTGCATTCAAAGAAAAGAAAACCACCTGTCCCAAAAAGGAAATAAATCATTGAAAGAGAGCGAACAGACAACCAGGTTGCTGCGTCTTCTCACCCCAACCCCAATACATCCCGGCTACAGCGACATGCTACAACAGCCATGGCCACGGTACCGCGATCTTTCTACTGCCTCTGGCAGGAAGAGCGCATCCGCGAGACTCTCTTTGAGTTCCTCCCCAAGGAAGACATATGCTCCGTTCGCCTCGCCAATTCTGCCTGCTGCAACTTGGTTACCAAGCGTCTCTTCATGCGCACCCACTTGACCTTCACGGCCAACACCTTCACCAAAGCGAGCCGCGTCCAGGCGCTCTCGCGCATCGGCCACCACATCGAGCATCTCACGTTCTATCTGGCGCACTCAGACGCCACCTTCTTGCCGCCTCTCATCCATCCGCTCACAGGCCGCGAGATCAGCTTTCTGTACACGCCGCACACGTGTATGGCTTCCGTGCTGACTCGCCCGAAGTACGCCAACACGGAGCTCGGCGATGTCTTGACCCAGCAGTACCCGCCGCTCTTTCATGCCGCCACCAATGTCCCGTCGTTTCTCAACGCCATGAAGCACCTGCCCAACATACGCCATCTGACCATCAAGTGCCCTGGCCAGGACCCCAAGGAGCGCTACCGCCGCGACATTGTGGACTATGCACTGATCAGCTTGCGCATCTCCATTGAGCGCGCGCCGCTGCCCAAGCTCTCCAAGCTGTCCCTGTCGGGAGTGCACCCGGCTGCTTTCAACTACCTGCGCCACGTGCCTGGCTTTGGGAGCCACCCATCGGCCGCCCGCCGCTGGCGCCAGATCCGCAAGCTGTACATGTCTGTCGACACGTGGGACTTCTACGGGCCGTCCCCGGGGCTCGACCATCTCAAAATCATCGACGACTACGTTCGCAACATGGCGCCGCATCTTGAAAAGTTCTCCTTCACCTGGCTCAGCGACAACGGCAGCGGCGTGCGCAAGGGCCCCTGTCCCATTGCCCTCTCGGGCGATTCTCTCTTTTCGCCTCTACCTACCGGGCCGAAGAAGCTTTTCAATGAAGTAACCGGCCCCATGTCGCCACTACCGCCGGCACCCCGGCGGGAGTCCATGCAGTTCCCGCGTCTGCGGTGCCTCACACTGCGCAATGCCACCATGAACATGCCGCAGCTGCGGGATCTGGTCGAGCGCCACAAGCAGACCGTCAGAGAGTTTGACTTCGAAAACGTCTCTCTCACAGACGGCGGCAGCTACGAGGAGGCGTTCTCACAGCTGCTGACCCAGACGAGCGAGAGGGGCAGCAACGTCTGGTCGCGCAGCAGATCAAGCGGCTCCAAGCGCGATCAAGGTGAACCGAAGGATGGGAGTGACCGGCGCAGAGGCAGCGATAGCGAGAGCGCAGGCCATTATTCGCATTCTGGCCATCAAAGCTTCCGCTTGGCGGCTGGTTCATACTCTGGCACCGAGTCATCAATTTCTTCGACAGTCATGTCCGGCCCCGCCGCTGTTGCAGCGCCCGACGACGTCGAGCTGTCTTCGCCGTCAGCGGCTGTTGCGGCTGTCTCTCGCGAGCTGCTGGACCTGGATGTCGAGGACCTGGAGAGCTATCTGGGCCTCGGAGCCGAGCTTCCTTTCATGCTTGACTCGCCTTCGGACGTATCCGCGCCAGACGAGGCGCACCCGTTTATGCGAACACCGCCGCCTCCTCCGATCGAGGAAGTCGATGAAGAGCAGGACCTGCTGCAGGACGAGGGAGACGAGGAAGATGGCGACGGCGGGCTCGCCTCTGATATTGCCGCAGCGCACGAAGCCAGCCTGACGTTCACCACGCGCTTTAAAAAGAGACGCGTGCGCCGCTCGCATAAGAAGCACCATTCCGACGGCGACGTCAACGAGTCCGAGACCGAAGAGCGCCGGTCCCGGTCTCGTCGCCACAATCACCATCATCATCACCACCGCCACCACTCAGAGCAGCATCACGATGGCAAGAGCAGCCAGGCTGCTGGAAAGAGCGAGAGGAAGCGGCGCGAGACCTCGCGATCGAGGTCGCACTCGCGGTCGCACTCGTCGCACGGGCGTCACCGCAGCCGAAAGGACTCGTCTGCCACATCTCGGGCTCCGGGCACTCCTCCCCCGCCGCCTCCGCCCATGCCGGCCCTGGCCGTGCAAGACCACCCCTTTGCGCACCGCACGCCGCCGCCCCAGCCGCCCCAGCCGCGGCCAGCCATTGTGGGCCAGTACACAAACAGCTTCAACGACGAGGACGACGTCTTCGTGCCACGCACGCTGCCGGAGACGCCTGTCCTGGCAGCAGCGGAGGTCGCGCCGCTGAACATCTCGGCGCCCATCCTGGCCGCCGACCCGCTTCCTGTCGTGCTGCGGCCGACCGTGTACGACCCGTCGTCGACGGTGTCCGCCGCCGCTGCTGCCACAACAGCATCAGGGCTGGCCAGGTCGACTTCGTCGTCGTCGTCCCACTACCGCAGCGGTGCCGAGGACGACGGCCTGTCGCCCATCCAGCGCCAGATCTTGGAGGAGAAGAAGGAGGCGCAGCAGCAGCGGCGCCTCATGATGGCCGAGGACAGCGACGCGCGGACGTCGGCGCTCAAGAAGGCCAAGGAGGCCGTCCTGACGAAGCTGAGCCGGGAGTTCAACCGGCGGATGGGCCGCGAAACGGAGAAGATGGCGGCGGCGGCGACGGCCGCCACGGTGGCCGCGGCCGCCGCGTCCGTGTCCATGTCGTCGGGTGGCGCTCAGAACTATGGATGGGGGAGCAGCAGGGACAACCACAATTACAACAGCAGCAACAATAGCAGTGGCTCTCGGTATGGCAGCGCCGGTTTTAACGGCAGCACCAACAGCAACAACAAAAACAGCAATGCCACGACAGCCTCCTTGTCGCTGCTGGCGGGTCTCCGCCTCCGGGAGCGGCTGTTTGGCGACGCCCTTTTGACGTCAACGTCGTCGTCGTCTGCGGCGGCGCCTTCGGTGCCGATGGACTACTACCACCACCACAGCATGGAGAGCAACTCGGCCGTCGTGCCGCTGATCTTCAGCCGGGCATGAGACAATAAACGCTGTATGATCGTGACGAGCATGCGTGAGTGATTATTGTGCTATGAAATAAGGAGTTTTTATTTTATTTTCGACTGTTCTGGTATTGGTGCGAAGTTAGACGCGAGTTATGGGAGAGCCAGGGTTTTGGGAATGGCTCTGGTTATGTCGCAACGATTCACGCTCTTTGAATGTCTTTACTTTTTTTTTCATCTTTCATGACACTCTCTCTCTTTTCATTCCGACCTTCCTTTCACTTTATATCCTTTTTCATGTGTTTTTCTTCTTTTTATTTTTTATTTTAACGTTTTTTACCTTTCCTTTCTTTTTTTCTTTTTACTTTTTTCAATTGTATACATTTTACTGCAACTGTTTTTCTACTCGAAACAAACCTTGGCCATTGGTCATTCGTGACTTTGACCAGAGATCATCGTATTGTATGTAACACACCGTGAGTAGAACTCGTAAAAATGCCCTTGTCCCAGACTGCTCGTGCAACGACGTGCAGAGATCAAGAATCTCTCGTAGGTCTTAGACAAGGACGGCACAAGCAAGGAATAAAAATGTGCACCACAGAAGCACGTTGCGCCTCGGTAAGGAAATGCGGAGAAAAGGCGATCTAAAAAGGGCGAGAAGAAAAAGAGAGCTTCCACGCCAGCACTTCAGCATTGCGTACTCAATGTCCTCATCTCGCCGAGATCGCTAGAACCACTGGTGCCAAGAGGGACATTCTGTTTCTGAGTACAGGAATGGCCAAAGCAAGACAGAGAGATATCCCTTGAAAAGAATGAAAGGGCAATGACAACGTGACAATTCACAGCCCGGCGTCCTGGCTTTGGCCCTGTCTGTCGTTTCCACGAGGTTCTCGAGAGGCTCGGCTGTCAAAGAAGGCGGAGACGCGGCTAAAAGAGCACAGGGAGGGAGTAATACTGCTATACGGAACAAGAGTTGCCTCCATGCTGTTGCTGCGAATTAATGAATTTTGATTGCTGAGGATTCTTTTGTAGATTACTTTTGCCGGTATAGCAGATTCACAGGACCCCTATTTTTTCCTGAATTTGATCCAAGCTTATCTCGCCGCCTTTCCAGGCGGGCCGCCCCTAGTCACAGGAAAAGAAATCCAACAAAGAGGAATAAAGCTCCACGCGTTATGGCTGAAGGTATCTATATACACGAGTATGAGAAACTAACGACACCGTGTTTGTTTTAAAGTGTGGCCCGAGTTAGTATTGGATGGACAGTTGGAAGAAGGGGCCACACAAAATACCAACAGACCGAGAATGCCATACGTACTGACCGGAGACGAGTGGCCTCCCAGTTGAGCATTGAGCATGGCTCTTGTGCACCGACTCAACGCCGTGATAGGGAACCGTGATAGGCTTCCCGGCGAGACTTTCTGCCTTCACGAACTCCATGGCAGTCAACTCCCGTTTCGGTACGTATTTTTCTTAGTATGTACTAAACGGTGTGTGAACCTGTGAGCTCCTGTGCAGCGACATACAAACTTACGCGGGAGTTTGTCCTCTGCCTGTCATTTGTCATCTGTTAATTGGCTGCACACCTCTACGACGAAGAAAGATGGGTAGCACAAGTTTGGAAGCAAGCATGAGAGTCTGACGAGCAGTTGCTTGATTCGGAGGGACGAGGCTCTCGTCCACATCCTGGCCCCCCACGCTTTTTCTTTCCTCGTGAGGGCGGCCGTCCCGCATTCTCTTGCCGGAATCTCAAATTTGCGGGGGATTTGGGAAGGGTCGAGAGCAGAAAGAGGTGCAGACATACCGGCGACAGACGAGGACGAGGCTAGAAAGGGAGGGGAGGGAGAACTGCACACCCTACTCCGTAGTCGTGCGTGGTTTCCGTCTTCCCGCAGCAGGGCCGGACCCCCGATTTCCCCATGCATTGCATTGCATAGTATTGCGCATGATCCCGCAGGAGCACCAGACAAGTCAATATTGGACAGGCGCATTCTTTCCTCTCTGTGCCAAATATCGTGCTGGGAAGGGTGCAGCTGCTGCCAGCAGTCGACTCATTTTACAACGCACACATTACATGCATTGGGCAGCAAATACGGAGTAATAGCCACAATGGTCCTACCGGACTTGCATCTTGATTGCCAAAAACGGTCTTCTGCGTGTCTGTGTTTCCTTCATCTCTTTCCCACTCCACTGGTCATCTCTTTCTTCGTCCGCCTCCACGTTGGTTTACTGCAAAACCATACGAGCACTGCCGGCGTTGCTTCCCGGTCGCTAACTTGGGCAAGCGTGAGCATTTCGCCTATTCCTGCGTCCGGTGCCATTCTTGTTTTCAATCATACTCTGCATGGCAGCAGAAACACACAGGACGCTAGCAAAGAGAGTAGAGTTTAGCAGCAGCCACCTTTAATTCAGAATGCAACAATAGCGTGCCGGATGCATGCCAGTCCGGCCCTCTATTTCCAACTAACGCAAAGAAAGACCTTGATAGGGCTTGCGGAGACTGATGCCCGTTGTCTATACGGGGCAAGGAGACATAGCAGGGGGGCGGCCGAGTCTTCTAGCTGCCTCGCTTGCCAGGGAACTTTTGGTCAGAGTCACGTGGAGGACTTGGAACGCGCGAGATCGCGATCCCCGAGGCAGCAAATTGGGCGCTGCCGTTGCGTCTCTACGAGGTGCTGGTCCTCATCGACGGCGGCCGGCCAGCGGGAGGGCGATTGCCTGCAAGTCGGTGGCAATGCTGTCGGCCAAGGCGCCGTTAGGCAAGATATCTCACGCCTCACGCAGCGAGACACGCCAGCGCGAAACAGCCTCCGCGGATACGAAAGCGAGCTGTGTTGATTAGTGGGAAGAGTGGCCCTAGCATCGGTGGAGCACACCAGTGGAAATTCGAGAGTGGACATTTCCAAGTTTCTGTTCCGTCCATGTCTGGCCAAGGCCCCCTCCAGCCCATCCCACCCCTGTCCTAGCGCGCCAGCCTGGGCCGTTCGACGCCGGTCTCGATCTTTCGGAAAGACGCCACCGTAGTGCGGTCGTTCGCGCGTGGGTGGCTCCTACCGGCTGGCAGACCAAAACAGACAGGCGAGCGCGAGACAGGCGGAGAAAGAGCAAACAGCCTTGCATCGTACGTAAGCTTCGCGACTGCCAAATTTAAAACGCAGAGGCAGGGCGCTGTGAAGCCACCAACGCGAAAGAAGAGCTCTTTCCCCAGCGGCCAGATAAAGGCGGAGGAAATGGCTAATCTGTGTGTGGTCCGCCTTCGCCCGTTGGCTTGGCCCTTTCCGTCCCTCCTTCCCGTCTCCTCCTCTTCTCGTTCTGTACTCTGTACTCTCCTTCTCTTCTCTCCTGCGTCTCTCATTCGAGTCCTTTCGAGCAATTTGGAATCCTGCATCTTCCTCCTGGCCATTATTCTTCCCCTTCTCTCCCACCCTCCGCCGTGCCTTCTGTTCTGTTCTGGCTGATATTGGCTGGTAATTCCTCGACTCCGCTGCCCCTCCCATTTTCGGCCCCAGTTCCCTCGCCAGCTCCGACGCGCTGATCATTTCCAGTCGCATTCGCTTAGAACGGCCAGTATTAGTGTGTATGTAATATTGCGACCCAAGTCCCGGCTTTCTCGAGCGCTGGCTCGTCTTTTCTTTCGTTTCTGCCCGCGCCCACAATCCCCTTCTTCAGCGGTGCCCACCCAAGACGGACCATTCTCTTCGTCTCTCCTTTTGGCTTTCTCCGCCTTGCCTGTCGCCTTGTTGACCCCCCCCCCCTTGCAGCTGCCACTACTGCGGCTCTCCGTCTTTTCTGCTGGCTGCTTCCCCAAAGGCCTGGATTTCTGTTCCTTGGATACTTCGACGTTCTCCTTAGCGGGACTCGTATTCGTCTGTCGCCATCCGCCGTGCTTTCCGTTGCAGGTAGAAGATAGGTGGGAGAGAAAAAAAGTCAGAAGGGAACAGGAACATCGAATCTCGACCACGCACCCACGTTGTCCACTGATTCCCCAGACTCGACATTCGCTTGTTCAATTTTTCTCGAGGTGAGCTGCTGTTCTTTTGTTGTTGCTGTTCTCTTGCTGCTATCTTACTTGGCCTCTCGTTCTTTGTTTGTTGTGCTATTTTGCCATGTCGATCGTTGCTGGGAATTCCAGAGGTTCCGGTTCGTGATCCTGGCTAGCGACAGCCCATTTGCCTGCTTCTCCGACCGTGGCTGTCTCTCACTGTCCCTCTCGGTCTGTCTCTGTTTCGTCTATCTCTGTTTCGTCCCGCCCTCCGCTTCGCGTCTCTCCTCGACGATCTTCCGGCTTTTCGCAAGCAGTCGACCATCGCCACCTCTCGGCTTTCCGGCGTCGCGACATCCTGTGGCCGTTTCTCTCGAACCATGGTTGCTGGGACCTTCTGTGCGCGATCGGCAAAGCCTTCCTCGAGCTCGACAGAGCGTACGAACCATTCGAACCACATCAGAACCGCACTCATTCCTTCCGTGGGCTGCTCGTCGTGGTCAGAGCAGAGAACAGACGACGGAAGACGGCTCCGAGGAGGGGGTGGTGGAAGGGAACGGACGGCCCAAGCAACGCTCGACTGGCAGCCTGTTTTTCTTCTCTTTTCTCGCCTTCTCGACGTCTGCTTAGTTTTGTTTTCCCACCCTTTCCTAGAATTGGCTCACTGACTCTTTCTGCCAAGCACAATCTTAGATCCTCGACCTGCCTTGGTTTTTCCGTGCCCGCATTTTGTTTGCGATCTATTTTGCGCCTTTTCACCTTCGTCGCGATTGCTGCGATCCCAAAAAGCTTTCCAGAGCTCCAGCGAATGAATTGCGTGTTCCTTGTCGACCATCCTTGAAATTTCTTCGATAGCTTCCCGCATTTTCGGGTGCGTCTCCCCACAGGTCCACCGCCCGCTGTCGATCACTGTCGCCGCACATCGTCGCTTCTCGACTGCCCTTCATCGACGTCGAGGATAGTCGAGAGGAGAATCGGGGAGCGCCGCTCGCCACCACGTTTGGGCGAGTGTAAATAGCAGTCTTTTTCATTCGATTCCTGTCTTCTCAAGACGTCCGCTCCTTGTCGCCGCCTCCTCATGCCTCGACGCTAGCACCACAGCAGCCCTGTCCTCACGCCCCTTCCTCGCTCCCATAACATGCAGGCACAACGAAACCAGCCGTTGAGTTTCGCGATATAGCCTGGCACCATGCGGGTCGCCATCCGCGAGCAGCTTGCTGCGCTCGTCGTCACTGCTGTTCTTGCCGCGCTGGCTATTGTCTCGATCCCGACATGGATTTTCGTAAATCATTTTGTTGGCGACGTCGAGTCGAACGGCCTTGCCCTGACCGCATCGCTCAAGGCGGCACGCATCTCCTCAGAAATCGACCTGGTCCAGGCCACCTGCGAGAATGTTGCTTCGCGCATCCTGATCCAGCAGGCGTTTGTCAGCTTCTATTCAGGAAACCATTCTCCAAGCAACTGGGACCTCGCTGCGTCAGACATGCAGAGCGCCCTCGGCGCGAGCGGCTTCACTACTCTTTTCCAGTCGCGCCTCTACTCTCGCAATACCAGTGGCCATGCCACGGGTCTCCTCAATATCACCGGTGCCGACATTGGTTCTATTGAGTTGCCTTACACCAACGCGAACGGCTCGAGCGTGTATCTTGGAGACCCCGACCTCGGCTACCCTCCTACCCTTTACCCGAACATCACCTACAACGACACTGGACTACCGAGTAATATTGACAACACCACGAACTCCTTCATCGCAACAGCCTTTCCCAATGTCCGCCTCACTGTTGACGGCGGACTGCTCTTGGGACCTCTGATAATCAACTCATCATTTGCCCTCATCTCGCTTACTGTGCCCATCCGACAGGATAGCAACCAGTTCCTTCTCGGCTACATGACTGTCGTGGCGTCTGCTTCGAGTCTCATCGAAATACAAAGCTCTCCCGAGGGCTTGGGCAAGACTGGAGTTGTTCTGATTATTGGGCCAAACACACAATGGAACCGTTTCAACGCGACCGACCCGGCAAGTAACAGCACCTACGTTCCGCCAGATCGAGATGAATTTGGCGAAAACGAAGTGCATTTCATTCTCCCGCCCTTGCCCTCCGAGTCGGGCGCCGACCGCCACAATGACTACGACTACCACTCTGGGAGCTACTGGGATTTGTTCAAAATGAGTGCCTACCCGGCTGTGCTCGACGTCTTTTCCGAACAGACCAACTCCGTCAACAACTCTACCGCTACTCTATCAACTACGAACGAGCAGGGATACGACGTCGCCGTTGGCTATGCTCGTCCGCAGTCTACACTGGTGACCTGGGCGGTGCTCGTTGAACAGGCTCACTCAGAGGCATACGCGCCGATTGCCACCTTGCGTAAAATTCTACTCGGCTGTGTCTTTGGCACCATTGGCCTTGTTCTTATTCTCATCTTTCCTTGTGCCCACTTGAGCGTCAAACCAATTCGCCAGCTGAAGGATGCGACGGAGAAATCCATTGCCCCGCCTGGCTATGCTGATGACGACGAGCTTCCCAGCTCGGGCACACGATCTTCCCGCTCACGGATTTCAGAGAAGGCGTGGGTGATGCGTCTGCGCACCATGGTTGGCATAAAGAAAAAGCGTTCGGCGTCCAGCGGGAGGGGCGGGGAAGAAGGTGGCTCCCATGCTATCTTCAAGATACCGGGGAGGGTGCCGGAGCGGAAGCATATCATAACCGATGAGCTCACTGAGCTTACGGGCACATTCAACGCGATGAGCGACGAACTGTTCAAACAGTACGAATCTCTCGACGAAAAAGTTGCTGAGAGGACACGCGAGCTGGAAATCAGCAAAAAGGCTGCCGAAGCTGCTAATGAGAGCAAGACTCTCTTTATTGCGAATATTTCTCATGAGCTCAAGACTCCTCTGAACGGAATTATGGGCATGTGTGCTGTCTGCATGGAAGAAGACGACCTCATGCGCATCAAGCAGTCTCTGAAGACTCTCTACAAATCAGGCGATCTACTGTTGCACCTCCTCGAAGACCTGCTGAGCTTTTCCAAGAACCAGATTGGCCACCAAGTCAGCCTCGAGGAGCGCGAATTCCGACTAGGCGACATCCGCTCACAAGTCTTATCCATCTTCGACAAACAGGTTCGCGAGGGCCGGATTACCTTCGGTGTCAACTACATTGGCTCCGACCAAATAGACGGGGGCGCCGGTCCCGCCAGTACGGGAGACCCTGTCTCTATGGCTGACAACAGTCTGGCACATGTCCCCAGCGCAGCCCAAGGGAATATAGCATCCGAACGAAATAGCTTTGATCGGCGACTGCCGGCCCTGGGTCCACCGGGCGTCGGCCGTTTGAAGGACATGTGTCTCTGGGGCGATCAGCAGCGTATCCTGCAAGTCATTATTAATCTTGTCAGCAACAGCATCAAATTTACCCCCGCCGCTGGCAACGTCGACCTACGCATACGTTGCCTTGGCGAGGTCGGGCACGTCGAGGAGAGCCGGTCATCATCATTTTCCAAATCAGGATCGCACCGCGGCAGCCGGTCCCGCTACCGCCTCGGCTCATCCTCGACACATTCGCAAAGCTCCAAGAATGGCGGCAACGGTGGCGGTTCGATCTCTCCCTCGACAGGAACAACCCTGTACAAGGGCACGGCGTCCGGCACCGCGATAGCTATCAATCCGCTCGACCCTAAATCTGTCCCAACCGCCCATGTACGCATCCGTGAACGCTCTCCCACACCGCCACCGCCCGGCGCGAAGACGTTTATCTTCGAGTTCGAGGTCAAAGACTCAGGTCCCGGCATCCCGCCACACATGCAAGAGAAGGTCTTTGAGCCTTTTGTGCAGGGTGACTTGGGACTAAGTAAGAAATTCGGTGGTACCGGCCTCGGCCTCAGTATTTGCCAGCAGCTAGCCACGCTGATGGGCGGAACCATCACGCTCAAAAGCACTATGGGTGTCGGTTCTACCTTTACAATGCGGATCCCCCTGAAATATGTAAAGGATAGGTAAGTTCAGGAAAACCCTCAGGGCATAATGGGAACTCAGATGCTGACAGATTATCGACAGAGCCTCCAGCACAGCGTCGAGTAGCATGAAGTCCCGGCCCCCGAGTGTGAGCTCCGCTGACGGGGGCGACAACCGGCGCAACTCATTTCCCAAGCCGGGCGGTGAACCGACTTCTAAGTCGAAACAGCAGCCAGTGCTCGAAAAGCAAGCGCGTCTTGTCGGTCTTAGCCAACCTTTCTTCGTCGGCAATCCTCCACACGCAGAGCAGAGCAGGGCGGATCAATTGGCAGTTTTAGACCGAGCCATTGCGAACAAAGCAGACAGCCAAGCCCGCGTGCGTGTGCTCGTGGCCGACGACAACTCGACCAACATTGAAGTCGTCAGCCGCATGCTGAAGCTCGAGGACATATACGACGTGACGATCGCGAAAGACGGGCAGGAGGCGTACGATCTCGTCAAGGCCGATATGGAAAAGAACCAGCGATTTGACGTCATTTTCATGGACATCCAAATGCCCAACCTCGACGGGTTACAGAGCACACGTCTCATCCGGAAGATGGGGTACTCGGCTCCTATTGTGGCGCTGACTGCGTTCTCCGAGGAGAGCAATGTGAAGGAGTGCATGGAGTCGGGCATGGACGAATTCCTTAGCAAGCCCATTCGTCGTCCGGCGCTCAAGCAGGTGCTCCAGAAATTTGCGACCATTCCAGAAGAGCCCGAAACAGCATCGTTGACATGGAAGACCACGCCTGACAAGACCACCCCAGCCCAAACACCAGATGCGGTTGACGTCCCGAACAGAGAGTACTTGAGTGAAAAGGCGGCCATCACCATCGACGCGACAATATCGGAGGGAGGCTACTCGCCTTCAATCCCAAATATTGACTCGGATCTATCCAATTCGGGCTCAACCTTGGTGAATGGCGCAAGTACAACCATCACCACCCCGACAGAAGCCCGAGACTACAATGGAGGTGGAACGAGCTGTAGCCCTCCAGCATCAAACGCATGAGGTTGGCTGCATGTTGTGCGTAACGTTGTTTTATTTTAATACCCCTATTTTTATTTCTTTTGGAGGGCGCGGGAACGGCGCATCGGCGGGGAAAAAAAGAGAGGAAGAGCGAGCAGTTCAAGAGCAAAATAAGGGTTGGGTCAGGGATATATAGGCGTCAAGGGCGTAAATCTGCGCGGCCTGGTCAGGCCTGGCATGTATTTACTTTTTTTTATTTATGCCCACAGGGTAACGCTGTCTTTTATTATTTTATTTCTATTTTCTTCTTGGTCATCTAGCATAGCATGGTCATGGACTTTTTTATTTTTCTATCTATCAGGTCAGCCGTGCTTGACATTCTACAGAACTCTGCTGCGTCTTTGCTTCACACGCAACGAGCACATGGGTCTCGTGCACAAAAGTAAATACGACCGCGCATTTTTGGACGCTTGGTTGTATTGTCAATTACGAAAGCGGCATATGTATTCTGGTACTTGAACATCATATTACACCAGACAAGTCGAATGAAAATACGAAATGAAATAAAAAATAAAAAAAGGAATAAAAATAGAAAAGGGGATTAGAATTGTGCTTGACCTGGAGCAGTCTAGAGCACAGCAGACAGAACGAGAATCTGAAGAAACCAACGAAGGAAGTTGAACCAATACAAGCACCAGGAAACCACCCCATCCTCGAGCTCCCTTTTTGCTACTCCGTCGCACAATGTAAGCGATAAGAGGGGGGCCGGTACGAATAGAAGAAGGAGGAGAAAGGTGATGAAGGCGAGGACGTTCCAAAAAGAAAACCAAAACAAACGACGAGTTTTACGCGGCATACCCGGGTGAGGGACGCGGCATGCCCTGGCGAGGGACAAGCTCTCCACAACGATAACTACGTCGCGCAGGCCGTCCGCCCCAGAGACATTCATGGCCTTGGTTCCGTACCGCGCCTCGGGACATCGACTCCTTGGGCGGCAAGAAGAGACACACCGACTACGGGGAGGATTCGGGCTACCATCTTCCCCTCTCCCGCCCTTTTTTTGTTCTTTTTCCGTATTGCTTTATCGGATCTCTCTGCTTGCCGTTTAGTCTACAATGCAGCTCCGAGTTGGCACAAAATGAAACAAAAGAGTAAAACTATGTGCGCTACCTCGAGAAGGAAGAGCATCAGTACCGTTTCCCCCCCATCTCTTCGTAAAGAGCTTGCCAATCTTATGTGTCAGGCAGAGCTGTGCCGCAATATACTCTACCTGGCTCTGCGGCTCCTGCAACAGCGTCTCTGTGGGGCAGAGGCGTCCAGAAGCAAGGCGCAATTTAAACAGCACGGAACAATGGGCTATGCTGGAAGCCTTTTCCCCAGTCTCTGCATACACCACGTGAAGAGTATGTGGTTCACAATCTGCATAGAAAGATCTGCTTCTTTACGTTGAATATGTATTGCTTTCGAGTTGTGCATTGTGGCTCGGCTGTGGTTGTTCAGTTATTACGTACGTCTTTGACATGTTGGTTTAATTTTTCCTAATGAGAAGAGGCCTGATGCAGAAAACGAGGCTCGGACTTCAAAGACGCTCGGAAGATTCACGGCATAATAATAAAATTGATGTCTGAAGTTGACATCCAATTTCATTTTCGATTTCATTTTTCAATTTTGACTGTGGCATAAAAGATTGGCATGATTTTTTTGTTTAAAAAATCAAATACTTGGAAAAAGAAGCAACGAAAATAGAAATACAGAGACAAAGAGGTTGAGAAACACCTAAATAAAAAGAACACGACTTTTATTGTATTCTTACAAAGAAAGCCAAACAAAGTACAGGAACCGGTTTAGTAATATCTCATAGCCATCACGCACAGCCTAGAATTTTATTCCACTTAATTTTCTTACATCCCCTGTTGCCAGATCATGAGTCCGATCATGAGTCTGCATAGCGCGGATACTGCTCTCTCAGAAACGCCCGAATCTCTGCCCGGCACGCCTCTTTGTCATACCGCTCCAAGTCGGGCCAATGGTGCTTGCGGTAGATGTCGCGCACCGCCGGGATCATGTCCTTGTCCGGCGTGTGAAAATACGGGTGCGTGACGTACACGGCCGTCTTGCTGATGGGCACAAACTCCAGTCGCCGGAACTGGTCCTTGAGCATCTCGAAAAAATCCGGGATGGCCCAGGCCGTGCTGTCGCCGCGCCACTCAGCCTGCTCCTCGTCTGGCTCGTAGTCGTAGGCGTCGTCTGAGACGGGCCGGACGGGCGTGCTGCGCGACACCTCGCCCGGGCACTCGGACCACAAGACGATGCCCAGCTCCGTGTCCACGAGAAAGATGCTGTTGTCGCGGGGCCCGCCGGTGAGGCCGACGACGTGCGGCGGGACGAGGTCGCACAGGTAGCCGCCCTCGGTGGCGGTCTTGAGCGACTCGCCGTCGTACCGGCCCTCGGCGATGAGCGCGGCGCTCTCCTGCCAGTCGGTGAACTCGGCGAAGCAGGCGACCTGGATCTGGTCGCGGCCGTCGGTGCGCTGCACGACGTAGGGCAGGTGGCGGAGGAGGTCGACGACCGCGTCGGTCTTGTCGACCTCGGCGAGGTTGTCTGACGTGATGTCTGGCCAGCCGCCGGCGGGCGGCTCGGCGAAGTCTGTGCCGTCGAGGTACATCTGCGCGAGGAAGTGGAAGTAGTCGCGCACGGCCTGGACGCACTCCTCCTGCGAGTACTCAATGTCGCTGAGTTCCGGCATGGCGGCGTTGGTGTATGCGCGTCTAGATTGCTCAGGGATAGAAAGAGAGAGATAGAGAATATGTGTGTGAGAAGAGGAGGGATTGCGCCAAGGACAATGTGCCAGGAGACGGGTCGAGACAAAAGGGGGGACTGAGGGGCAGTCGGCAAGAGAGAGCGTAGTTAGGACAGACAAGATATGAAAAAAAAAAGAATGGTAGAAGAGGTAGAAGAGACAAAAAAAGACAAGGCCGAATTGCAAAACAGGTAAAAAAATGAAGCAAGACGACAGGACTTACCGCTTGATGAAAAAGAAGCGTTTAAATAACTATACAGCTGCTCGAAGGATCGCAGACCGATTAGCCGGAAGTGTGAAGGAGCACTGCCTATGCACGAGCAGACAACGAAATAGCCTGCGCCGCACATGTGTCGTAGGAATCGAGCCGTAGACCTATCCACTCGGCAGCATGGCCTCGTACCTGACTAGATCTTTTCATTTTAGTTTCATGGCAGATGGAGGCTGTTGCTGCCGGCTTTCGACACAGCCATCCGTCTGAATTGTCAATACCGGCCCCGAAAGCTGGTCGCCATCGCAATCTCGTGCTGTGCGTGAGGAGGTGCGAGGCCATGCCCTTTTTTACTTTGGGTATCGGCTCCTGGAGACGGCCGAATTGTCCCCGTCTTTGCTCTGTGTGTGCGAAGGAAGGCCTCAATATCTCGACATAATTTGTACCGGAAGGATTGCAAGATGCTGCAGGCTTCCGTTGTGCACTTTTGAGCAGCAACCTTGGGACCTTGAAGATGGGGAAGAGAAAGAAGCAGGAGAGGAAGAAGAGGAGGAAGAGATATAAATACAGACCTCGCTGCTTTTGTAAAGGCCATGTAGAACGGGATGAGACCTAAAAGACGTAAAGACGTGCTCTGGAGCTTACCCTGAAGACGCCCGTCGATCCAAGGTCACGATGCGGTTGAGCAAGAAGCCCCTGATCTGGGCTTCCGGCTTGCTCTGTCTTGCCTCTCACTCTCAAGGCGCCGATGCCGAGTCTCTAGACCATCTCCTCGACGGTCTGGACACGCCGCCGCTCAACGATGGATTCACCTACCTCCCTGACCAGCACGAGTGCCCGCTGCCCTGCAGCGACTATGCAAATGTCTTCAGTTGGGTCCGGTACTGGACCCCCGACCTCCTCCAGCGCTGCCAAGAGCCCATGCTCTGGCAGTTCTCCATCATGCAGCCCCTGAACAATCCCAATACCGCTGCTGCCGGTCTGCCGCTCTACGCCTGTACTCTGGGGTCCCTCTCGGCGGTCAATCTGACCGGTAGCCCGCCGACAGTCGACAACCCCAAGACGTCCAACAGCCAGTACCGGAGCAATCTCAGCTCTGCATCTGCGTGCAAGGCCAATGCCAATGCCACTGGCACCTCGGCTCTGCAGAAGATCGAGGTGGCCACGGGCAGCTCCCGGAGCAGCGCCAGCGATGGGAGCGACACCACAGCTCTCATAAGGGGCATGCGGTCGTTCTTTGCGGCCCAGGACAACTGTGACGAGACGCTCGTGTTTGCGCGGCACCGGCAGACCATCATGGGCATGTACATGGGCGAGCACCTCGGCAAGGTCACGGCCGACTCCGTGCTCACGTCGGCGTTGCTCACTGCACGTCTGCAGTCCGCCGGATCGGCCTCCCAGCCGGCCGTTGCGCAGCTCTGCGGCAACGGGCGCACGCCCGAGCAGGTTCTGGGCATTGCCGTTGACTCCACGGGCGACTTGTCCGTTGTACAGAAGGCGGCCTCGGAATGGAGCAAGGGCAACTGCATTGCGTCTCTGGGGAGCGACCTGAAGGCTGATGCCGAAAAGGCGGAAGTCAACGTGGTCGACCTTGCTCCAGCTTCCACAAACACCACGACCAGCACCAATGGCACGCTCGTCGGGACCAACAATACCCGCGGCGGCAGCATGATTACATCGCGGCATCGGGGAAGTTCACGCCTGCATGGCGCTGTCGTGGAGAGAGATGAGCAGACCGCCGCCGGCCCGCCCAAGCAGAACGCGGACGGCACCTGCGCGTCGTATGTGATCCTGAAGACGGACAGCTGCTCGAAGCTGGCCAAGCAGTACAACATCACCGTCGACGACATTGAGAAGTTCAACAAGGGAAAGACGTGGGCCTGGACCGACTGCCCTGGAATGATGTTCGGCAACAACATGTGCCTCAGCGAGGGCCGCGCGCCGCTTCCGCCGCCGCAGCAGGGCGTCGAGTGCGGGCCGGCGCTGCCGGGTACGACGCTGCCCAAGAACGCGTCCGCCTCCATGGCCGACCTCAACCCGTGCCCGCTCAACGCCTGCTGCAGCAACTGGGGGTTCTGCGGCGTGTTCCCGCAGCACTGCGAGATCCACCAGCCCCCGGGCAAGAACAACGGCCCGGGAGCGAAGGACAAGAACTTCCAGAACACGTGCATCTCCAACTGCGACCGCGACATCAAGCAGAACTCGGGCCCGCCCGGCAGCTTCATGCGCGTGGGCTACTACGAGGCGTTCGGCATGGACCGGGACTGCCTGCTGCTTCGAGCCAAGAACGCCAACGTCGGCGGCGTGTACACACACGTGCACTGGGCGTTCGGGGCCATCGACCCGGGCACGCTCAAGCCGGTGATAAACGACACCAAGAAGCAGTGGGCCGACTTCAAGGCGCTGCAGGGCGTCAAGCGCATCGTGTCCTTTGGCGGCTGGTCGTACTCGACGGACGCGGCCACGTTCGCCGTGATGCGCAAGGCAATCCTGGAGAACCGCGAGACTTTTTCCAGCAACGTGATCAAGTTTGTCAACGACGAGGGCCTGGACGGCGTGGACATTGACTGGGAGTATCCCGCAGTACGTGAAGACCTAAAGAGCGAAGAAGTAGAGATAAAGAAGGCAAACTAACTTGACACCAAGGCCCCCGACATCTTCGCCAACGGCCAGCCGATTGGCCAGAAGGACGACGGCATTGGATATCTCAAGTTCCTGATCACGATGAAACAGAAGCTGGGGTCCGGCAAGTCGCTGTCCATCGCGGCCCCGGCTTCGTTCTGGTACCTGAAGCCGTTTCCGATCGACCGCATCGGGGCGGCGGTCGACTACATCGTCTACATGACGTACGACCTCCACGGCCAGTGGGACTACGGAAATGCCAATGCGTTTGACTCGTGCCCGTCCGGGAAATGCATCCGAAGTCATGGTGAGGCGGTTTGTTTACTAGCCCCTGAGATTACCAACCGAAGAAAAATGAAGAAGAAAACTAACAGGGCCAGTCAATCTAACGGAAACTCGAAACTCTCTTTCCATCAGTACGTCATCTTCTTGGCCGTTTCCGTTCAACAGAGTTCCATTTTGATTATTCTATATTGAAAAAAGCAACATTTTCTATGTGCTAACCCGCTCCTAGTCACCAAGGCCGGCGTCGCCAACAACAAGGTCATCGTCGGCGAGGCCAGCTATGGGCGCTCGTTCCACATGGCCCAGAGCGGCTGCTGGGGCCCCCTGTGCGAGTTCACCGGCTCCCGGGACCAGTCGGACGCCACGCCCGGCCGGTGCACGAAGACGGCCGGCTACATCGCCAACGCCGAGATCAACGAGCTCATCCGCCAGGGCGCCCAGTCCATCTTCGACAGCACCTCCGACACGGACGTCGTGCTGCACAACGGCGACTACATCGCCTACATGACGCCCACGACGAAAGACACGCGGCGCGCCGACTGGGCCAAGCTCAACTTCGGCGGCACCGTCGACTGGGCCGTCGACCTGCAGGCGTTCACGGCCGACGACATGGACTCTGGCATCGACCGCCCAGACTCCGGCGAAGGCTGCATCGCGGGCGACGACCTGACCATCGACACGGGCGACATGTGCGAGTTCACGTGCGACCTTGGGTACTGCCCGGCATCGCTGTGCTACTGCACGGAGCGCGGCACGCTGGACCCGCTGCCGGCGCCGGCTAAGAACGCGCCGGCGGCGGACGGCGTCATCGCATGGAACGAGCAGAGCGTCGACCTCAACAAGATGTGCAAGTTTGCGTGCAAGTACGGCTACTGCCCGGACGACGTGTGCACGACGCCGCTGCAGACGATGGTGGACGACGACAGCGACGACTCTGGGGGCGGCGACGACCACAGCGGAGATCCCAACTACAACCCCGACCCAAAGAGCGATCCGCGCGCACAGAACGCCAATAAATGCTTCATCTACGAGAACGGCGACTCACAGGATAGCATAGCGCCCTGCAAGATCTACTGCAAGCCGCAGCTCGACGAGGCGGCGGCCGAGGACCGCACGTCCAACTACGGGTGCGTCGGCAACTACCCGCTCAACCAGCCGATCCCGTGGCAGACGGTCTCGGGCATGTCGTCGCGGGTGGCGCCCGGCGAGTGCAGCTGCGACAACATGCTGATAAACTCGATTGCCGACACGGTGCTCGAAGCGCTGCCGATTATTGCCGAGGTGAGCAGCCCTTCTCGACCTCTCTCTCTCCATGACCAGCCCCCCGTGATTGTTCTCTAACGGTCTAGATCGGATGTTACATTATCATGTCGAGTCTCAAGCTCGTCCTCGATGTCGGGCTGTCCCTGTTCTCGGCCGGTGCCCCGATTTCGGCCGGTTTGGGTACGTTCCTTTTTCTCTACTTTCTTCTAAATTTTTCTAGTTGTACGGGAAAACTTCATCCTGACCGCCACCAGACGCCGTGGCCACGGCCGCGCAGATCGTCAACTACGTGTACCCCAGCGACCAGAATCCGCAAGGCGCCTTCGACTGGTGGCTGAGCCCGTGCGGCGGGTCGGACCTGGTGCCGGACGACATCAAGAAGATCTTCGGCATCTTGGGCCAGGTGGCCGGCGGTATCACGGGGTTCAAGACGCCCAAGAACATCCCAAAGGGCAGCGGCCGCCACGGAGACGACGGCAACCCCACGGACCAGTCGAAGCCGCGGCCGACGTCCAACGAGCCCAAGCCCAAAACGACCACCAAGCCCAAGCCGACGACGGGCAAGCCCTCGACGGGCAAGCCCACAGACAAGCCGACGGACAAGCCGACGGCGTGCCCGAACCCACCGGCCAGGCGCGGCATCATGGGGTCGGTCCCCTTCACGACAACGCGGCCCGACGGCGCGATCGTCACGCTGTGGCCGCGCAAGGAGGGGGCGGTGGCGACCGCGGACGCGTCCGGCGAGTACGAGCACGACGACGGCTTCTACACCTACGACGAGGTCGACGAGGCCGACGGTGCCGGCGCGGCCTGCAAGCCCAAGACCAAGAAGTGCAAGATCCCCAAGGGGAAAGACGTGCAGCGTCTGGGCGCCGGACGCAACACGCTGCGCAAGCTGTCGTGCGTCAACAACGTGGTCAAGACGCAGGAGATGATCGTGACCTCGCTCGTCTACGCCCCCGGGGCCACGCCCAGCCAGGTCGCCAAGAAGTGCGAGGCCGCCTGGACCCAGGCCTGCTACCACTACAGCTCGGCCGTCCGCGTCAACCCGCAGTGGGCCACGCTGACCTGCCCCCAGGAGGCCGCCACCACCAAGCACCGCCAGGACGCGCGCGCCACGCAGGTCTGGTCCGACCAGCACAAGGGGAAGCACTGGCTCGACCCGGGCCACCGCACCTGGCCCAAGTGCGACCGCGACGAGTACCCGCCCGCCTACCTGCTCAACGACGCCGACCCGGCCTACCTCAACAGCGGCCGCAACCGCCAGGGCCAGCTGGTGCGGTACATCCCCGGCAAGCAGAACCAGCGCGCGGGGCAGATGTGGCGCGGCGCCTGCTTCAACGGGCCCGTCCGCGCGCTCTCGGACCGCGACCTGCAGGACCAGGTGGCGCGGTCGCCGCGCAAGAACATTGTGCGCGAAGCGGACCTCGTGCAGACCGAGGCCGCCGTGACCGTCTCGCAGCGGCCCGAGTTCACCATCAGCAGCTGGGGCCCGCCCCCGGCCGCGGACGACGGCCTGGGCGCGAACCCGTGCTGGCCGAGCCAGATCGCGTCGGCCGACCCCGGGTTCGCGCTGCTGCACTACGACCCATACTACGACACGCACGCGCGGCCGTACGACTACGTGGCGGACTACGACCCGCCGCAGAATGGCGCGTAGATGTGTGATGGGGGTTTGGACGGAGAGAGAGAGATAGGAGCGAATGTGGAGTGTAAGGTATCGATTGTGTTTATGCCAGATTAAAAATGCGCGCTTTCGTTAGCTATTTCTAGATGTTCCAGGATCGAATCTTGGAATTGCTTTGTGCTGTTTGGTTATTCAATGATCGTTCGTCGTTCCAGTATATGCGGAGAAACGTTGCTTGGTCTGTTCCTGGCAGCAGTGCCATGGCTGTCGTTGGATCATTCGTGGAGAAGCTTGGATGGATGACTCCACGTTCAGGTGGGAAGATCGAGAAGTTCAAGTCCTTTGTTTTCTTCTCAACGAAACAACTCTGGTTAAAATCACCAACAGACAACCGGGTAGAATTTAGGTTACTTCGAGTCCGCTCCTCGTCGCAAGACCGTCCGAGTTCGGCAAGACGGTTTAGCCGGTCCAGGCCAACTCCGCCGTGGTCGTGCATTTCTCTTCTGCATTACCCCTGATCGTTGTGGCTTTCAGTTTCCCGCCGTGGTCGCCGTTGGATAGCGGGTGATGGAAGTTGCATGCCATGGTGGTTCTTGTCCCTAATTTTTTTCAACTTCCAGGTGTGTCAAGGCTGTCCCTACTGTGGGCTACAAGCGTCGGGACCGAGCCATGGAGGGTGCCTGCATGTGAGAATGTGGCACATATAAACACCTGAAGCAAATCGTCTTGTTCAAAGAAGCTGTTGGCTTTTCATCCCATGTTGGCAGTTGGCTGTGCCAAGGCTAGACGCCTCACGAAGCGGCCTCATGTAGACTCGAGTTGGTTGTTGGGTTAGCTGTATTTTGCGGATTTGTTTTGAGCAGTGAGGCACAATGTGCACAATGTGAACAATGGCCCCGGCCCAGAAGTCGTCTGTCGAGGAGCTGCGCCGGTTTGTCGCTGCATATAAAGTCGGATGCCCGGGCTCGCCTCGGCCAAGGAGAATATGGATTCCGGAGGCTCTTCAAGGAGATGACTCTCCACTAGCAAAAGCACGAACATGCATCCTCTATTGATCTCTATGGTAGCGCTCCTATTGGGCAGGTGCCCGTTTTCCGTGGCACATATAGACCCGCGGAACCACGAGTTCAATGACAACACAGCTGTCGCCGAAGAAGATGCATTCAACCACTCATACCAGGCGCTCTACGACCCATCGATCGGCCTCCTCGCCGGCGGCGGACCGGCGGGTGCGCTTTTGTGCCCGGATGGCGTGTGCATAGATGTATGTCGAGTCGTCGCTAGTGTCCAAGGCGGCTCTTTTGTTTCTTGTGCTAACTCTCTAGGGTTCATGTGCGTATCACCAGAGTGTATCGTAGTTATACGGACGAATGAATATACGAAATGGCCCTGTTGACCATAGATAAGGCTGCGGTAAAAATGGCAAATGCGGCTTTGAGCCGGAGAATTGCGCCCCGGGCAACTGTACAAGCAACTGTGATGCCAAGGCCATGTGCGGCCGGCGCAGCAAGTCCGGCAAACAGCCCTGTGGCATGAATCTGTGCTGCTCGTGGTCGGGGTGGTGTGGCTACGAAGTAAGTCGAACGGACGAGGGCCAATCAAAGACTGGAGCTGACTTTTGTAGTCGGTCCATTGCCAACACGCAGACGGCTGGGGCACGGCGAAAGGCGCCGGCGATTGTCAGGGCGGCATGGGCTACTGCGGTGATCCTGGTAAGCGTTTATGATGGGTGAATGGGTGGTGACGGATGTCTGGTGGGCCATATCTGATTATTACATTTTATAGCCCCCATGATGCCCAAGGTCCACGCTGAGTCCTCGTCATCGAAACGTAAGATCGGCTACTGGCAAAGCTCGAATATCCACAAGCGTCAGTTCCGCGGCGGCAAGTTCAAGTGTCCGCCCGTTCGGCCCGGCGACATCCCGCTGGACAAGGGCATCCCCCTCGGCGGCGGCTGGACGCATCTCTACTATGCCTTTGGTGCTATCAATCCCACGACCTTTAAGATTGTCGATGACCCGGCCAAGCAGGACCTCTACCGGGAGTTTACCGGTCTTAAGTTTAAAGCCAACGGGCCGCAGACTTGGATTGCCATTGGCGGTTTTGATTTTAGTGACCCCGGCGTCGACCCTGACGCCGAGACGGACACCGCCCCCGGCGTCTCGACGCACAATGCTTGGTGAGCCGCTTGCTCGTCTCGCCGTCATCTTTTTATACTAATGTATGCAGGAGCAACATGGCCTCGACGGCCGCGAACCGAAAGGTCTTTATCGACTCGCTGGTTGCCTTCATGGATAACCATGGCTTCCAGGGCGTGGATCTCGACTGGGAGTATCCTGTGGCAGAGGACCGTGGAGGCACCGAAGCAGACGAGGACAACTTTGTCAGTCTGGTCCGGGAGATGCGGGCGACGTTTGGAACGCGGTACGGGATCAGCGTGGCGCTCGCGCCGGACATCTGGTATTTACGATGTACGTTCTTTCGATACTTGTCATTGTACGCTCCCCTGCTGACTGACAGACTATAACGCCAAGCCGATGCAGCAATATGTCGACTGGTTTGGTTTTATGGCATACGACCTCCATGGCGTTTGTGAGTTTTGGGTTAAAATTAAATAAGTCAAATCCACATGCAAACAATAACAGCTGACACCGCCAGGGGCTTCGGATAGCAGACAGAAAAAGGTTAAAGGCCAGACGGACGCCGACGAGATCTACAACGACATCATCCCGCTGTCATTCGCTGGTCTGGACTTTAACAAGATCAACTTTGGCATGGCGCTATATGGCCGGGGATTTAAATTAGCAGGCAAGCCTGCACGTATCTCGAATTAACAAAAAATCACGAGATGTTAACATATCCAGACCCCAAATGCACAAGCATGGATGGCAGCTGTGCTTGGACAGCCGGCAGTGAGCCCGGCGAGTGCACCAGCTTTTCCGGCGTGCTGTCGTTTGACGAGATCCTACAGAAGGTTGCCTCCGCGAAGCGGCTGGGCAAGCCAGGGCCGGTGCTCGACCCGAAGACGATGATGAAGCTCTTTACATGGGGACAGAACCAAGAGAACTGGATCGGCTACGACGACGCCGATACATGGGAGCTTAAAAAGAACAACTTGGCTGATAAATATGGCTTTGGTGAGTCTGCCTGGGTTGGGAAAAGATCAAGCTAAATAGTTGATTTTATTAACATTATAAATAGGAGGGACTATGTTTTGGTCGGTTGATTTCTGCAAGTATTTTTTTATGTTCTTTTATTCGGTACCGTGGTCTCGACAGTTGCTAACAGCCCCAGTGGGCCAAGGAGCCAACACGTCCGACGTATATCTTGATCCGTCGGCGGTGTGCCACGCCGGCAGCAACCGAGCGGCGTCGTGTCATCCGCCGTGTCGCTTTATCATGCCACAGTGTGAGGTCGCCACAACCACAATCACGGCCACATACACCATCTCGGTAGAGATATATGACGGCCCGTCCAGCACATCGACGACGACGCTGACCACGGCCGTAACGGTCACGACGAACTCGGTATCGTTCGAGCCGGTGTATGTGGGCGGCGGCCGCACCAGCGGTGAGGTTTTTTCGCCGGTGACTGTGGTGCCGATGCCATCCATCGCGGTGTCCATCACACGGCCCGGAGGCGACATCACCACGCGCGTCGTCAGCCTGCCCAACTGGCCCACAATGGGCCCGTGGCCCCCGAGTAATAACCCGGGACACACCGACCCGTGGGCGGCGCCTCACAATACCTCAGGCGGCCAGCCGGACGGCCCCGTGCCGACCTGGACGCCAGAATTTCCGGAAGCGCCGACAGGCCCGTGGCGGAGCCGAACGACGCGCCCCCCCAGCATGGGTCCTACAGCTTCCAGCAAAACCGCCATGACATCGACGTCGTCGACTACCACAGTGGTACCCGTGGCCATTGTACAGTGGCCACCACACTCCATCCAGTTCACTGACCACGACAGCGACGACGGCCACGACGATAAGCTGCCGTGCAACCTCTGGTTTTTCTCCGTAGGTTTTTTGCTGGCCAGGGGGGGTTTTCAAAATTGAGCCTCTGCTAAAATTTCAGATTTGTATACAATGGGGCACGCTTGAAATCAAAGCCATCAAATTTATCATTCCTATTCCGCAGGGCCGCTTCATGTGAGTTTCTCTCTCTCTCTCTATCTCTATCTCTCGAACTTGTCTATATTGACACCAGAAAACAGCTGGCCGCCGCCGCCTGGCGTCATTGATCCGCCGCCGGGCATTAGCTTGTCGCTGCACCCGACGCCCCAGCTCACTCTCACGTAGGTGGCTTCTCTAAGATACCTCATAGACGCCTATGATACTTTGGCGGCCTCGCTGACACTTCCCAGGCACGGAAAGGACAACAAATGGACGACGCCGCAGCCGAATCAGGAGGACAATACAGCGTCGTGCCGCCACAGCACGACGGTGTACGACCAGCTGGTGTCTGTGACGGAGACGGTGCACAAAGACGGCACAAAGACGGTCACGTCGACGTCGACAGTCTTCTCGACACAGGTGCCGCGCTCCGGCTGCGACCTCCGCGCCTCGTCCACAGCCACGTCGACAGCGACCTCGCGTGTCTGCACGGCGCGCCCAAAACCCTCCAGAGTCGTCGTCGGCCGTATCCAAGATTTGGGGCTCGTCAGAAAACGGTATGGCCGCGAGGATGGGGCCGCCAGCGCACAAGGCAATGCGTCCAGGGTCGTGCAAGAGCAACACCGAAACGACACCTTTGGCGTCTCGCCGCCGTCATCGCCGGACACTGAATCCGATTGTGAATACGAGGTGTACGGCATCTTGATCCCGCGGGATCCGTACAACGTAGATGTGATCGACAGGTTGCTGCACGATTTTCGCTTTAGGGACGGCACCGGCGACCATCCGCTGCACTACAATAAGATCTCGGCGCCGTCGCATGGCGGCTTCACGGGTGGCTATTATCTACAGTACTTCACAGACGAACTTGAAATGAAATTCGCCGAGGAACCGTATAAGAGCGCGGTAGGTTCTAGGCGCTTCGATGGCGAACACGACAGATCATGACCGACCGACTGACTGCGACCAGATTTTACAATGGGACAACACAGTTGATGGTGACGCCGTAGTTACCAGCGAAGCTGGCACAGAACCTGGCAGCGAAGCTGGCATTTCGTCCAACCGTCCACATAACAGCCGGTCTGGGAGCCCCGTTGGCGACTCGAGTCAACACCCGCCCAGTGCGGCCCGGGCATTGCGTAATACGCTGACGGCCAACGAGACGCACTGGCAAAAACGCGAGGCCGCTGTGATGAAGCAGTCGGTGGCGTGGGAGCTGTCGCAGATCTCAGTCGCCGCGGACGTACCCTGGGAAACGCCGGGGTACCAAACCGCCGACTCCAACTGGAAGTACTACATGCATGAAAGCGCGGGTGCCGGCCAGACCATCTACTTAATTGAGTGGGATGGCGTCACCTACGACAACATTCCGGTAGGTTGATGGGATCAGAGAAGAGCGGTGGGGGTGCTATGAAAAGGGATGGAATCAGAGCCCACGCTGACCGTGGCCACACAGGAATACGCCGCCTCCGGAAACAACATACTGGACGTACAGGTGTACGGAGGACGAGAGGCAGCCACCCCCCGGGCCGACCATGCCAGCGAGGTGGCGGCCAAGGCCGTGGGCCACGAGCTGGGGCTGGCCCGCAGGGCATCCTTGTGGACCGGGTCGTGGAGCTGGGAAGGCATTGACCCGGACCTCTGCCTTACCTCCCGCTTTCGCATTATGGAAGTCTTTGTCCGCGTGCTCGAGCACGTCGCTGCCAACGGCCTTGGCAATTCGTCGGTGCTCAATCTCTCGTGGAGGGACGAAGTAACCGCCGGTCAGCTGCTAGATATGGACAACGCCATCCTCGGCGTCACAAGTGGGTTTTCCAATCCTTTTCCTGTTCCTCCTTTTTCGCTGCTGGTCGATGACAGTTTGAGCGTCAAAAATTGACGGCCTTTTTTTGGGTTTGTGTTCTCCCTAGACTCTGTCATGGCTGAGCTGAACGGCCTCGGCGTTGTCATCGTCATGGCCGCCGGCAACAACGGCACATCCGATCCCCCCCTACAGCCGTCAGACCATTGGCCACAAAGCATAGCCGACCGCTGGACCATTGCCGACGAGCCATTTTTGATTGCGCGGGACGAGCAATGTGAGCCACCTCTGCCCCTTTCTGCACCTTTCTGTACCTTCTTTCTCTGACACATCCCTAGATCTAGAGGCTTTTGCGGACAGCCTCATCATCGTAGGGGCTACGGCAGACAACGCCTCGCTGGCCAAGTTCAGCGAGGAAGGCCCCACGGTGGCCGCGTACGCACCGGGCGCCAGGGGTTGGACCGTCGACCTGAGCGGAAGCGACAACGTCGTACGTGAGCGATACGCCGGGACATCATTCGGTAAGGAACACAAGCATCAATGCTCGTGGTCTATTTTTTCCCCAGCTCTACTGCACACCTGCTGACCCGTAGTGTCTATCACACAGCCGCGCCGTTGGTGTCCGGCCTCGTGGCCTACTTTCGCGCTCTCCCCAACCCAGACCTGCAGCGGAGGCTGGCCAAACCCAAGGCAGTAGTACGTCTGGAGAGAGTGAGCGGGGGAGACAAGGAGAGGAAGACGCTTGCTAACGGGGCAGAAATGGCTTGTCCAGAAGCTGTCTCGCCGGGTTCAGCTGGACACGACGGGCAAACGCGGCGAAAAAGCGATAGTTTGGAACGGCCAGCTGCCGGAGAACGTCACGAACAACGAGAAGGACCTCTCCTGCTTGGTACCGGACGATATCCGCCAAATGACCGACCGGCAGTGGCAGCGCTGTCCCGACATATCCAACGAGCGTTTTTGGACCGACCGGGATTTCTGGCGGGACCCCGACGCCCATGGCCGGCCTGGTGGGGACGGCGATGGCATTCGCTGGAGTCCCGGCGAACCGGGACCGGTGTGCACCCCGAGCGGCACCACGATCGCCCTGCACGCCGCTGAATCCGACTTTGGGCCTGCCCTGGGGCCCGGCCAGTGCGGTGTCGTCTGCAACGCAGACTGGTACTGCGACTCATGGCCGGACGGGCCGGCGCCGTTCTTTTATGACCCTCTAGATCCGGTGCGTCTAGCCCTCTCTCCTTGTTCCCTATCCACCACACTCTCTCTCTCTCTCTACCCAAACATGTGCTTATTATTTCCAGAACAACCCATACAAGGACGGCCACGACAGCGCCTACAACGGCAGCGGGCCCATCAGCCCTGGCGGCCACGGCAGCAACGCGCCGACGCCGTCGAAATCCGGTCTGCCGCCGCATGAGTCTGGCCCAAGCCCGGTCAACCCGCCACCGCCGCCCAAATCGACGCCGCCATCGCCTCCGCCTTCGCCTTCGCCCCTGCCCCCGGCACCGCCTGCGGTCCCGCAACAGAAGCACTGCCTCTGGGCCATGGTGTCGGAGGAAACAAACACGATACTGAAGTTTCAAAACACGGTGTTTTATGGCACGCTAAAATACGACGACAACATCGTCTGCCACGACGGGTATACTTGCAGCAATTCCTGCGATACTGCAGATGTGAGTGCCCTTATCGTTTGTCTGCCCCTTCCCAGCCACCACAGCTGACCCTTGGCCTCTCGCCCCCTAGATTCCCTGCAAAGACGGCTGGAAAATGCACGTCGAGGAGTCTGACGACCCCGCGGGCTATTACATCACAGTCCGCCATCCGGCGTGGAGCTCGGTGCGCGAAAGCACGTTTACGATATCCACGCGAGGCGGAGTTGAATCTTGTACAGGCATGTTGATGCTCGCTTTCCTCCTTTTTTTTGCCTGGCGGCCGAGTCTGGCGCTTACTAACACGCGATTATATAGAGCCTGGCGAAAAAGGCTCCTGCATCATCGACGACTTTGAGGGCCAATACTGCTATACGAGCTCGGATTGAAAGTTTGATGGTGTCAGGCAGACATCCCAATAAAAGGCGTGCAAATACAATTTTGGGCACAAAGGGTACCGAAAGGTGGGGAAAATAGATAGAAAACATTTATAGAAAATCATAGAAAAGAGTCGGGGCCGCAGTTCTCCAGCCATATTTTTTGTTGCCCTGCGAGTCTTCACAGCCAAACCAACTTACCCGGATGCTGCTTTGAACTGTTGGTCTCCCTCTCTCATCAGCGGCTAAAGGATGAAGGGCGTGGTCCAAGTCGAAGGTACCTTGAAATGAATAGATAGTGTTTCCATGTCCGAGTCCGCACTACTTGATCTACTATATCGTTCGTGCTGTGCCTCTCTCAAGGCAGCATCCTTTCCCGCAGTGGGCGCCGACTGGACAATGGATTGCCTTTTTGTCGGACCGCGGCGGCCGCGGTACGACGTGTGGCCTGTACCGGCTGTGGCTATGCGACGAGGAGGAGGCCAAGTGGCAGCGGCCACCCACGAATGACACACCCGAACCCGCAGCGTTTGAGATAATCGAGTCGCTCACGGCCAGCCATCCAAGCGGTGTCCGGCCTGCTCTGGTCGGGGCATCACGTCTACTTCCAGTCTTGGAACGTCGCTGGCGACGCCGCCTCGGGCCTGGCGGCGTACGCCATCGACATGAGCGGCCATGAGGAGTCCGACAGCGCATCGTATGCGTACACCAAGGTCTACAACAGCACGACGAGCTGTGTCTGGCGCCTCGGCCGTTTTGGCGATGACGACGTGCTCGTCCAGCTGCAGGAGGACATGGCCGATACGTTCGACGGAAAGGACGCTGGCAATGAGTTTGGCGCGCTGCTGGCGCCGCTGCTGCTCCGCGCGGGCATCGCCGTGCTGCAGCCGAACTACCGGGGCAGTTCTGGGGGAACGGGCGGCGCGGATCCCCGTCGGGGCAGACTCGGTACCGGCGAGGCAGCGGACGTGGTGGCGCTGACGCAGGCGGCGATCGAGCAAGGCCTGGCGGAGGTGGGACGGCTGGTGGTGGCCGGCTGGGGTCACGGCGGACACGTGGCGTACTGGCTGGCGCTGCGCAACGGCCTGCACGGCTTCGGCTGGCGCTTCTGCGGTGCGCTGGCCGGCGCGGCCATCAGCGACTGGGACGAGCTGGTGCTGTCGTCGGACCGGGGGTATGCGGCGGCCAACCGGATGGAGAGGGTGGCATGGAGGAACAACAACGTCGACAATCTCGACAACGACAACGACAGGACCCGGCGCTCTGGCTCGGCGCTCTGGCAGGTTGCCGGGGCCGTCCAGCACGAGCGCCTGCCAAGGCTGCTGCTGTTGCATGGCGAAGCCGACGCGCGGGTGCCGCTGACGCAGGCCGAGGGGATGTGCCGCGCGTTGCGCGGGAAGCCAATGCAGACGGACCGCGCGGACCGCGCGGACTCGCCGGGCGCAGAGCCCCCCGCCGCCTACGAGCTCATCAAGTGCCCCGGCCAGGGCCACTACTTTGCGCAGCGCGCGAGCATCGCCGACGCTCTGGGTCGTGCCGTGCGCTTTGTTTGCGACACTGTCAAGCAGCACTTCGACAGCCTACCGCTGCTCGAGTACGCCGGCCTGAATGAGCGGCCGATGCCATGGGGCAATTCTTTCTGGTCACGTCCGCCAGAAACGATAGTGCCACCCCAAGGAGTGGCCCCGGCGCTGTCAGACGACTGGGTCTGGGTGGACATGCCAGTAGAACAGTCATACCAGTTTTGGTTTGATACTTAAGGGAAAATTAAAGTTTACACGTATTTGTGTTCTCCACTCTTTTTCCCGACAGTTCAACTACCGAAGATCGCTAACGGCTGTTAACGGCGAACATGTCCCATGGCTGCCCGTTTTGGGGGGCGTTTCGGCAAGTGAAGACGGCTTGCGTTGGCCGAGCGGAGTTGACAACCCGAGTTGACTTGGTTTCGGTTGTCAACTCAACTCACTTTTTCAACTTCCTCAACTCTGCACAACAGACTCCACCCCCTTAACTAATAAAATACACGCCTCCTCTGCACAATGCGCATCCCGTACACCGCCAACCCGCCCAACTTCGACGACCCGGCCGAGGCCGCCGTCGTCGACCGCATCGCCGCGCGCCGCGCGCCCCGCCCGCTCCAGCCGCTCGACCTCGCCCTGCTGCACGCGCCGCCCGTCGCCGACGGCTGGAACGCCTTTCTAGGCGCCGTGCGCACCCAGACGCCCTCGATCGCCGCCGACCTGCGCGAGATCGCCGTCAGCCGCGTCGCCGCCGTCAACCGCGCCTGGTACGAGTGGGGCCACCACGCGCCGCTGGCGACGGCGGCGGGCGTGTCGGCCGAGGGGCTGCAGGTCGTGCGGCGGGGCGAGCCTCTGCTCCTGGGCGACGCCAGCGCCGTCGACGCCGGCCACCTCACGGACCGGCAGTGGGCGGTGCTCGTCTACACGGACGAGATGACGCGCAGCGTCGAGGTGGCGGACGCGACGTTTGCGCACCTGCGGACGCTGTTCGACGAGCGGCAGATTGTAGAGCTGACGGCGGTGGTATGTCTACTACCACAGCTGGCGTGTATTTTGTGGGGTTTTCTCCCCGGACTGACAGCATAGATTGCTTGCTACAACTGCGTGAGCCGGTTTTTGGTGGCTCTGGATGGTGCGTATTGTTTGACTTTTTCTTGCCGACCAACGTTCGTATTGTCCTCAGCTAACAATACCAGTCGGCGAGAGAAACGGTACAGGACCCGATGCAGCACATTAAAAAAACTTCAGTTGTGAAGGAATTCATGACAGGCCTGCTATTAAAAGTAGACAGAAGCTGGCACACGCTGTCTAAACAGACGGAGGTCGCTGTGATATGACCTCCCATGGTAGCCATGAATATATGACGATTCACGAGACGAGTGTAACAATTTGCCACCGGAAATACAGTATCCCAAGATGAACTAATCAAAAGGAAGTGCTGTGTATATTTATGGCCTCCATCCCAATGTTCTTCGCTCATGAGCCCAATATACTGCGTCTAAGAGCACCACGACTGCCATAACAGTACAATTCATTCAAAATAAGTAGCTAAGAACGGCAAGAACCAAATTCCATATCCCGCTTCTGGAGCAGCACGTACAGCCCTCAATACCCTTGGACGTGTCAGAAGTTTAAAGTTAAATTTTCAACAGGATTATGAAATGGGGTCGTAATACTTGGAGGAAAGCTTATAATAGTCTGATAAACTGAATAGGTATGTAATTACAACGGCCATATAGGTACTTGCTACGGCACTGGCCAATATCTGGCAAGACATTGCCTTTCATCCCGGGGAGGTTGACTATAGCGAATGTTTTAATACAGCAGCGCTTGGCAAAGGTGAAATCCTACACCTTTTTGTTCTGGTGGATGAGGCGCATAGCCGTGTAGTCTTCTAAAGACTTCCGACTCATAAATGGACCTCAAAATATAACGGTATGTTCTCTCCGATAAACTTTTGTTCTCTGTGCCGCAATGGTTGCGCATCCTCAAGTCGTTGCAACCGAATTAAAAGCTGCAAGCGATTAGGGGGTAGAGACACTACCGTGCCATCCCAAGTGTGGCCATATGGGATGCAACAGAGGGCAGGCTGATGCCGTTCAATCCCTTCTTCCAAACCAAAATCTCATTCGTACACCCGGGGGTGAAACTTAAGAAAACCGGAAATCCTTCCCGCTTCTAATAGCCACGATGGGCGTACACCTAGAAAAGCAGCATAATTCAAATGTTTATAACTCTTCTTTTTCTCCTTTTTCCACTCTCTCGGTTCTTGATTTGACAGTCGTCTCAGATCTCAAGCAAAATAGACAGTAGCTCTTTCGTCGTCTTTATATTTTACTGCTTCATCATTTTTTATTCATAATGAAGAACGAAGACACCACGCCAACTATGCCAACCTAGCAGACAGGCTTTCCACAGCATGCTTCGGCAACGACTAGAACAATCGGCCCGCAAAGGATAGAGACGACAATACGCTGTGGGAAACAGCCAAGAGCATGCTTTGGTCTCTGTCGATGCAATTCTCTTACGTGTCTGCATCACGGCGGCACGAAGATCATCCAGCTCGCTGACAACCAGTGGCAGGACTGCCCCGCCGGCGCCCGGGTGATCGGCGCCCTCTACCGCGACGACGCCGCCACGAGCTTGAAGACGGCCGGCTTCGGCCCGGAGCGGTGGATTTATTGGCTGCGGCAGCTGGAGGCGATCTAGGAGAACTTCATCTCCGCCATGTAGTCACTGCACGGAAGGATATTTGGATCGCTTTATGTGTGTGTGTGTGTATTTCTTTTTGTTGCCTGCAATTATTTTCATGTAATAAATCCAAGATCAACAACAAATTAGATACTATCGCATTAAGAGAAACACGGGTGAACGAGGTTTTGTAGGTGTGAAAAAGGTGAACATTGTGAAAAATAAAATTTGGGGGTATCTTTCTGTGCAGTTGTGTGACCCAGTCCCTAGCTAAACAGAACAAAAAAAACAAAAGCGGCAGAAACATTCGAGAACAAAAATAGTAGACCAATTATGACCCGAAAAATAGATTAAAACCAACAAAAAGGGAAACCGGGAAATGCATGAGTAGGAAAATAAGCCACAGCTAATATGATAGGAGGAGAAAAGCTCCTCGCCACGCCGCGCACGCCTGCCAGGCAACGTCCCGTGTGACGTCGTACCTCAAAAAAAGGGGATACAGCAATAAGCATGTGAATGGAGGGAAAAGAACAAAGGAGATTCGCTGAGTGCGCTCGATTTTGGGGGCGTGCCGAACGAATCCCAAAGCGTTTTTTGTTGAATTCGTAAATAGATATAGGTGGTCATTCGTGAACGTAAATGTGGATGTAAGGTAAAAGTGGTAGTAGTAATAAAGCGCGTCTAGGTCGTGCATGATGCGAATGTCGTTTAAAATCATCGCGGCGGGGACTTTTGTGGCAAAATGAAATTAAAAGTAAAACCCAAAAACGCCAGGGTGTTCATTAGAAGGGGGGTTTCTTGTTTTGTTTCCGCGTGTCTCTCTCTTCGTCTGTCGCTTTCATTAATAATAAAAAAGATAAATGCAATCGTTGCTGTGATTGATCGTCAGATACATCGTGTCGTGAATGTGCTGCAAAAATCGTAAAACGTGAATGATTGTGTGTACAAGTATGGATCAAAAAGTAAAATAAGCATTATGCGAGAGGTGCTGGAAAGAGGCGGAGAGACGAGTCCGCCTGTCGTTGTCACCGGCGAGTCATGGACATCTCGATGGACGTGTGCCGCTTGTGTAATAACGGCGACCGCTGCAGCTCCTGGACGACGCCCATCCACCCGGCGCGGTGGTTGCCCTCTGGCGAGGCGTCTGGCAGGCGGATGCCGAGGGTCGCCGCGCGACGTAATGGCGGTTTGCGGCGGAGGCTGTCGACGAGGTCGCCTGGTAAGCTGGCGCTGGAGCTGGAGCTGGACTCGGGGGTTTCTGGTGGTGATGGCTGTTGCTGGATGCCGCGGAGAAAGGGGTGGGGGTGGCCGAAGCCCGGGGGCGTGCCCGGCATGCCGGGTGAACTTGGGCTTGGGTAGTACACGCCATCTGTGTCGCCGGCCGCGACAGCCGCTGCTGCGGCGGCGGCGATGGACGCGGCGACAATAGAGGCGGTCGTCTTTTCCGGAAGGCGCGGCGACGACGGCATAGACGGCGCCGCGCTGGGCGGTGGACTGCCCGCGCTGGAGCTGCACGTGGTGCTGCATGTGGTGCTGGTATTGGCGCTCGCGTTGGCGGCGGCGGCGGCAGTGGCGGCGGCAGCGCTCTTCTCGACCTTCTCAGCGGCGGCCGTGGCCGTGGCGGCCACGATGCTCATGTAGACGACGAGAAACCGCATGCGCAGCAGATCGAGGCGGCGCAGGCGCTCCTCGAGCCGTGTGCGCTTGGCGGCCCACAGAATGCGCGCGGAGGTCTTGAGCCGGGGCGACGGGCAGGACGGGGTATGGTCACTGCTGCTGGAGGTGGCGCGCGGAGGAGGCGGCGCCCTCTTCTCGGACATGCTGTCATCGTCGCCGCCCAAGACCAGCACGCTGTTGAGGTCCTCGCGCAAGTCGTCGCCGGCGCGCTGGATCTCGCGCAGCAGCCGGCCGAGGCGGATCTTGTCGTCGCGGCGGGGCACCTTGGCGACGTCGCGGTCGTAGCTCTCGTTCTCCTGCAGCGACGAGTCGGCCGAGTCGAGGAGGCCGGCAATCTCGCGGGGGGCGGCCCTGTAGGCGGCGCCATAGCGGGCGACGATCTGGGCGACGACGACAATCGACAGGAAAAGAGCGGTCAGCACCAGCACCAGCGTCCACTGGCGCATGGCCGAGTCGGACATGGTTGGTGCTGCGTGCCGGCGGCGTGGTAGACGAGAAGTGAAGCAGCAAAATTTAAGTAAAAATATGAGGCTGGCGATGTGAGACGAATTGGCAGAGAGGAGAGGAAGAATACGGGGAGAATGGCCATGTACGGTACACGGAGTATTATTGAGAGTACAGGAATAAGAGGGAAAGAGCGCAGAAGGAAAGGAAGGAGCGGGATGCAGGTGGTGGTGCATGTGCACTGCAGGAAGGAGGGGATAAGTGTCTGTATAAGGTATAAGACGGGCGGCGACTAGCCCGGTCTGGCGAAAAGAATCGGTGGGGAGGCAAAAAAGGGAAGGCACGCGAGACGAGAGCGGTAAAACAGGCTGCGAGCGGCCGCCGAAGGCGAGGATGACGACACGCGCGAGCGGGAGCAGCGGATAGGCCCGGTGAAGGGGCCCTGCGCTATTCGCCCTTCAGCGCGTGTTGGCTCGGATTATAGGCGCTACTAAGACGCTATAGCGAGCCACAGGAGGGCGCGTCAGGCGCAGGAGAGAACCCGGTCGAAGCAAGGAGGCATCTTACGCACCGAGAACATGAATCGTGTCTTTCTTTGTGTCTCTCGCTTGTGCCTCTTTCCCTTCCATTTGTTCTTCTGGTGTCTTTGTTGTATCCGACCAAAATTAAGGAGAGCTGACTTGGCCCTGACTCCCCGCCACCGGCTTGACCGCCTGCAGCAGAAGGTGTGTCTCAAAACACACCGCGCGTTGATTTGTTGCGCCGTCCCGTTCAGGAGCGCGCGAGTTTCCTCGCTGGACGGCCGACAAGTCACTCCACCCTGGACTGATTGGCTGTGGCGCTGGCCGCAGCCCCAGGCACATATCCACAGGCCGGCCAGCAGCCAGCCAGAGTCGAATCCACCGCTGCAGCAAGCCCCCAGTCGGGCCAAATCTCCCCCTGTGGACTGCAGGTTGAGAGGGGCAAAGTGTCGAAAGGCCAGAAAGAGGAGAGGAGAGGCGGCGACAGTGGGGGACACAGGCTGCGTGGGCCCGATTGGCCTGTTGTCTGTGTCTTGGCTGCATTGCCTGCATGGCCTGCTGGGGGGGCTGGGTGTCCCTCCGTCGGCCAGCGACAACGTGTTATTGTCCTCTTCCTGCTGTTCTCTTTTCCGGTTTGTTGGGCCGCCTGGCCAGGTCAGCAACCAATGCGCTAGAGAGGAACGAGAAGGAGAGCAGCGTGAGGAGAGGCGCGCTGTGGTGGTGCGTGTCCGGATGGGAAGAGACAACCAACACGAGAGGCAGGATTCCATAGATGGTTCTATGGATGCAGATCGCATACGAGTACGAGCAGCGGGCTGTTCGTTTCCTACTTGTACTCGCAGTGTCGTCTGCAATACTCATCCAACTGCAACACATCGTCCGTTCACAAAGGCGCGCCGCAGCTGCGAGGTAAATCTACGCCGCGGCGTGCCGTTTGCTGTCTGCCGGGCCGTCCTCCCAACATTATGTGCCCATCAACGAATCTGATCCGCTGAAATCTGGTCTCGTTCCGTCTGGTCTTGGTTTCCCCTGCTTTCTTTTCCGTCCCTGCTTCTCGTGCCCCCTGTCTCTCTTTGTCTGTTCCTTGCAGGCGAGTCCTGCAGACGGAGAGCCCGCTGCAGTGCAGGGGAGAGAGAGCCAGTGCGGTTCATGCGCGCGGCATGGTGCAGTGGTGCCGTTCTTGTCTTACTCTTGGAGTATTACGGAGTACAGTATAATAATAAGACGGAAAGTCGCCGATTGAAGCTTATATCTTACGTGACCCTGCTATTAGCCAGCGGGCGCTGACCGCCATGTGGGGTTCAGCCGAAAAAGTTGAACCCCACCTATTTCTGCTTCAGTTTGCGCCCAGCACCAAGATCGTCGAGCTCTGGCAGATCTGAGCAATCGCAGTCGACATCTTCAAAAGTGCCTTTGTTGGCGCTCATTGTGTCTGTCTTTTTTCTCTTGTTGCTCATCTGCCAAACCAGCCGAACCATGACCGCGCCAGAGGAGACCCCGGCGCCGCAGCTGGCGCCCTTCCCGCTGCCGCGCATCCTGACCTATCAACCTCTGCCCTCGACAGACACGTCCTCCGATGATGCGACCTCCTCCTCTTCGTCGTCGCTGCCGGTCCTCGTCGCCCAGGGCGCCGAGGCCCGCGTCTACCGCACGACGTACCTCACGCCCGACCGCCCCTGCGCACTCAAATACCGCCCGCCCAAGGCTTACCGCCACCCCGCCCTCGACGCCCGCCTGACCCGCCAGCGCATCCTCGCCGAGGCGCGCATCCTGCACAGGTGCCGCCGCGAGGGCGTGCCCGTGCCCGCCCTCTACGCCGTGGACGTCGACGAGGAGAACGCGGGCGCCAGCAACGGCAGCAACGGCGGCAGCCTACTGTTCGAGTGGATCGAGGGCGGCCCCGTGCGCGCCCGGCTGAACGCGTGGCTGGCGACGCTGCCGGCGCCCGCGGACACTGACGCGGAGGCCGACCTGGCGCGGCTGCGCGCCGAGCCGTCCCTGATCGCCCTGCTGCGCCGCATGGGCGCCGCCGTCGGCAGCCTGCACCGCGTGGGCGTGGTGCACGGCGATCTGACGACGAGCAACCTGATGCTGCGGACGGAGAGCGCAGCAGCGACGAGCGCAGAGACGACAGCAGAGGCGACAGCAGAGGCAACAGCAGAGACGCCAGAAGGGCAAGCCTCCCTCGACGGCGACATCGTCCTCATCGACTTCGGCCTGGCCAGCCTGAGCGCGTCCGACGAGGACCGCGCCGTCGACCTGTACGTGCTGGAGCGGGCGTTCGGCAGCACGCACCCGCGCGCGGAGGCGCTGTTCGGCGAGGTGCTGCAGGCGTACGGCCAGGTGTTCCGGCAGTCGGGCCCCGTGCTGCGTAAGCTCGAAGACGTGCGGATGCGGGGGCGGAAGCGCAGCATGCTGGGATAAGAGAGAGAGGGAAGCGACTCTCAGCGGACGTAATTACGATGGGTTACTGCATAAACAACATAAAATGGGCATGGCGACAAGACATGCCGGTGGCACAAGGGCGTTTTGGGATAGGAGCGGCAGGTTTGTTTTCATTTGATTCATTGATCGGGACCGAGGTTATATAAAATGGTTTATAAAAACGCTCTTGCGTATGGTGCTAGCCCGTGCTGCAACCGACGACTTCATAAAACGTAGAAAGAGAGAAAGCAAAAAAAATAAAAAAATCAGATACCCAATTCTTCACAAGATATGATAAGATAAAACTATCCAAGTCAAGAGTATGATGTAGAAAACGAGAAACGCAACAGCAACGCTAGATCCACACGGACGCATGCACATACGCACAGAGAACGGGGAAGAACAAACAGCAGGATTCGCCATGCAAAACGCCGAGAAGAAATGCAAAAGAAGGTGGAAGGAAAGAAACCATAAAAGGCCGCGATTCGTCGTCGTGAGATGATCATCACTCGTCGTGCAGCAGGGCCCCGGCAAAGTAGCCCTTGTTCTCGATCACGCCACGGTCCCGCACGACCGCCGTGTACTTGACCACCCACTGCGGCGTCAGGTCGCCGCGCAGCGCATCGGCGGGGGGCGTACCGCCAACAGGTGCGTCCTCGCTAGTAAGCTCGTCGGCCAGCACGCCCGCGCCATGCAGGCCCTGGCCCAGCAGCTCCCGCAGCGTGCCCGGCGGCAGCACGTCGGTGCAGTCCGTGTGCACCAGCAGCTCGATGCCCTGCGCCTTAGCCAGCGTCGCCAGCGGCGGCGGCACGTCGCAGCAGTTGCGGATGTTGATCTGGTCGACCGCGGGGCGGACGCGCACGCGCGCCACGAACCGCGCCAGCTTCGCGCTGCCGAACTCGGCGACGCCCAGCCGCCGGGCCTTGCCCTGCGCGTGGAGCGTCTCCGCCACCGCCGCCCACGTCGCCGCCTCCGCGTCGTCGTCGCCCTGGGTCGCGTTGATCTTGTCGGCCTCCCACGCGCAGTCGCCCTCGAACGACATGCCCGGGAACGACAGCACCAGCAGGTCGACGCCGGCGACGCCAAGCTCGCGGAACACGAGCGCCAGCGCCTCCTCGGCGTACCGCGCGCGCTCGGCCGCGGGCGCGCCCGGCAGGAAGAACAGCTTCACCGTGGTGTCGTACTGCGATGCCTCCTCCTGCAGGCCCCCGCTGCTGCTGCCTGTCCCGCTGCTCCGCGCGCTTCCTGTCTCGGCGTCGGCGGCGGCGGCGTCCCCGCCCGCATCCACCGGCCAGTCCACGCGCGGGATGTACAGCGTGGAACCCTCGCGCTGCGTCCAGGCGGCGAGTGGCGGGCGACGGCTGGCGACGCCCGCCGTCACGCCGCCATGCCCGTTGGTGGTCTTGGTTGCGCCGGTGCTGCTGCCATTGGCGTGGCCGTTGGTGACCGGAAGGGGCGCGGCGCCGTCTGCCGAGGTTGTTGTCGCAGCTGTTGTCGCATGCCCATTGGTGGCGCCGGTGTCGGCGGGGCTGCCATGGCCGCTCACGCCATAGACTTCATCCTCTTCGCTCTCCTGTTGGGCCGCAAGGAAATTGCTGCGCAGCGAATTGGTCAGCTCGAGGTTGGACCGGTAGGCGCCCGGCTTACGAATGATGGAGGGGCCGCCGGAGACGATGTTGCTGGAGATTCCCAAGACAGTCAGCAAAAATCAGCACCAAAATTTTCATGTGAGAGGAGCGGTAGCGGAAGAAGAAGAAAAACGAGAAGAAGATGCATGGGAATCTAGATAACTCACCCGGTCGAGAGAATTAGCTTGGTCATTGTGCCGCCGCAGGATAAGCAGGCCGCAAAGGGTCCCGCTAGATCGATCTTTTGGGATTTCTTCTTCGTCTTTTTCTTTTCCGTCTCTTTTTGTACCGTATTTTGTCTTTCTAAAAGTGACGACAGCGGAAAGAAATGACGATTCTAGACGTGTGAGAAATTAGGAGACGAAAAGGCAAAAATGGAATCCACGACGGGAAAGGAAAGACTAGCACCAGATTTGCTGGCAAATCAAAACGAACCTTAAACAAGACAGTGGGAACAAAAAAACTGTCAAAGGAAATTTACAAGAAAAAAAAGAAAAAAAGAACCTTCCACCGGACACTAGGCACAAGGCACACAATGGAAGGGCGCCGGGCACAATTCCAAGGGGCGAGCGAGTCTAAAGCCGTACGCGGCCGGGCTTTTCGCACGTATCGTATAAAAGTAGCGCTTGGGGCGGCCGCGATCGCAACCAAGGATTAGTAATAGCGCAGACGACAGCGAGTCATGGAGCCGATAGCTTGTCGCGGGAGAGGCTCTGCACGGAAGATCATAGAAGGGCAGGTGTGGAGGACGGGGAAGGAAGGAGGGACGGATGGCAGATGGCGGACGGCGGATGGGAAGGTGTAAAATAGGAAAACGAAAGCCAGGAGTGGAGGAGAAGGTCAGTTGTCTGCGGAATCTACAGTCCCTGCCCAGGGCCTCTGGCGGTTTACGAGTGCTCGTATGCGCTCTTTCCTTTCCATGGTATTTCCTCTCCTTCCTTCCCTCCGCCCACTCTCGGCTGCCTTCCTCCTTCCTTCTCATGTATCCCGCGCCGAAGAATGGGGGTAGCCAGACACGAGAAGCACCCATCATCTGCGCCGCCATGACAATGGGCCGAAACGGGAAAGTGCGGCATCAGCGGCAAAGCGTGGGCAGGAGACATGGAAGGCGCGACAGCTGTATCTTCAGACATTTCGTGCATCGTTCGTGAGGCACGTGTAAGGCATTCCCGGTGTCATATGTTTGTGTTAGTCGTCTGGACCGCGCCTGCCTGCGTACTCCGTACAGTATTCAGACACGGCAGGAAGAAACCCCCACGGACGTCGCTTGTATACTTCTTTAGGCAGTTGCCCCTCTCTCTCCTACCCCGCCGCCTCGTCCGTCTTCAGCGAGGCAGCCGCGGCATTTGGCCCCTGAAGCCCTGGCAAGCAGTGCTGTCTGCTGAGGGCCAGCCATCCCCACCATTGCCTAATGACGGATGCCTCGCTCTGACTGGTGGAGCACCGAACACAGACCACCAAGCAGAAAGAGTGCAGCGAAATGAACCGCCTTGCATCAAAAATATCTGTCCCGACGACACCTCCTTTTCCGCTCCACGACATCGTCAACGCATTCTTTCCCTTCAACCCCCATCTTCCGACATCGTCCCAAGACTATCGCAGTGCCCCGGCGATAGGCTTCTCTTTCTCGCTTTTCCCTCCTCCTCTTGTCTCGACATGGCGATCAAGTAAGGACTGTCCCCAATCGCCGGTGCCTGGTGGCTTGCGTCGTCTTGATTGCTGACCGCTTCGGCCTCTAGCTACCTCATCCTGCTCTCACGGCAGGGCAAAGTTGTGAGCTTCCCCCCCCTTCTCCCCAATTTGGCATTGTTGCTGCCGCTTCTGTTTTGCCTAACGCCCGTCCCCCCTTCAGCGCCTCGCCAAGTGGTTCACCACGCTCTCGCCCAAGGAGAAGGCCAAGATCGTCAAAGACGTCACCCAGCTCGTGCTCGCCCGGCGCACGCGCATGTGCAACTTCCTGGAATACAAGGGTGAGGAATTTCCCTGATCGCCATCTTTGGACGCGTCCTTGTCTAACAGCACAGACACGAAAATCGTCTACCGCCGCTACGCCTCGCTCTTCTTCATCGCCGGCTGCTCGTCCGACGACAACGAACTGATCACCCTCGAGATCATCCATCGCTACGTCGAGCAGATGGACAAATACTACGGCAACGTCTGCGAGCTCGACATCATCTTCTCCTTCACCAAGGCATACTACATCCTCGACGAGCTGCTGCTGGCCGGCGAGCTGCAGGAGAGCAGCAAGAAGAACGTCCTGCGGTGTATCGGACAGCAGGACTCTCTCGAAGACATGGAGGTACGTTTTGCTTTGCCCTGTTGTTCTTGTCATTCTCTCTTTTTTTGTTTCGAGGCTCAAGATGTTTCCCCCTCCTGGTTTCTTTCTGCTTCTCGTCCGTGACGTGCTCTCTTCCCCCGTACCCTACTCTCCACCTCGCTTGCCTAGCTGACCCATGCCCGTTTTTACTTTTCAGGTCGAGGAAGAAGTCACAAAGATCATGTAGATACCTGGCGCACATGTATCTTTGTTCCTGTCAGCAGGACGGCCATTTTTGGCTTCAATTCTTCTGCCTCGTCGCCGTCTCCCCCCTAGCGCCCTCTTTCTTTCTATATTTGCTCTCTCTGTACTACCTCGCATCTCGATCCCCTCGAGCCGACAACCGACCCGCTCATCTCAATCTATCCCCACCGTCCAACCACCTGCTCGCGCATCGCTAACACAAAGACCACGTCGTGGCCGGTGTTCGCAGGACGTCGAAGAGTTCACGAAAGTGCTCAAGGACGCAGGATTCATGTGAACGAGTCGCGCCAAGCATGCGAGCACCCCGAGAGATCGCGGGGCCAACGAGACGACACAAGGCGACAGAGCAAGATACACGAGGCCAGACATAATAAGGGGACGTAATACGGGACTAACCAGCAATGGTTCGGACGAGCTGCAGCGAACCCGCTTGCAAATTGGCGACGGGTCAAAACAGACGAAGAAGGCGTTTCGGAACGGAAAGGCTATGCACAGATTTAAGGCGTTTGGGATGACAGGGAGGTATGTTGCCTCATGTTTCTTTGATGGTTCTTCTTGGGCCTACCGCCAAGGGTGTTGGAACTTGAGCGTTTTACGTTTTATTCGCCATTTCATATGAACGGAGGAGCTACTGGAGATGGAGCTGCGCTCGTCACAAGCTGGAACTTGCAGCTACGGGTGATGGGCGGGATGAAAATCCCATGTTGCGGAAAGCGAGTGTCTGATGACAAGGTTATCATCGCGTCTGTATATAGACGGCGGAACAGCATCGGCAAGTCTTCTGCAGGTGGCAGGAATAACAATGGTACAACGAGGAAGACAGCTGCATGGATAGATATGCCGAACCGTGTGGTCTCTTCGATGGAAACAATGGCAGAAAAATACAAACATAGTCATGACCTGCCAGCCAGCTCCTAGATTGGCCGCCGCGTCTTGGCCGACGCGCCTTGTCTTGATTGACCACGTTGGTCCTCTCCATTCGCATCGCGCTGTTCAACAGCGTGGTGCGTTCGGGCGCGTTCGGGATCAGGAAATACTTAAAACTACTCGACACTACGTCTGCTCGTGGCAGGTTGACGCCATCCCATTCGTTATCTACAGCCGGATCGGGGCTGTGATTGGCCGATCCTCCTTTTGTGGGTTAGATAGCCAGGATACAAACGGAGGGCCTACGTCGTAAGTACAAAGGCACACCGTAGTACATAGAGTAGTCAGCACAAGACAAAGAAAAGCGGTGTACTTCTCGATGCGGAGATACATCATCCACACCCCCTTTGTTCTCGCAGTGCGCAGCGAAGTGACCCCTTGCGGGCGCATCTTACTCGTTGTCTCCCTCCCCCAGACTGCGGTCAGGTGGCCGCCTGTCGGCGCACGGGAGGGCAGGTGTGCTGGTGTGCCCGCACTGCCCGACCCAACATCCGGAAACCGCTCCCAGACAGGCAATATAGGTGTGTGTGTCTCGTCATCCTTGCGTCTGATGTCTTCCGCGCATCCCCCCTTTATGTGTTCTGTATCCTTGATTCCGGCCTCTGCTTTCGCTCCTTCCCCGCTCCGCGTTTACTGTCTCACAAACCCTCTTGCTCTTGTCTTGCAATCGCCTCCTTTCTCGTTGCATCCGTCGCGCCTTCCGCATCTCGTATCTTATCTTATTCTTATGGTTACCTGCTCTTGCCCCATCCAAGTCGACGATCGCGGCAGTCGCGACTGAGAGATACGAGAAATAAAACAGCGCACTGTCCAAGGGGAACCTTGTTTCTCTTCACTAATAACACTTCTCGCACAACCCGCATCTCGTCGCGATTCATCTCCTCTCCCTCCTTCGCACCTACTTTCGCCTCTTCCCCTTCAAGCCGCCCCGTCATTCATAAATGCTTCCCAGACCCACGCATATCCTCCTCCACCATGAAGGTTCGTTGCTTTCGCTCTTTCGCGCCGATGACGTCGTTGCATCGTCCTGGCTGCCGTCCCACATAATTTCCGCCGCGACTAACCTTTTGCGCCCTCCAGTTCATACCTCTCCGCGACTTCGACATTGTCGCCAGCGCCCTCAACTTCGACACGCCCGACTGCCACGTCTCGGGCGGCTGCGACCTCTACACCACAAAAGCCGCCGGCTCCGATAAGAAGCTCTACAAAAACATCGACAAGTCCCTCGAGTCGCAGCATGCCGCGCTCCTCAAGCTCGGCGCCAGCCTCAGCCCGCCCCAGCGCGAGGAGATGGCCGCGAGCCACATGCTGTCGCGCTCCAGTCCCTTTGGCAACCTGGCAGAGATCTCCAGCCGCCGGACGTTCGCCTACCTGATCGCCACCCTCAACGCGTCGCATCCCGACTACGACTTCTCCCACGTCCTGCGCCCCGCCGACTTCCGCCGCGAGCGGAACCTGCGGAAAGTCATGAGCCTCATCGACAGCACCCTCAACAACGTGCGCCCCAGCTCGCTCGTGCTCGACAGCACCCTGGGGTCCATGGCGGGCGCGTCGGTCGGCTCGTCGTCCGCCGCCTCGGCTTCCACGTCCCCGCTGTGGGGCCCGCAAATGTGGGCGCTCATCAACAAGGAGATGCATCTGCAGGACTGCACCGTGTTCTCTTACCAGCCGGACAACAGCCCCTTTGACGAGGAGGACGGCGCGATCTGGACGATGCACTACTTCTTTTTCAGCAAACCCCTGAAGCGCGTCGCTTACATGTACGTCCGCGGCGTGCCCGTCATGTCCCACAGCCCGCAGCTGCTGCCGCGGCACCACCAGCGCCGGATGTCGCACCACCACTACCTGATGGGCTCCTCCATAGCAATCGCAGGCAGCCGGTCGAGACTCGCCCACCGGCGGGGCAGCCGCAGCAGTCGGATGTCGAGTGGCGCCGCTGACGACAACGGTCTGAGTGCGCTATCTTCGTCGGCAAAACGGCCCAGCCTTACGTTTCAAGAGTCGAATGCCTCCGACGGCGCCAGCGGCGCCAACAAGCGCGCGCGGTACTGGCTGGGCGACAAGTATGCCGACCGGCTCATCTCGCCGGCGCCGGGCGACGAGGTGGAGGACGAAGACGAAGAGATGGACGAGGTTCTCCTTTGGCGGCCCGACGACGACAGCGATGTGGACGACTATGGAGGACGCGATGGCGGCTTTATCGACGATGACGACGATGACGTCAGCGTGCTCGACAGTTCCATGGAGGACGAAGAAGTGGAAGAGGAGGAAGAGGATGAAGAGGAGGGGGTCGCCCGAGACCAGCACAGCCGCACTAGCGACAGTCAAAACCGGAAGGGCCCTGTGCGCGCCATGAGCGAGGAGATTGCTGCACGCATGGATATGGAGTGATTTTCCGAAGACCAGATGATGTGCGACAGTGGTTATGAATTTGCGTGTTCTGCGTGTGTTTTTTTTTTTCGGGCTGGCCTCTGTGAATTCGGTCGAGGTCTCTGGGATGGCGTTGAATGGGACGGTGGGGGGCTCTGCAACATGTTCCCCGGACCGGGTCTTTGGAGGGAGGATATCCACAGTGGTTTTTTTTTAATATTCTAGGTTTTTCATTGCATACCATGTTTTCTTTCTTATTTTCATTTTCTTTTAGTCGTCAGAACAAGGATTGATACCACCAAGAGGACCAGAGGAGAGATGCTCTGAAAATGGCTCAGGGAGCTAGGGCAGTGTAGGTGAAAGGACAGTATGAGAAAAAGGAAGCCACACCAAACAAAGATTGCTCTTTTAATCCCTGTTATATTAATAACGTCTTCTGCGACCATTTCTTGATATTTGGATAAAGAAATATGTAACTATGTTACATACGTAAATCGGTTATATGCATACATGTCGTGTGCTTCAGTCGGACGAAGCTGGCCAGAGCTAGTAAGCTGCTTTAGCGTCCTTGGTCTACGGCCAACCTCCGACGTCCAACAACCTCCACACTGCATTACCCAACTGCGACAGCGGCGGTTGAGTGCCGTTTTGCGTTTTAATGCGTGACTAGATATGGCTATGTGAGCCTCCGTTTGTTTTATACAGAAGCAGCTGCTTCTCGAGACGTCCCAGCTGTTTCCCCGTCTTTCCTCTTCTTGTCTGGGTCGAAATTACGATAGCAGCGCACACCGATAAGGCGGCCGGGAGGGGGAGGACAGCTTGCCCAAAGAACGGAGAACCGCGGTGTTGGGGGGGTGCCTAACGATATATACGGGCCAGCGCCGAAAGGAGCCGCATGGCCTCTGCCGACACTGCCGCGGCGGCCGCCGCCGTCGTCCCCGCGCAGCTCGGCTTCCTCGCCATCTACAACCCGAGCCTGGGCACGACCGACGAGACCATCGAGGACCAGATCGTGTACTACGGCGGGTCGTCGACGGCGGCAGCACCAGCAGCCACGCCGCATAGCAACAGCAGCAACAGCAGCGCCCACCGTCGCCGCAGCTCGGCCTCGGCCGCCGCCGCGCCCACGGCCCACCTCGCGCCCGACGAGCGCAACGAGCGCCTCCGCCAGATCGGCCTGGCGCAGGGCATGGTGGCCTTTGGCCGGAGCTTTGCGGGCGACCAGGCGGTCGACGCCATCGAGACGGATAAGACGCGCGTGGTCCTGCACGAGCTGGAGCCCGGATGGTGGATCCTAGCGGTGCGTCTCCCTTTTCTCTCCCTTTCTCTTCCCTTTTCTTCCCTCTATGTGTCTTTGTATTATCTAACTCCCTACAGTCGGTCGACTTGACGCGCCTGCCGACCCCCAGCGGCGACGTCGAGTACTCGGCCCGCGAGGTCAAGCCGGCCGCCCTGCTGCTGCAGGACCTGCTGCGCGCCCACGCCGTCTTCCTGCTGCACCACGACGTCAGCCTCCAGGCGCTCTTCGGCCGCGTTGCCCCGCGGTCCCGCTTTACCGCCCTGCTGGCCCGCTACTGGGACGCTTTCCTGTCGTCGTGGTCCGTCCTTCTGCACGGCAATCCGGTGCGCGACGTGCTGCCCGGTCTGCGCATGGCGGCGTGCGGCGAGCTCGGCATCGGCGTCGGTGAGGAGGACCGCGGCAGCGGCGAGCGGGAGGTTCTGGAGGGCCTCGTAGCACAGGCGGACGACCTCGTAGATTTGGTCGTGTGCAAATTCGGCGAGCTGCCGACGGAGTACGGAGAGGGAGAGGGCGGGGATGTCGACCTTGACGCCCATGATCCAGCCGATGACAACGACGGCTGCGAAGAGGAGAAATGGCTGGGCACGGGGAGCGGGCTCGGCGCAGAAGACGGTGCGATCTTCCTCGGCGTGGGAGCCCTGTCCCGCCCTGCCCTGCGGAGCCTGACATACTGGATGGAAGACGTCTACAGCTGGGGGCAAGACGCCTATGGCATCGCAGACAACCCGTCCGCGCCCTCGCGGCAGACCAAGCGCCGCAAGAAGACGTTGCCGGGCATGGGAAGCATTTCTGAGCAGAAGCAGCAGCAGCAGCAAACGCAAAAGCAACAACAACAGGCGGTGATACCGCCGCCACCATTACTACCTCCGCCGCCCGTCACGCAGCTAGCGCGTAGGGCAAAGCAAACTTACCCGACACCAACCTCGTCGTCGCCCATTCCAACCCCTAATGCTTCTTCGCAGGCGAAGAAGGATACGCCGTCAGGAGAGACGACTTCGTCTTCCCTATCTGAAAGTGCTGGCAGTGGCGCCATGGACAAATATATGTCTTTCATGAAGCTTGGATACGGCACCTATTGGAGTCTCGGAGGGGGCACCGCCAATGATGGCTCACCCGATGGTGCTAGTGGCTCTTCAGGAACCCCGAAATCGGATGGCGACAGCAGAGCACCAAGATCCCGGAACGCGGCCAAGTCTCCTGGGCGGTTTTTAATCGGACTAGTAGACGAAGCCGACGAAGCAAAAGCGAAGAAGAAAACCGACGCCGACGAAGTCAATAAAGTGCTAGAGGGCTCAGAGGCCAGCCGGCACACAGAGACACCAAAATCAACACCCAAGGCCGCTCCACGGACGGTGCTTGTTGAGATGGCCAGGAAAAACAATAGCCGGCCCTCGTCACAGAACACAGTACACGACGCCCCGAGCAGCGAGAGCGTCACAGACGATGCAAAGGGAAAGGGGAGGGATGTGGGCACTCGAGGAGACATCCAAGACGACGCGGATGCGAATACGCCACGGGCAGAAAAGCTGCGCGTCGTGGTCTACGCGCAGCGGCCTTTCTTGTATGCATTCCTCTTCCAGCAAAAACCGGCAGATGGCTCGACGGCGGCAGAGAGCGACGCCGCGGACGAGAACGAAAAGATCTTGCAGATCCTGCTCCGCCGGCAGCTGTCGGTCCTGCACAGGCCCCTGCTGAGCTCGACGGCGTACCGCCCGGACAAGCCCGGCGTGGCCGGCGTGTCGGCGATGCTGAATGCGACGGTCGCCGCGTCGTCGTCTGCGTCCTCCTCGTCGCCCTCGGCCTCCGGCAGCATCTACGACCTCATCTGGGACCCGGGCATGCTGACCATCCACTCCACCATCCCCAACATCCCCGACCCCTATATGTTGGCGGCGATGGCGGAGAGCAGTCTCCTCGGCGGCAAGCAGGGCAAGCGAAGCTCCAAGAGGGATGCGGCCGCGGCGAAGCAGCAGCTGTTGCAGAAGCGACCGCAGCCGCCGCCGTGGTCCCGCGTCGAGGCCCTCAACACGCACATGCAGATCCTCAACCTGTACGCGGCGACGCGCAGCAACGGCGCCGAGCTCGAGCGCATGTGCAAGACCAGCCGCGGCTGGTGGATCGTCTGGAACCGGATCGTCGAGAGGTCGTCGCCCGGCGGCGGCAGCGGCGGTGGGCAACCTCTCCGAAGCAAGTACGGCTCTACGCTGTTCGAGGAGGACGAGGAAGAGGATGGCGGCGGCGGCGGCGGCTACGGCGACGACGACACAGACGGCTACCAGCGGGAGCCTAGCGACTGCGGCAGCGACGACACCGCCACCGCGCGGGCGACGGCGGCCGCCGCGCTTGGCGACTACACCGTCAGCAAGGAGATCATCCTGATCCGCAAGGCCAGCGACCATGCCGACCACGGCGGAAGCAGCGGCGGCAGCATCGGCGGCAGCATCGGCAGCGGCATCAGCAGCGGCATCAGCAGCGGCCTCGGCCTCGGCAAGGCCTCGTCGGCGATGCGGGCGTTTAGCGCGTCGACCTATCTCGGCTTTGGCGGCAGTGGCGGTAGTGGCGGCGGCGGCTCGGGGGCTTCGATTGTTGCCCTCCGACGAGGCAGCGGCGACGCGGCCGCGGAAAGTGGTCGCGGCGGCGTCGGGTGGGCCGACGGCGCCAGCAAGCTCGCGCAGGGCATCGGCGTCGACACCAAGAAGTATGTCGAGGGCCTGCTCACCTTGAACCGGTGACCGCGGCGATGAGCGCTTTTTTTGGTTCTTTTGGAGATGGAGAGGAAAAACGGGAAGGGAGACCGCCATGGGCTCCTGGATTCTCCTGATTTGTCAAGTCGCTTCCGCCGAGAGGACGATGTTTTCTTCTTTAGAGATACCTTCACCAAAACCAAAAAAAAAATGGTCATAGACAGGAACCAATATGAGCCCATATAAAAAGATCACCTAGTAATATACATCCCGAATAATAAGCACAAGAAAAAAGACCAGTCAGTTTGAGAATAAAAAAAAAAAAATAGTGCAGTATCAGTAGCAGACGGAGCAGCCGCTTGGCAGGAGTGCGGCAAAGCACTAATAAATCCCATGGGGAGGCGGGAGGAGGTGGGCAACAGCACAGAAATAAAGCTACACGGCTGTGCTTAGAAAAAAGGTCAGAATGGTCAAATATTGTGTCAAATGATTGAGAATTAAAATAAAATAAAATAAGGTATGCCACAGCGGGAGGCGTGCAACAGTGCATCCATCGATTAGCCGTTTGTAAGACTCAGCATAGCATGTTCAGCGCAGCCAAGACGTAGTATGGTCAAAAGAGTGTCAGATTGTCAAGAAAAAAATCGAGGCATCCTTTCAGACTGCCCGTCGAAAAAAAAAAGTAAGAAGTATGTACAAGAAGATAAAAAAGAGGGGGAAAGAAAAGAGGGAAGCCAGTGCCGCCTAGTGATCGCCGTTCCTTTGCAGATCAACGATCCTTTGCAGATCAACGATCACCAAACAAGCGCCGACCGCCGTCGACTTTCACCCATCAAAACGAAGAAAAAAGATCAAGAAACAATAAAAAGTCTAGTGTACGGAACCCAATGTGATCCAGCCATATGATTCCCAATATGTCAATGGCCGTGGTTGTTGCCTTCCAATATGCGCCTTCGTTTTTTCAATTGCTTTTTGTGCCCTTCTTTGTTTCCCAATGTTGCACCCCCTGTTCGCCTCTCGTCTTTGATCGCAAGAACCAAGAGAAACAGAACAATGGAGAAAAAGTCGTTAGGTGGCATCGCAAGCGACGCTCATTTGTTTGTCGTTAAATTTCTTTCCCTGCCGAAAATGATGCCGTTGGGTATAATTCCATGTGTACAATGCGTGTGCTGTGTGTAGCAGCTGTTGGTACGGTGGACGCTCAAAACTTTCGCCTGGAAGTCGGTCCATCGCACGTAGAAGCAGAAAAAAATGGTACAAAGGTGTTGGAAAAAAGAGAGCCAGGTCTACTGCTCAAAAGGTTGAAGTACACACATGAAAAAAGGTGCGGAAGAAAACAGGAAAAGAACCGTTGAGGATCGAGGAGCAGTGCAGCTCCGCTTAGTTGAACCACCAGGTGACCTCCGAGCGGCCAACGTCGAGGCTGCCGAAGATGGTCTCGAAGACCTTCTCGCTGACGTCGATGGCGCCGTAGGCACAGCCCATGCACTTATCCTGGACGGTAGCCGTGGCGGTGTTGCCGTTGGCCGAGATGGTGATGGTCTGGCCGCACATGGGGTTGCCGTTGGACTCCGAGCCCATCTGCTCAACGTTGATGGCGACAATGTTGGAGGTCAGATCCTCGCCAGTGTTATCATTGCCGCACGCACCCAGGCCGACCGTGTAGTAGGTCATGTCGCCCGTGTAGGTGGTGCCACTCGAACTGGTGCTCGACGTGTCCGTCGACGACGCAGTCGAGGCAGCGGCAGCGGCAGCTGTCGACGAAGTCTGGACGGCGGCAACCTCCGTGCTGGAGCTGGAGGCAGCGGGAGGCGTGTAAACCGACGTCTCAACGGCAGCGGGCGTAGACGAGGTGGTAGGCACAACGGCCTGCGGGGTGCTGGAAGTGGTGGGGGCAACATACACCGCGGCCGAAGAGGAGGTAGAGGGAGCAGCGACAGGGACAGGGCTGGAGGATGAAGAGGACGAAGAGGACGAGGAGCCGCCCTCAAAGAACTGGCCAGGGACTTGACCGGCAGACGAAGAAGAAGAGGCCGCGGCCGAGGTGACCGGAGAGGAGCTGGCGCCAGGAGTGACCCAGGTGGTGGTGGTCTGGTCAATGTACTCGGTGACAACGACCGTCTCCCACGCGGTGGTGTACTCGGTCACGACGTCGCGCTTGTTGACGTTGTTGACACGCTTGTCGTGAGCGCGGACGTGGCCGTGGCCGTGAGGCTGGGCGAGAGCCACGGAGGCCAGGCCAAGGGTAAGGACTGCAGAGGTCTTCATTGTTGCTGGAAGGAGCTAAAAGAATGGTGGGTAGAGATTGCGAAGATCTCGTGGTGTGCTGATCTCTGGGGAAGAGGCTGTTCTAGTTGCTGACAAGCGAAATGAGATGCTCGATAGTAGACCGGCTAAGGCTGAAAGCTAGAAAGAATGCGGTAGAACGAAAAAAAGGAATGTGTAAATGAGATCTGAGAAGACTGATTTCTCACGGGCGAGCCTGCTCTGAAGGAATGAAGAACAGGAGATGTTGTTGCGTTGAAGGATGAGAAGAAAGAGAGAGGAGGGAGACCGAAAGAGCGCAGAGGGTCGAGGTCTTATTTGGGACGAGGGTTCACCACAAAAAAAGCGAGGGGAACGAAGGACAAAGAAAAGACGAACGGGTCCAGGGGGGCGGGGGGCGATGCAAGAGCCTGGTTGATGGGGGTGTGGAGACGGACTACGAAAATTCGTGGAAGGAGGTTTCCCAGGCAGAGCGAAATAAAGAAAGAGCGATGAAGTACGATACGAGTAGGCTTGTACTGTGACCCAGGGTCTGGCCCACCGCCATGCACAGAATGAGGAAAGAGCAGTCGACCAGCAACACGCGGCCTTCGATTGGAGGTGGCAGTGGGTCTGCTGGCAGCAGTCGGCGAGCCAAACGGGGTGGAGAGGACGACACGGCGCCCCAAAGGTGAGAAACGGGACTCAGCTCAGGGGGAAACAAAACTCTCTCGACGAAAGCCTCTACGATCACGATACAAGCTGGGAAGTATCACACAACAGCCATGAGGGAGGGATGCAAAAAGGTACCAGGGGTAAGGGACAGTTGGGCGGCCAGGGGGTGGCCCGTGTCGAGCTCTCATTGGCTAGAAACAACGCCACGGGCCAATCGGACGGTCATGGCAGGAGGGAGCTAAAATCCTGCAAGGAACAAGAGGGTTTGGGCGAGAGGGAAACCGAAGAAAAGAGTTTACTGGTCCGTTCCTGCCGTGACTCCAGGTGCGCTGCAGGGGCCAGAAAACGGGCCAGGCCAGACCAGGCCACAAGAGCATACGAGGTACAGAGAGAGACAGGGGAAGAGAAACAACAGGGACCGAGCAGGACAGAACCCAGCAGCATACCACAGCATACCACAGCATAGCCACCGCCGGGGAATGTTTGCGGCGCAGGGTTCCAGCAACCCCCCCCGGCGAACTGTGCTCCTTTCATTTTGGACATGCCAGTCAACCGGGGATCGAGGCGATAATCACGATTGCCGTCGGTGCAAATGGCGGCCTCACCCAAGGCCACGTTGGATGCGAGGTAACAGGGAAAATGCGCCGCTTCGAAGGCCACCTCGAGAGAGAGCACAGATGGAAACGGTCACCGCCTACTCGTACGCGCCCCTTGCCGCATAATGTCTTGTCCTCTCGCCAGCGAGTGCTGTCAGATACTGCTGGGCGCTGTACAGCGCAAGTCACAAATGCGAGAATCCGCCGAATCGGGGGGCTCTCCTGCGCTAGGCGTCGCAGAGGAGGACTAAATGGGAAGTAAGAGGGCAGAGAAACAACGCAACCATCCGACTCGCAGCCGCAGCGAGAAAGGCAGAGAGAAGCGACCGAAAGCGCCACTTGCTGCGAGCACCGGCGTTTCGGCTTTCTTCTGGTCACGCAAGCGGCTATCGTTGGTGTCTCGCGAACAAAGAAAACTGACGGAGGGACGCACAAGCCGGTGAGAACGAAACGTGGCGGATCACAGTGCCGATTGGCCAGTGGCTGCGAATGATGGCGACGATGAGAAGGAGAAAGAAGAAAAAAAAAGGGGAAAAAGGGTCTTCGGACGTGGCCAGCCCCAAGCCGCCGTCGTCCACTTGTCGCCTAAACGGTTTGCGTAAGACCTGGGCGCTGCACATCGCTGCTCGCCGCTGCTCGCCATGCGTGTTGTGTGGGTGGGCTTGGGCTACCGCAGCCGGGCGAGCGCTGTCTTTGTTGTGCCTGCGTGGTAGCGAAAAACATGCGCTCCCATCACTTTGGCTGCATGCTCTCGTGTTGCTGCTAACAGCACGATACTTGCATTTGCACTATTGGAAACACGCATGCAGCCCACTAAAAAACTCTTTTTTTTCGTCTTTGTCATGCAGGCTGGCAGCGCGAGAGATTCTAGGCCGTCTCAAGAAAGTGCGCCGGCGAACCGTTTTCTTTGTTCTGTCTGGTGAATCTTGCGCGGTCCGTCTCCTCTGTATCGGTACTTTCAGTCGTCCTCGGCCCGGACGCCGGATTGCCTTCGTCTTGCCCGTTAGTATGAACAGAAGAACGGATTGCTCGGGTTTCCTCTTGAGCAGGCTTTGCTGCTGTGCATTTTGCCGAGAAATGATCTTGTTTGCATTCCTTTGCCACGTTTTGCTCGTCCCAGAATTTTGTCTTTTTCCCGGGAACGCTATTAAGCAAAAACTCCTCGGGAATGCCATTCCCACGTACCTGGATTTTATCCTGACCCGGGTCGACTTGGGCGCTGTGTCTTAACTCATATATCTCAGCTTGTCGTCGGTATACCTGGGTAACGTGACATGACACATGCACACCGAAGCCTGCCATATACTCCATACAGTTCCACAGCCGCATGGTTTCCAAAGACGAGCACGACAGGGAAGAAGAATCGAAGGCATGGGTTGTCTTGGCACTTGGTTTCTCCGCAAAAGTTGTGCTTCCGGACCATGTCCTGTGCAACGGGTCTCCTCTCGGGCAAAGATCGTGATGTTCATGAACAGAGCCACCGGAGAAGTATTCTAATGAGGAGCCAGCTCTGTTTCTTTAATTATATTTTTTTTCGACCGTTCTATGTGTTCCGAATTTAAGAATATTAATGCCAGCCGGGTAGGACTCGCATAATGTTTGCGGATGGCAACTCGTTGGCGGCTCAACAAGCGCTATTGTAGGCTGACAGAGAGAGAGAAGGAATCAACTTCCGTCGTAAACATCATCATTCATTCGCTCTATATGCACTCTATGTCGCTCGATGCTATTGTCTATGTTGTGTCTTCACGCCAGCCGTGCCATTTTTCTTTGCGGTGCCGTTGGTCGCTTTCGTCTCCTTTCGCGTAAACGTGAAGAGAAACAGTCCCTCCCTGCTGAACACCGGCCGGTCCGCGTCCACAACTTCCGTGACGCAGAACTTCTTCTGCGCCTTCTTGAGGAACTGCATGTCGGCCCGCCGCCGCTTCTTGAAGCAAAAGTAGATGACCATCTTGTCGCCTTCTGCTTCTGCCTCGGTGTCCAGCGAAAACAGCTCCTCCAGCGTGGCCAGGAGCAGCGGGAAGGCCGGCTCAAAGTAGACGCAGTCGGCGGCCAGCACGATGTTGGGCCGCAGCTTGCGCACCTCCTCCGGGAGAGGGTCGCCCCTGGGCATTGTCAGACAGGTGCACGAAACAAGTGCAGGGGGCACGCACAGGGGACGGGGACACTTGTAAACGCACCAGTTCAAGATGAGGGCCTTGACGCCCCGCTGCAGGCCGTTGAGCACGATGTTGTGCTCCATCAGCGAGCGCATAGGCTCCTGGTCGGTGATGTACATCGACGGCCCAGACTCCGGGCGTTCCGGGTCTTCCGGGCTTGCACAGCCGGTTCTGCTCCTACATGCCAGGGCCGCGGCCAGGCCCACCAAGCCGCCACCGGCGCCGAGTTCAAGCCTGAAATGATCGATCAGCAACAGCAACAGCAATGGTTGATATCGGCCCCCCGATAGAAGAAGGACGGGCGACCTACACCCTCGCGTGCGCCATCTCGGCCCGCCGGTACCGCAGCATGTGCCGCGCCAGCACCATCCCCGCCGGCCAGGTCTGCCCGCCGCAGCCCTCGCTCAGATCCTCGCGCAGCCGCAAGTCAGGTGCCGGCTTCAGTAGGCCGTCAAACCCGATCACCGTCTCGCCCGCAGCCTTGTACTCGGGCAGCGGCGCAATGGCATCGACGTCGCCGTCGCCGTTCCGGCTGCCGGTGTCGCTCTCGTTGTCGCCATAACGGTACTGCAGATCACCCAAATGCAGCGGGTTGAGCTCCGGCGACGACTCTCCGCTGGCAGCCATCGGTCCTGTCGGGACTCGCGCGCCCTCTCCCTTGCAGCGCGACGTGGGTCGCGGTCGTGGCTGGTCGTGCGGCCTTTCTTCTGCTGCTCTTTGGCCGCTTTTTCTACGCGGGTGGCAGAGTGGTGTGCCTTGGGGGTGGGCTGCTGTGGCCCTGTCTTTCTTTTTTTGTTACTCCCTTTCTTCAACCCCCCCTTGTTTTGCTCCGGTGCAGAAGAGCGTTGATTATGATATGCAAAGCGCCACTTCTGCTCAAGAATGCGAACTGAACTCCTTTCTTCGTCGAATTTCACGTATTTTTGATTGCGTTTCTATCCCTCTTGTCTCCTGTGTCTATGCCTTTGCGGCAACGCTTTAACCGTGGTGGTTTGTACGTATCGTCAGAGAATTTGCCGTTTGTCCCCGCCAGAGATTTTGTGCGCTGTCTTTTGGCTCTTACCTCTGACCTGGCCGGCCCAGACCCTCCCTTCCTAATTCGGATGGATCGTGTCTTGACCAGAGCAAGCACGAACCGCCCTTCGGACCCCTCCTTCCTCTCGCGCTTGTTGCGCGCTCTGTAGCAGCGCACGCGTAAAGCCGATTTTGCGTTCGGCCTCCATAGCATTTCGCGAACTTTCTTCTCATGATCGCATGTATTTCGAATCGTTTTTTTTTTGGCTCTCGTTTCTTCCTTGCCGACTTTTACACTCTCGAACATTGCGCCCAGCAGAAATCAAAATGGGCAGACCGCCCGTTTGTTCCTTTGCTTTACCCCTTGATTCCCCTAGACCTAGTCGGCTCCCCTTGGTGTGGCCTTTTCTCCCTTTCTCCCTCTGCAATTGCGAGGCACCCAAATCGGCCAAGCCCCTTACCAACGTCTAGTTCGGCTCTGCCCATCCCCCTCCCTGCCGACATTCTGGAATGTTGGGACGTCTTACACGAACATCAACCTAGCGGGACGACGTGGTGTGCGTGAGTTCCCACATCTTGTCTGGCGGCAGCACGGCCAAAGAATGCTGTAAAAGCAGCGAGGGAGCAGACGCTCTTTTAAAGAGGCCTTCTCTAATTATGGGACAGGCTATGTGAGAGAAGTGGACAGCGCAAGGAGATTTACCTGCTGCTGTCTCTTGTACCTTTTCTCTCGCCAGATCGTTGTGGCCATTTTGAACTTCATCGTCATCCCGTCCCACCTGATCTTTCGAGAAGAAACCGCCGTCTTTTGTTCACATCGACTGGCAACATCTACTCTACATGGCCTACACGGCTAGCATGGCTAGCATGGATAGCATGGCTTTTCTTGCTTCGTACCAGTTGACGTTTTCCGACATGGCTGCAAGTGGTGGGACGAAGAGCCCGAGTGAAGGTGGGAAGAAGCCTCCCTTTGGACCTCCAAGAGACCTTCATCCCTCCGGTATATCGACGTCTCCCTCTCTGGGCGAGCATCTTTTTGTCTCCTTGGACTCTGGTTAATATCTCTCCATTCCAACTCTCTCTCTCCTCTCTCCCTTTGCCCTGCCGTTCAACGCGTTCTCGCTATCTTTTCCCCTGCCCGCCTTGTGTTCCTGTCTATCACGAATGCAAGAAATGATCACGACAATGACCCAAGGGAGTCCTTGTGGAGGACCTGTCACCTAGGTCCTGTCCATTCTTCGCTCTGCCGTCGCCGTGTTCTTTCTTTTTTTTTTTGCCCTCTCCTTTGCTCTTTTACTTTTTTTTTTCTGGATCAAGTGCTTGCGTTTCTCGGTGTCCTTCGTTTTTCTTCGCCATTGTCACTCCTTTTTTCCCTCCAGCATCGCGTACACTTTCAGTATTTCGCCAGCAGGTGTTTAGACGGCTTACGTTCATTTCTCTCCTCCCGTTATTCTCGGTACGACCGCCAAATCAAACTTGACAATCAGCAGGGTACCCGACAGCATCGACCATCTCGGCGTGTTACGGCGGCAAGATGCAGCTGCCTGCGATGATGGCAACCCGGGCAGCGGCCTGGGCTTGCCTCATCGAGGCTGTCTCCAGCTCGCCCGTCATCAGCTTTCCCGTCAATGCCCAGGTCCCTCCGGTGGCAAGGATTGCAAAGTCGTTTTCTTTCGTTTTTGCCGAAAATACATTTACGTCATCGTCGTCGTCGTCCGCATCCTCTTCCTCGTCATCTATGACATACACTCTGGATAGCCCGCCAGACTGGCTCTCCATCAACTCGAGCGAACGTTGGCTACACGGCACCCCGCAAGACAGTGATGTTCCGTCGGGCGACGTGGTTGGCATTCCCTTCGGGCTTGTTGCGACGGACGGTTCAGGCTCAACAGCCCTCAACGTTACACTGGTCGTCTCACGAAATGCGGCGCCCACGGTCGAGATCCCAATCTCTCAGCAACTAGCGGACTCCGGTCTGCCATACTCGGAACCGTCCTCCATCCTCTCATACCCAGACAGCCGCTTCAATTTTTCCTTCTCGCAGTCGACCTTCTCCAGCTCCGGCCTGAACTACTATGCTGTCTCGGGCGACAACTCTCCACTGCCTGCCTGGATTGCATTTGATGCAGACCAAATAACATTCTCCGGCACCACCCCACCTGCTGACTCCCTCGTCGAGCCTCCACAAACGTTCAACTTTCAGCTGACAGCCTCCGACGTGACCGGCTTCTCGGCGGCTTCTATTGGCTTTTCTATTGTGGTGGGAAGCCGCGAGATTACGGCTGACGACCCTGCCGTCATTCTAAATGCGACTGTCGGAAAGGAGCTTGTCTACGATGGTCTGCAGCAAGGTATTAAGCTCGATGGTCAGGTCGCCGGGCCGTCCAACCTCACCGCCAAGGTCTTGTCCGGGTCTTCGCCGCCTGACTGGTTGACCTTCGACGCGGCCACCTGGGAACTCAGCGGCACACCACCGTCTTCCGCTCAAAACGCCGCATTCGCCATTAGCTTCTCGGACGCTCTTGCCAACGCGGTAAATGTTACATTTCAGGTGGACATTGACGAAAATGGAACCGTCTTTGGCGATACTCTTCCAGCCATGCAAGCTCAGCGCGGCGGCGATTTCTACCTGGACCTCGCACCTTACCTCATCCAAACAACCGGAGTCGAAGTTACAGTGCAAACCGAGCCCGATGAAGACTGGATCCAGTTTGACGACTCTACTTTGACGCTGTCGGGCAACGTACCCATTTCTGAAACTGCCTCATCAATCTCAGTCTCTGTGCGAGCTACATTGGAGAGCTCTAAAGCGACTGAGAGCGAGACGTTTCTGCTGCAGATTATGTCTGGGTCTTCGTCCACCAACTCGTCCGCGTCACCATCAGCCAGCTCGGCAAGCCCCACTGCTACGTCAACGGCGACAGCATCCGCTTCAAAATCAAAATCATCTTCAACGTCCCTTCAGACGATTTTACTGGCTGTTTTGATTCCGACATTGTTTTTATGTTTTGTCCTCACTGTCATTGCCTGCTGCTTCTGCTGTAAGAGGCGCCGTAAGCGCCGCGAGCTGTCCCAGCATCTGACCAACAAGGACATTTCCGACCCAGTGCCGTTTAGCTTCGCGTACAATGGACAGGAAGACATCGTATCTTCGATGCGCGCCTTGGACAAGGAGTATAAAGTCAGCAACCTCAACAATGCATATGCCCAGCAACAAATCAATCAAGAAAAAGAAAAGTTACAAGCGGAAGAAATCCCTGTCGGTACAGCCTTAGCACTCGGCGGGGACGAGACTCGTGGACAGGGCCAGGGCCAAGACAAGAGCGACACGGACGAGACACGGGTAAGCGCAGACGATCGAAGCAGCATCCCTGACTTCCCGGCACCACCTTTGCACACGATACCAGGACAGTCGTCTTCATCATCCTCTGCGGGAAGCGCTCGCAGCATCCGGGCCTTGGCCGACGCCGCAAATGGGCAGTGGCCATTTGAAGAATCTACGGTGCTGTCTAGCGTTCACACGAGAAACTCGTCCCATGCCGAGATTCAGTCTAGCTTAAGCCACGGAGAGGATGAGGAGCACCGCGATGCCCTCGGCATCTACGGCAGCGTTGGCTCTTCTTCCCTGTCGAACCAGAATAGCGGGTCATTGATCACTCGACAGACGGTGCGGACAAGCACGCCCATGCAACTGGATGTTCTGTCCGCGACTGAAGGAGATGAAGACGGTGCGGGTGGCCTTCGGCCGGAGCACAGATTTGCTAGCCAAGAGGCCATTTTCCACGATGGGCGGAGCTCGGTCGGAACCGTGGTCATGCATGGTGGTAATTACTACGATGACAGTCGGAGCTCTATAGGAGCCGTCGCCGATGGCTCACGCTCCACGCTGCAGTTCGACCACGAAGCCATGGAGGCCGGTGCTGCGGGAGGAGGCGGCGGTATACAACGGGCGGGATTCCTATCTGGATTTGCCGCGCGGATTGCTAGCCGGTTCAAGAAAGGCATGCCCATGTCGAAAGCTCGGTCAACAAATAAGCAGCACTTTTCCACAGCGGCCAGCGGTTATCCTTCACCTGACGCGGCATCTTTTGACACCGAATTCGGCAGTGTGACGATCGGCAATATTACCACCGCACAGCCGTACAAGCCCCGGCCCGTGTTTATCGGAAGTGTGAACCGCATCAATGAGGAATCGCCGCAGCCAAACAGCCAGTGGTGGAACCGAGAGAATGGTGGCAGCCGGGCATCGGGAGCCATTTCGGGTGGCGGTGTTGGCCGAGAAAGACAAGCACACAACAACAGCAACTCCGACAGACGACAACAGGGATACAACGAAATGGGCGACGAAGAGGACGAGGATGGCGAGAGCATAGGCGGCAGTGACGTCGCTGGCGACGAAGCCATCCGGCTCGACCCGCCACGTCCTGCATTCCTCGCACCGTCGCACGCAGAGCGCGATGCCACGGACCTGTCCCAGGACATTGCCAGCTCGCTCGGTAGCCGACGGCCTACCAGCACGAGCAGCGGCATGAGCGGCATCTCAGCAGCCATGGAAGAGGTACGCAGTCTGCTGCTGCTGCCCACGGACTCACCAAGGAGCGGTGGAAGCCGGGGTCACCACAGCGGCAGCGGCGGCAGCGATGACGGCCTGTACCAGTCCTCGTCCAACTCCTGGGAAACGCTGCCGTCGAGCGAGCCCAACTGGACTAGCGTGTACGAATCCGTGCAGCCGGGGCTACGATCAGGCGCAGCCGCAGCGACGGCAACGGATGCCGGCAGCGACGAGCCGCCGACACCGGCTACGGGTGCCGGCATATCCTACGGCTTCTCCTCGCGGTCGCAGCAGCAGCATCCGAATACGGGGAGCCCAGGATCGGCGGCACAGCACCAGGCGCAGGCACGTATGCGAGCGCAGCAGGCACACGCCCGAGCTGCTGCCGGCGCCGCCGGCCCCCACGCCGCAACCATGGTGACGCCAGAGGCCGAAGCCTACAAGGCCGACGACGACCACGATTTGGCGCTCACGGGCCGCGGCTACCGCCACCCGTCGTCGTACTACGGCGAGCCGTACGCGATGACCAGCAACGACTACGAATACCCGCCACCCTTTGTGGCGGGCGACGGGGCGTATCATTTTACCACCAGAGAGGAGGACCACGAAGATGGCAACGGCGGTCCTGGGAGCGGAGGGGGTGGCAGCGTCCCCAGCATCGGGCTGGCAGTGTCCAAATATTCACAGCCCCAGCTGACGCGATCGTCATTGGCGTCCACCGTGAGCAGCGGCATTCGGGCGTTTATTTAGGTTTGGGTACCTTATCTTGGGTTGCATTGGAAGAGGGAAGAGAGCATTTGCTTTTACGGGGGGTGGGAGGGGGAGAAGGGTTGTCACGAGAGAATATCTTGGGTGTTTGGGAGGAGAATTGTACACACAATTTAATCATAATTCTTGTATCTGTTGGGAACGGCGATGGTTAGGCATGTTGCTTTTCACACTTGCCATATTACATAGTAGCCAGGGCGATAATACCTTCTTTTTTTACATACCACACGAATTTCATCTGTCTTTTTTCATGTTGAGCGTGCCTCGATTCTTTCGCGTAACAAACGGCTAACTGCGGCCAGGCCACCAATGCGGCAGACACCAAAGCTGCAAGAAGGCTTTGCCACCCACCGGGAGCAGCCTCATTATAGGCGGGAAACGCCACAATAGTACGACCTGGTTGGCTCTGGCCCCTGGCGCTGGGCCCCGCAGAGCCCAAGGCAACCACTCGCAATTTTGCAGGTTCATGCAGGCACGCCTTGGTATAAGGCTACAGTCGGGGCAAATGTCCAGAGCAGCTGCATCTTGGCGCGCGGGAACGCAGCAAGAGAACACCTGGCCAGCAGTGAATTCTGCACTTCGTATACTTGTTGAATAGTGACTCCTCTGCATGTCTTTTCGCTTGTGCGCCTCTCGAAAAGCCTCGCAAAAGGAAAATCTGCACAACTGAAAAACAAGTAAAGAAACGCGCAAGATATTCCATTGCGCCGACGGCCTCTGGCCGCCAATGAGGGGTTGAACTTGCCCCTGTCTCTCACCTGTCCTTCTCGCGATGGGGGATGGGGCGGGTCTGAGGTCTGGCCTCGGGGCAGTTGTGTGGAGGCTGTGTTTCCCACAGATGTGCGAGAAGAGGCTGCTGCCCAGCCAGTGTAAGGACTTTTTCCGCCGGCTGCTGGCTTCTGTCTCGCTACTTGCTCGCCCATGCCATCCTACCCAAGGCGCACTAACCAGGCTGCCTCCTTGCTGGGCCATCCTGCTCCTGACCTCGAGGGCGCAGGAAGACAGCGGGCAAATCGGAAGCACGACAAAGTGCTGTGCGCACCGGAGGGACTGGTCTGCCTTGGCAGGAGACAAGAGGGCAAGAGGCAGAAGTGGGAAGCTCCTATGGGAGGCCGTGCAAGTCACTTTACGTTGTCGTTTTCTCTCCTGCTCCCTGCACGGGAGGTGGTTTATATTAGAGAACGGGCTTCCGTGCGTTTCTCGACCCTGGTTTCGTGTCCGGATCTCTGAGGTCTTTGTCTTTCGTCTCTTCGACTCTGAGGAGACCCCATTCACTTGCGTAAACAAGAACAAGGCTCCTGCTCCACAAGCACCTACGTTTATTGTCCAAATAAGACTACCTCGCCCACGGCATTTTTCGGACTCGGCGGCAGACCTGCCTCTGCTTCTGGCGCTCCGCCTCCCCTGCCAAGATACCCTGTGCCTCTGTCCCTTCACAAGCTCCATAGGCTATTCAGCATAAGCTTGCTACGACTTCTCCCTGCTCGACTCTTGTGTTCGCCCACGCCAGGAACAGGACAATCATGCTGTCTCGAACGTCCTCGCTAGCCGCCGCCGCCGGGTCCTTCGCCTCGGCGACGTCTACGGCCTCTGCTGCTAGGTGAGTGTTCCCGACCCTAGAGAGAAAGACAGGCAGACTGAAAGAGAGACAAAGAAGCTAATCCTCTTCAGCTCGCCCGTTCTCCGCCCCCGCCAGCCGTTCCCGCGCATATCTTGGCTCAACGAGGCCTGGCTCGCCACCGACAACCAGTACGAGCGCATCGCCACCGGCAGCCCGCGCATCGGCGTCGGCATCCTGGCCTACAGCCTCATCCAGCACCACATCAACATGCTGCCGACGCTGGACTCGCCCGCGGACTTTGTGCCGGTGTACGGTGCGGCTGCCGGCACCGCCGCTCCCCCCGCCACGCCCACGGATCGCACGGAGAGCCGTGGCTTCGTCGGCCGCTTCGTCGGCGTACGTCCCAAGCTGGCCACCTGGCCGCTGAACAAGCAAGAGGCCCGGCGCAACAAGGTGTGGGCGGTCTAGGCAGCGCGCGCTCCGGGCATCAGGCATTGTGAGGCACGGCGGTCGACGGGGAGGAAGAGGGAGAAGGGAGGAGGGAGAAGCATCGTTGTGTCGAGGGCTGGGGACGTCTTCGAGAGTCGGCAGGCGTGAGACAGTAGGGGCTGGAGTGTTGTCGAGAGATGCTGTTCGGCTTGGCTCAGAGTTCGACGGCTCTTCTCTGGGTTTCGTTTTTTTCCTCTTGCTACTGTCGTGTGGAATACATTCGTTTTTCCTTCTTTCGTATGCAAGGTTGCAGTTGATTACTCGATGTTTGCAGCTTAATCGAATGAAATGACCTGACACAAATTGTCTGTCAAAGGACTCCGTATGACGCGTAGTGAAACTCGCTGTGAAGTGGACTACCTATTATCTCGCCAATGAGTTCTTCCCCGACAGCCAATTTGCCTCGTCGCGGGCGGGGTTTGCTTCTGAGGCGAACATGCCGCCACTTGCTCGACAGCTGGCGACGAGACGGAAAACTGGGTCACGACGGCTGTGAGCAAAGGAGGGGGAAAAGGGAGAGGCCAGGTTGCCGCTTGGTTGCCGCGCTGGAAGTGCACACAGTCAGCAAAGCCCGTGCCGCGGGTGGAACTTGTTGGAAGCTTCCAAATGCACAGAAAGCTTGGGCCACGAGCTGTGGCTCCCAACCAGCCGAGTTTTGCCCCTAGGGGGGAAGGAAGTGGCCAGGCCCACCCGCCAGCTGCTCGCACTTGTAAGATAGGCTACCTGCAGCGCTGCAACATACACCAGCTGCAACGCAGCCACCAGCCGCCAGCCAGCCAAGCAGCCACGCAGACCAGACAGTCGTCATCCCAGCTGTGCCTAGCCCATGTACCTCCGCACCAAAACAGCCGCACGCGGTACCTCGCACGTCCGCTGTCTGGCCGGACAACGCTTGCCGCTGCCCGAAACGCAACGCCTTCCGCCCACCTTGCAGCGCGCTGAATGAGGCAGGCGTGGTATCCGTTCCTGCCTGTCTGGCCACACTGCAGTCATCCTTCCAACCATTTCGCTTGTCTTCTACCTCTCTTCGCATCTCCATCTCTCCAACCCTTTTCTCGAACTCCCATTCACCTTTTCCTCTCCCTTCTTCCCCTCTACATACTCCTCCGTTTTCTCCTCCCTTCATCCCTTTTTGCGATTTGCCCTACCACGGTCCTTTCTCCGGTCGATTCGCGAGAAAGCTCGTCTTGGAGAAAAGCACGCAACAAAGTTCCCGACCTCCACTTCTCGGACACAGCAGAACAGCAGCAGCGGCTTGCCGTCCTTTTCCATCTGCATCGCCAGCTCCTTTGCCGGAAGCTTTCTAATCCGCCCCAGTCCGAGCCTCAACCACCGTCACCATGTCTGACAAGCCGGAAGCCTCCGCCCCCAAGAAGCACAAGGTCAACTTGACGTGAGTTTCGCATTTCGAGATAGCTCTCGGCTCCCCCGTATCAGCTTGGGCGTCGAGCTTCTCCCTTGGTCTGTGCAGCAGCTAACGTGTTTCCTCGATGCAGCGACACTTCTGGTGCCGAACGCCGCGATGTGAGTGCACTCCCGTTCCCATCGTCCTCGCCGACTTGACGACGGGCCCTGTTTTGCCCGCCACCAAACCCAGCCGCATAACATACTGACCGTCCCAACAGGAGGACGACACCGCAACCGCCATCCTCAAGAAGAAGAAGAAGCCCAACACGCTCCTGTATGTATATGTTGGAACCCGTCCCAAGAGAGAGAAGGCAACAAAGCTTGGATAGACCACAGCTGCTAATCAACCCCCAGCGTCACCGATTCCGTCAATGACGACAACTCAATCATCATGCTGGCCGCCAGCACCATGGACACTCTGCAGCTCTTCCGCGGTGATGCCGTGCTCGTCCGTGGCAAGAAGCGGAAGGACACCGTCCTGATTGTCCTGTCCGACGATGATCTTGATGAGGGCAGTGCCCGCCTCACCCGTGTGGCCCGCCACAACTTGCGCGTCAAGCACGGCGACGTGATTACCATCCACCCGTGCCCGGACATCAAATATGTATGTCTCCCCCCTCCCGCCAAAGTGTTTGCCGGCGTATCTAGGCTTTTTTTTAATGGTCCGAGTCGTCTGTTAACCTTACCTCCTCTCGTCTAGGCTAAGCGCATTGCTGTCCTCCCCATCGCCGACACCGTTGAGGGCCTGACCGGCTCCCTGTTCGACGTCTTCCTTGCCCCCTACTTCCGCGAGGCCTATCGGCCCGTTCGCCAAGGCGACTTGTTTACCGTGCGCGGTGGCATGCGGCAAGTCGAGTTCAAGGTTGTCGAGGTCGACCCGCCAGAGTACGGCATCGTTGCCCAGGACACTGTCATCCACTGCGAGGGCGAGCCCATCCAGCGGGACGAGGAGGAGAACAACCTGAACGAGGTTGGCTACGACGACATTGGTGGCTGCCGGAAGCAGATGGCTCAGATTCGCGAGATGGTGGAGCTTCCCCTGCGGCACCCCCAGCTGTTCAAGTCCATCGGTATTAAGCCGCCCCGTGGTGTCCTGCTCTACGGCCCTCCTGGTACCGGTAAAACCCTGATGGCCCGCGCCGTCGCCAACGAGACTGGCGCTTTCTTCTTCCTGATCAACGGTCCTGAGATCATGTCCAAGATGGCCGGTGAGTCCGAGTCCAATCTGCGGAAAGCCTTTGAGGAGGCCGAGAAGAACTCGCCGGCGATCATCTTCATCGACGAAATCGACTCCATCGCACCCAAGCGTGACAAGACCAACGGTGAGGTCGAGCGTCGTGTCGTCTCCCAGCTGCTCACGCTCATGGACGGCATGAAGGCCCGCTCCAACGTCGTCGTCATGGCTGCCACCAACCGTCCCAACTCCATCGACCCGGCCCTGCGTCGTTTCGGCCGGTTTGACCGCGAGGTCGACATTGGCGTCCCGGACCCGACTGGCCGTCTCGAGATTCTGCAGATCCACACCAAGAACATGAAGCTCGGCGACGACGTCGACCTGGAGCAGATTGCCTCTGAGACCCACGGTTACGTCGGTTCCGATTTGGCAGCTCTGTGCTCCGAGGCCGCCATGCAGCAGATTCGTGAGAAGATGGACCTCATCGACCTGGACGAGGACACCATCGATGCTGAGGTGCTCGACTCTCTTGGTGTGACCATGGAGAACTTCCGCTTTGCTCTGGGTGTCTCCAACCCGTCGGCTCTGCGCGAGGTCGCTGTTGTCGAGGTGCCTAACGTTCGCTGGGACGACATCGGTGGTCTCGAGGAGGTCAAGCAGGAGCTGCAGGAGAGCGTTCAGTACCCCGTCGACCACCCCGAGAAGTTCCTCAAGTTTGGCATGTCCCCATCTCGTGGTGTGCTCTTCTATGGTCCCCCCGGTACGGGTAAGACGATGTTGGCAAAGGCCGTCGCCAACGAGTGCGCTGCCAACTTCATCTCCGTCAAGGGCCCTGAGCTTCTGAGCATGTGGTTCGGCGAGTCCGAGAGCAACATTCGCGACATCTTCGACAAGGCTCGTGCCGCCGCCCCTTGCATCGTCTTCCTCGACGAGCTTGATTCTATTGCCAAGGCCCGTGGCGGCTCTGTTGGCGATGCGGGCGGTGCCTCTGACCGCGTTGTCAACCAGCTCCTGACAGGTTCGTATTTTTCTCCACAGTTTCATTTTTTCAACCCTCCAATACGCCTGCGTGTACTAACTCAAGCATAGAAATGGATGGTATGACTTCCAAGAAGAACGTCTTCGTCATCGGCGCCACGAATCGTCCTGAGCAGCTTGACCCTGCCCTGTGCCGTCCCGGCCGTCTGGACTCACTCATCTATGTGCCCCTGCCTGATGAGGCTGGTCGTCTGGGTATCCTGAAGGCTCAGCTGCGGAAGACGCCTGTCGCAGACGATGTCGACCTGAACTACATTGCCTCCAAGACACACGGCTTCTCTGGTGCTGATCTGGGTTTCATCGCCCAGCGCGCCGTCAAGCTGGCCATCAAGGAGTCCATCACCGCCGACATTGAGCGCACCAAAGCCGCCGAGGCTGCTGGTGAAGATATCGAGATGGACGAGGACACCGAGGACACCGTCCCCGAGCTGACCAAGCGCCACTTCGAGGAGGCCATGCAGATGGCTCGTCGCTCCGTCACCGATGTCGAGATCCGCCGGTACGAGGCATTTGCCCAGCAAATGAAGAACGCCGGCCCCGGTGCTTACTTCAAGTTCCCTGAGGGCGGCGCCGAGGCGGCCGGTGGCCCGTCTGGCGGTGCTGCTCCGGAGGGTTTCGGCGATGCGGGTGCGGACGACGAGCTCTACGACTAGGCGTCAACAAACTAGACTTGGGCGGGTGGGGGAAAGGGAAGAATGCAGTGGTAGAAGAGTAGTAAATTTCTAGTTTAGAATGAGAAATGGCTTGATTTATTCGTTCTGTTTTTTTTTTTTTTGTGCTTTTGCTTTATTGGTTGTGCGGATTTGAAAGGAACAATTCCGACATCTAAAGGGGCGGGAACGAAAGGAAGGGGGAAGAGGGCCATGGGTTCTATTGCTTATTTCTATATTTGCTGTATTTTAGTTTCCTTGTCCCCCTGGAACACTTTATTTTTCTTGCCGCTTGCCTTGCACTCTCTGCACTCTTTGCACTGTTTAGGTTTTCTTGTCTTTCCTTCTACGAGTAGGGAAAGGATAATACAAAAATACGCACAGTTGCGATCACAATGGATGGCCCCTTAAACCCTTGAAACTATTCGTAGGTGACATTGTGAGGCCAACAATAGGAAGGTACAATATGATAGTTGTATCGAAGAGCATGAATCCAATGCCCTCTTCTTTTCCAGCAACGCCAGTTCGGTAGAGACGTACAAGATACCAAAAAAAGTAAGAGAAGCGATGAAGCAGGATAAGTAAAAAGCATATAAAAACCCACCAGGATGCGAGCCAGAAAAAAGAAAACCAGAGAAAATTAGAAAGTCCGGAAAAGCCACGAATGATGCATTGGGGTTTTATGAAACGAGTTATAAATAAGAAAACAGAAGAAAATACTCCAAAAAGGGGCTGTTCAGAAAGAAGGAGACCCATGGACCAGACCAGGTAGAAATATATATGTGATAGAAAAATAAAAGTCTATAGCCCCCTCTGCCGGTATTTTCCCCATTCCCCCCCCTTCCCTCCTCCCCCCCAAACGCCTTCTTTTTCTTGTTTTGTTTCGTTTTGTTTTTGTTTCTTACTCCTCAATCTCGCACACCATGTCCAGGCTCTCCCGCGTCGCGCGCAGCGCCTCGTCGATGACGCTCTGCGGCAGGGCCAGGGACGGTGGCGGCGGCTTTCTTGCTCCGCCGTCTTTGGCATCTCCGTTTGTCTCGCCGTTCTTGCTGCCGCCGCCGGCCCCCGACGCCAGCGTGTCGTGCCGGATGTCGTCCATCACGCGGTCCATCAGCGCCGGGAAGTTGCTGTACTCGCCCGACCGCAGCAGCTGCAGCGCGTGCGCCTGCACGGCGGCCGGCCAGTTGGCGGCGTCGGCGTTCAGGATGTGGAGGAGGTGGTCTTGTATTCTGGGGGGTGGGGGGTTGGTTAGCACGGAGCATCGTAGCGAAGAGGAAGGAGAAGAAGAGGGAGAGAGAAGAAGATGAGCCCCACCTTCCGACATGGCCGTCCCGGATCAGGACCATGTTGATCTGGGACCGCAGGTCGGGGTCCAGCGTGGCCGGCGTGTAGCTAGCAGCGGCCGACGGGACCTTGACCGGCGTCGACGGCGTGGAGGTGGACGCGGAGGCGGCTGCCGCGGCGCCGGCGCCGGCCGCCGCGGTCACGTTTTGGTTGGCCGTGGCCGTGGGCATGGTCGGTTATGTGTGGGTGGGTGTGCGTGAAAGAGCGAGAGAGATAGAGCGGTCGCTTTCTGGGAGGAGGGACGACAGCCTGCAGTGTCGCTCCTTTTCTCTGTCCTCCCGCCTTGGGTCCGCTCTGCTTGCTTCTCTTGTTCGTCTGCCGTCCTCGGTCGGCTTGCGTGATGCAATCGCCTTTGTAGCTTCCCGTCTTGGGAGCTGTTTCTGCTCTCTGCCGCCTTCGTGGAGGGCGGGGGGAGCAGAAGGCGGTGGTGGCCCTTCCCTCCAGGCGCTCCCAGTCTCTTTGTCGGCTCGTCTTTCGGTCTCTGTTTTTTGTTCCTTTTCTTTCTCCACCAATCTTTCTGAATACAAGGGAATTCTTCCGTCGCAGCGTGTAGTTCGTCTAGCCGGGGGAGCACGCTTTCGTTGCGGGAAACAAGAGGGGGGAGGTCGTGGAAGGAGGTCGAGAATTGGAGTGGTTCCCGTTGCAGGTGTCTCTTTCGTTTCGGTCAGGGCAACGCCGGCAGAGGAAAGCCGACTCTCGCTCACCAGTTGTCTGCCGCTCGTCTGGACGTCGCAAGCGAGCCCTGTCGTTTTCGCTGAGGCTGTGGCGGGAAAGGGTGGTGGACGGGATGAAAGCAACAAAAAAAGCACAGGGCCGTCTGTTAGTGAGCAAAGTGTGGAGGGCGATCGCCGCGCGCACACGCCCCCTTGTTCGGCTTTGCCTGCTGGTGCACTGCCGCGTGCTTTTTTTCCCCCCAGTTCGTTATCCGCCGCGAGAAAATTGGGTTTCCTAATTAAGCAGAGGGTTTGTTTCTCGCTTTCTCAGAGCAAGAGGAAAGAAAGCCAGTTGAGGCTGTCAATTGCAATCGGGGCCGCTGTTTGGTCTTCTTTTGTGCATATACGACGTTTGTGATTTGCCCAGAGCCAAACCTTCCAGATGCCATACCTCACTCATGCCGTAGCTTGGAAGACCAAAAATCCCAATTTAGCTCGCTGGCTGCTGCTGGCCTCGCCGCGTCGTGTGCTAGGCGCCAAACACGCATGCGGCGCACTGCGCTAGAAGGGTAGCACGGCCTGGCGAGCTGGGGGGGGAGGGGAAGCACGAGGCTGACGGGAGCTGAGCGTATGGCCTGTAATACACACTAGTAAGAAGGCACCAAAACACAGCTGCCATATTCCTTCCGAACGTGCCACGGAAGGAAACGTCCTTTGCACGAGGGGCGCGTTGAGGGAAAACAGACCACTCATGCCCGTTTTCTTTCTCTATCTCCTCTTAGCCTTCCCTTACGCCGTATATGCAAATGGAGCAGCGTATGCAAGTTAGCAAACTATGAAGAAAGCCAAGCTGTCCGTTTCCAGGAGCCTCTTTCTCTCCGCATAAGCGAACCTCAGATAACAGTACCCAATTGACTATTCCTGCCTCGTCCCCGTCCCGATCGCACACCTCAACTCGTGTCATACGAGTACATACGCGGCAGCTGTCATATGTTGCACTCATCCGAACAGGCCGTGTCGAGTTCATTCGTCAAGCAAGAAATATGCACAAGTAAAAGATATAGCGTAACCACGGCACCTTCATACCATTTAAAAAGCGGCACAAGAGAAAGTCAAGAGGCTGTGAGCCGAATAGATGGGGACGTAAATCATTGAAGTAGTTTTAGAGGCTCCAGGAAGCAAGAAATAGTCTAGGCATGCAAGACAGAAAAGACGGGCAGAAACAGAGACGAGCAGAAAATTAGGAGCGAGAGAGGTGGAAACAGAAAATAATATATGTAATGACAATTGCTTCTTCATTTATACCCTTTGTCTTTTTTTGGTTTGTTTTGCTTTTATGGTCACGTCTATGGAGAGGTATTCATCGGGTCCCCGCTCGGTGTGGCGCCCGTCGCCACGGCCGCTGCTGTCGTGGCAAAGTACCGCACGTCAACATCGTCGTCTTTCTGTAGCTTCTCCAAGCTCGGCAGCACGCGGCTCTGGATAAGCTCCGCACCCCTTGCGGACGGCGTAGCAGGAGTGGTGCCTTTGGTCTTCTCCAGCGAGTAGATCGTGCCCTGATCGGGGAGCCGCTTAAGCACGTCGACCAAGACGCCGTACGTCTTCGCCACGTTGAAGCGGATATTTGGGATGTCGTCCACCACGAGCTTGTCCAGCATCGGAAGGATGTGCTTGCCGATCACATCGAGACTCACAACGCTTGCCAGGGTCTTGAAAAAAGTTAGTTTGGAGCTCAACGCAACAGGGTAGAGGGGGAAAACGTACAGTAATGGCAAAGCAGGTCGTCATCCGGTACAGGTAGTTCGGGTGGTTCCCCATGGCCATGACCTTGGGGATGATGGCCTCGCTGGCCCAGTCGACGCCGAACACCTCAGTGAGCTTTTTGAGGTTGTGTGTCGCCGCTTCCCGGATCGAGAAAACGGTGTCGCCGAGCCAGCTCATGCAGAGGCTGCTCAACTTCTCGTCGAAGAACTGCACGCCCAACTGGCTGGCCAGCAATGGGATGTATTCAATTATAGCGAGACGCACTCGCCACTGCTTGTCCTCGGCAAGCTGGACTATGGCCGGCAGAAGCGACTGGGAAAGGAGCTCGATGCCAATAACTAGGGAAGGAAACGCGTAAATATTTTATCAAGGCAGAGTAGGTTCCGAGAACGATCCTTCGATTTGGCCTCTTACCTTGATTAACAAGCTCCAGTTTGGAAATGATGTGAAGGCGCACCTCAGGGAACTCGTCCTTGAGCATCTGGAGGAACATGGGCAGGAGATGGTCGATGGTCCTACATCAAGCATGTTAGTTTTTTTTTTTTTTTTTAATTTCATTTCATGGACGGTCCGCAAGCCTCCTTCGCAGAAGTTGACTACGCACTCTTGCTTGCCCAGGATTGGTGCCAGGCCCGAAATTTGTGTACCAAGAGCCGCGCGGACGTGCTGGGAGGTGTCCGACACAAGATCCTCGATGCTCGGCATGATCTCGTTGAGCAGCATGTCGCGATCGACAAGGGCGCAGAAGCCTGGTATTTGACCGGCGATCGCCGTCCGCACCTCGGCCTCGTTATCCTTCAGCAGCTTCACAAAAGCGGGGACCAGGTCTCTCGTGACGACCTCCTCGTCAACAGCCTTTGCAATCTGGATCCGTGGGTTAGCGAAAGACGTGCGTGGTGCGAAGTAAAAGCTGTCAAGTGACAATCGCGAGTGCGGCAAAGCGAATAAGCCATGTTTATATCCATACCTTCTCGAAGTGGTCTGAGACCATGTAACGAACTCTCCAGCTCTTGTCTTCTATGAGGCTTCGGAGAGCTGTGAGCAGAACGCCGTGGCTGGACTGCTGCTCCTTGGGAACGACCTCGGCGATGGCGATGAGGATCTCGACGGTAAGAAGACGCACGCTGTCTTGTTCGTCTTGTGCAAGGTGCTGGAACAAGGGGATCATCTCGTCGATCACGATCGCGGCGGGCATCTCCTTGACAAACTTGGGCATGTGGGTGGCGGATTGGCGCCGCACCATCGGGGTATCATCGTGGACAAGCTGTCCGAATTGCTGGCGCAGCTGCTCCTGGACGTTGGGCGGCACCTTCTTGTAGGGGGCGGTGTACAGGCCGCAGCCGGACACTTTGGACGTGAACCAGTCGGCCTTCGACAGACGCACGGTCAACGGAACAAAGTACTCCTCGACCTGCTTCGGCGACAGCTCGTCGCAGATCTTGTTAAGAGATTCGACAGCCTATGAGGTTAGATACAGGTCGAGCAAAAAGCGTGGGACGAAGGGCACATGAAATAGAGGAGGTGGGTAGATGCAATGCTAGCATACCTTGTCACGAACAACGGGCTCTTCAATCGCCGCCAGGTTCTCCAGGGGCGAAAGGAGCACATGCCCCCACTCCGGGCCTCCGACATACTCGATGAAGCCACCAAGCTCTTCGCTCAGGGCAACGAGCACTTCGTCCTCATCCTCGACAGACTCTGCAAAAGCACAACAGTAGCAGTCAGTATACAGTTCCACAGAAAAGCTGCGTCAAGTGTCCCCCTTGCTCCTCTTCCTCCTCCTCCGCGTAATATATAGATTGTGTTCTCGAGCTTCTCGTTGTCTTGCCGGGAGTTCGGCTTGCAAGTCCATCATCTCTTGGGCTGCAAGACATGCGCAGCCAGTATGGCGGCGCCAGAAAGGATTCAAGATGGGAGGGGGGAGGCAGAAAGGCGTGGACTGCGAAGCAAAAAGACAAATGTAATGACCGACCATCGAGAAAGGGAATCAGCTCGTCGCGCGTGCGCTCCGCGCCTAAAGCAAGGGCGATCGTCGATAGCCGGTGGATGGCATTGAGACGGAGCAGAACATCGTCGTGCTACAAAGGAAGAAACGGAGGGCGGGCGCGTCAGTAATCTTTGTTATTGTGGGGGGCCGGAGCTCAGGCTGCAACGGTCGGACTGTTGCATATGGGAGCTCAAGAGGGGAGGGGAGCAGATAGTTACCTTGAGCTCATCGATAAGCACGGCGATGGGATAGAGCTCATCGGTGGCGTTGGGCGCGTCTGCCATGAGGAACGGAATGGTGACTGTGGGAAAGAAAAACGAAGGGGTCGCAAAAGGGGGAGGGGGAGGGGGCGATGCTTCGTCTGGCAGGGACGGAAAGAGGACCGTCGCTAGAGAAGCAAGAGGCAGACGCGGCGTGAAAAAGGAAACAAACAAGGCAGACGAGGCTTCACGAGACGACGGCTGCGCAGCTGGAGATCGGAGGTGGATATGAAAGGAGAGGAGAGACAAAGGGGGGGGCGACACGGAGAGAGACAGGAGGAGATGAAGGACGCAGCGGGCGCGTCTCGAGCTAAAACAAAAATAGAACCGAGGAGGCGGCGAGATGGTTGGGCGTGGAGGAAAGCGTGGAGAGACGAGGCGCGGTTGAGCTGTGGTTGACGATGTTCGGATTGTCTTTTGGGGTGGACTAGGGGCCAAGCGAGAAGAAACGAGACGGTCGAGATGATGTGGTTCAAAAAGGCAAGTGTTCGCAAGAGGAAGGGGCAGCCAGGCTGGTTCAGGCCAAGCAAGGTTTTTGGGTCAGTCGTCGACAGGGTGAGCAAGGCCAAAAAAATACTAGAAGCGCCAGCCCACCACCCGCTTCTGCTGCGTAGTATTACGCCCATCCACCACGCTCTGTGGCGTTGCCGGCGGCTCTGGCTGTTGTTGTGTTTCCCACCCCCCCTCGGAGTTTTGTTTTTTCGTTCCTTGTTTCGCTCTTTCCCAGCTGGTCCAATACTAATTTAAAATTTGGGCCCTGTCTCGTCGGGGGGGCCGGGCGCGCTATCCCAAACAGTGAGATAAGGCCCGTTATCTGGAGCTGCACACACATCCGCCATGCAGCTGCTTCGCGCGGAATGACTCTAGGAATGCCGCTGGGAAGAGTGCCAATCCAATGTTTTCTTTTTCTGTTTCTGTGATACTCGGTCGTCTTGCAGAACGAGGACTAAGATACAAGATGGCAGCTGGTCACGTGGGCGGTACAGCCAGGGAAACAGCTGCAGCGGAAGGCAACACGGACGAGGAAGGCATGATGCAATTGTTTGGCAGTTAGGCGCTCTTTCCCTGTTCAGCGCGCGCTACGGGACCCTGTATTACCTAGCGAAGAGAGCTCTAAGCTGCTTGGGCGAGTCGCCAAAGGAGGCTGGCCAGCTGAAAAGTGGCGGGGTAATGGCTGGATGGCGCGCCCAACACGCAAGGAAAGTCCTACGTATGCACGGAAGTAGTCCTTCGCAGCTGCCCATTTCCGGTAGGGATCGTTCAATATATTTTCTTCTCCGGGAAGGCAGGACCGGGAACGAAGCGCCCTGCAGGCAAGTGACCGCAGCTTCGGTTTCCAGGAGAATCGTCTGTTTCATTTCAGGTAGAGTGCTAAGATATCTTGCCTGTACATTAGGCTCCTCCGCCACAGCAACTGCGTCGTATGCATGATTACATAGCAACATCCAGAAGCTTTGCACCACTGCTATCTCCTCGTCTGCCCCCCGCCCTAAAACTGCATCGCAACTGCTAGCGCTCACTAAGGCGCGCGGGGTAGGTTTTTCTTTGCGGTGCCTAGGCACCAACAGCTTCAAGCACACAATTACAAGTGGAACGCAAGCAGACAAAGAGACGACGCTCGAAACATCACCAGAACTTCACGAAGGCACGTGACACTAACAGCAACAACGAACGTTGATTCTCTTGGTGACGGGCGTCGAGATGCATTGCGCCGACATGTTAATCGCTTGTGGTTTCGGAAGGCAGGGCTAAAACATAAAGTAAAAGGGACGGAGGCTGTATATACAAGTGCAGAAGCTTCCTAATAATAAAGCGCAGAAGAAAAAAATAAAACCTAAGGCATACAGCGCATAACGTCGTTTCTACCGGCTGGTGTCGAGCATCGAATTAGCAAGAGACGCAGGAAAAACAGCCGGGTAGCCCACCTAGACACCCTTTATTTGGAGACGAAGGCATTCTAGGACATCTCCCGCAGCTCCTGCTCGCCGCTGCTTCTGTTGCTCCGGCGGCCGCGTCCGCTACCACCACCACCAATAAACGAGTCAAAGACGCTCTGCTCCTCGGCAGGGCCGTCTTGGTGCGCAATGCCAAACAGCGCCTCTCTCCCGTTGATGTTGCTGCTGCTCCCGCCGCTGATAGCGCTGCCAGTACCGCTGCTGCCGCCGCCGCTGCCGCCGCCGCCACCGGCTTGGATGCCACCTGCGACTCCGCTCAAGCTGCCCAGGACGCCGCCGACCTTTTGTCCGATGCCCAGTCCCGCAAAGCCATCGCGCAGAGCCGCAAATGCGCCGGCTTCGCTGGCCGATGAGGAGTTCCGGTTAAACGACGCCGTGCTCGAATCCACGGGCGTTGCGAGCATCGAGCGGGCCGTGGCCGCGTTTGGAACCGTCACCGTCTCCAGCTCGCCCGCGGCGGACTGCGAGGTCTGGAAGCTCGGCGGCGGGACGGGGCTAGCGCCGCGGCGGGGCGAGGCCGACTGGCTTCTCATGGCACCGGCAGAGCCGGTACCGAAAGCGCCCACGGAAGCAGCCAAACCGTCTTCCTCGGGCGCCACCACAAAGGTGGCCGGCACGGCGGTCGCCATGGTCGCCTGGTAATTCGCACTCCGCTCGGCGGCAGCCGCGGCGGCATGGAGCGCGCCGTTCATGTCCTCGTCGGTGCGGTTGAACGCCTGGTGCCACCATCGGATCTCGCTCAGCCGCGGGAACAGCAGGCGCTCTTCTTGGCGGTCGCTGCTGTCGATCTCGGCATCATACTTGGGGTTCAAAAACTCTGGCCGTCGGGACAAAAAGTAGTCCCACACCGACGAAGTCTTCTCGCGCACCTTGGCATCGCGCCGCTGGCGTTCGTTGTTGTACAGGAAGGTGCCGTACTGGCACGAGTAGAGGTGATAGAGGAGGCGCCGCAGGAACCGCTCGTTGAACTCAAACCGCGTCGGGTGCTGCCGCACGAGCTGGTACGTCGCGTCGAGGAACTGGTGGAATACGGGGCTGATCTCCCGAGGCCGCGTAGCCTGGCCCTCTTCCACGGGTGTAGACGAAGGCGCCTTGCTCGCTCCACCGCCGGCGCCAGGAGTGGTGGTATTGCCGTTGTACTCGTCGCCTGCCCCAACTCCGTCCCCATCCGACTCGTCCTTCTCCTGGCTCAGGCTCTTCTTGAAGAACCGCCTTGCGCTCGCAACAGCGTTGTCAAAAACCTCGTTCCGTCCGTCATTCTCCCCGGGATCGATCTTGGTTCCTGCCATGGCGTCGGTCTGCGTCACGAACCACTTGTCGGAGTTGAGGTAGCCAGAGCGCTGCTGGAACATGTGGCCAAACGAGAGCCAGTCCTTTTCGACGAGGACAATGAAGCCGTCGATTGTCCGGAAGTACGGGTCCAGCATAATCTGCGACAGCGCGCTCAGCTGGCTGGTGCGGTCCCAACCGTCAGAGCAGTGGATCAGCACGTGTGCGGCGCTCACGCCGACCTGCCGGGCAATGGTCTGCGACCCCGTCAAAATACCCCGGATGTGCTTCAGCCACCCGCTCTTGGCAAGCAGGTCCTGGTTAGGCGGCAAGGGCGAAATGTCCGCGTCCTTGACCGCCTCGATCACCTTGTTGAGTGAATCCCGCATCACGTGGATATTGTCGATACTAAGGAACATCTTGGTGGCAGACTTGTAGTGGTCCATGTTCTCGGAGCCCTTGCCAACTACCTGCATAGCAAGCGAATTAATAGCTGGCCGCGCGTCCACGATCAGGTTATCCCTCCTGGCACCCACGACTCGGCTGCCAGGCTTGTCATCTGATCCATCGTCTGCTTCCGTCGCGGAATCGTCTCCAAAGCGTTCGGCGTAAGACGTAGCTTCGGCCACGGAGCCGTCGTACGAAACCAATACGGTGTCCCCGGTCCCAGATTCTCCTGGTGTTGATGCCCCGCTGCTCGGCTGCTGTGTGCTGCTGCCACTGAAAATGGCAGTCGACTTGTAGAAGCAAGCGCTCACTAGCCGCTCGTCCTGTATGCTCCGGTTGTTGCGAACGCCGACGAGCGGCTGCGAGCTCCGGGTGATGCTGCACTGCGTGATCGGGTGGTAGTACGTCAAGGCGGGAATGCGCGCGCGCGAGCGGAACTGCCCTGCATACTTCAAGACGTTGTCCGAAATTTTAGACGGCACGACCAGGATGTCTGGGTACGTCGGTGAAAAGGCGTAGTCCTTGTTGATGCTGGAGATGCGCCAGCCCTTGTCCGATAGCTTTTCGCTGATGCCCTGGCGGCGGAACTCGGCCCGCGCATCGTAGATGTCCCAACCGCACAAGTCCTTCTCCTGTCGGGCTGGCGCGTAGGAAAAGGCGTAGAGCTTCTCGATGCTGCCCAACCGGCAGGTCCGGCTGCGGATAAACTCAAAGGCCTCGCGAGCCTGCTTGTCGTCGGGGAAGTTGAAGCAAATATAGTTAAAGTCTCGGCACCGGAGGCGGATGGACGAGTGGATGCCGCTCGCTGGAGGTGTAGGCCGGTACGTGCAGTATGAGATGATCGGGTAGGTGAGCCATGACTCCCTCTGGCGGGCCGCTGGTGGGTGGATCTTTTGGCTGGGTTCTGGCGAGTCGGAGGCGGCGTCCTTCGGTGGAGGGGGAGGCGGTATCGGTGCCGGCGCCGGCGCACAGAAGACAATATGGAAGTCTGTGAGCTTCAGTGTGCCCAGCGTCGACGTCCCTGCGGACAGAGCGTGGACATCTTCGACCGTCTGCTCGAGAGGGAGGCCAGAGGTTAGCTGACATGACATAGAATGGAGCGTTCCCAGGACAGGACGCAGATGGCAAACGGCCATGACGTACTAGCTTGATGTCCATCCCGGTCGTTAGGCACCGCCGTCAGGTCAACGCCCCGGCAAGCAAAGTAAAATGGGAGGTGAAAATAAATCGACGGCGGCTGGGTAAAAGACCTGTAGATAATCACGCGGCTCCGGAAGCGGCGGCACCGGCAGGAGATGCTATCCGGAGCTGCACAGAGTCTGTCGCGACAGACTGGCCCGGTAATGCGTCTATGTAAAGAACCGTGGGACACGAGACCAGGCGCAGAACGTACACATATCCATACCAGTCAGTTGAGAGAATGCTGAGCCGAGGGGCAGCAGCCTGGATGCATCCAACTGGCTGAGCTTTTTTGCTGGGGCGTTGCATGCACGTGCTAACCAGGTTGGGAAGGACTCGTTCAGCAGCTACACTTGCCACAGGCGTCTTACCTATTTTGATCACGTGAAGGAGCCGTGCAGATCTCTGACAACAGTGTTTTTCTCTCCTTCTGACGATCGCGTCTTTTTCACCAGACTTCAAACTTATCACAGATTCCAGAAAATAATATGTGATAAAAGACTATGCAGGAAACTAGAGGCGGCGCAAAAGACAGAAATGCCGGGTTGCGTCTGTCCGCCTGTGACGTAATCCCACCAAAATGCTCTCGGCAAATAAAGGTCACGTGTTATCCGATTATGCTAGGACGTTCCGCCTTGCAGCCTTGGGGCTGGCGAGCAGATAATACCGACCCCTTCAAGTAGTGAATAAATTTATGTCTTTTTTTTCATAGACAAAATGGTAGCTGCCCTTTTTTATATTCGCGCTTGCTTTTTTTTTGTGCTACTGAGGTCGGACAGCGTCCAATTTTCCCGTCGTGGCGTTTTCTTCGCTTTTTTTTTGCTTTTAAGGGATGATCTGGTATAATGATGTATATATATATATATATATATTTAATTTTTATATTTATTGTTAAAAGTAATATTTTATAAATAAAAAAGGGATATTTATAGAAGAAAAAGAGGATATTTATAGATGAAAAAGAGGATGTTTATATAAAAGGAAAAAAGAGGATGTTTTATAGAAGGTAAAGGAACCCATTGCAGTCCCAAGTTCAAACACGAATCTCTGGCCTTCTGCATGCCCCCAGCCTCCGGCTCCAACAGGGCTCCATCAAACCTTTCCACTCGCAAACGGATCGTCCCCGTAGATCTCGTGGTCGTTCCCCTCGCTCAGGGCCATCCGCCCCTTGCTGCTCCTCAGCAGCCCCCTGCTCGCATCGACCAGCGGGCTGGCCCACTTCGTCTGGCCGTCCACGTCGACCTTGTACGTCGTGGCGCCCAGCCCGGTGGGATGGTAGTTGACAAAGATGCTTTCCCACTTCTGGGCGGGGATCTGATAGACCTCATGCATGATGCTGAATAGGCGGCCCTCCTTCGCCTTCCCACGGCCCATGATGTCGTTGTTCCAGTAGCTCCAGGCTTCGCGGTGCACGCCGCCTGGCATGTGGGTCCACGTGTGCAGCCCCTCGTAGGTGCGGAAGTACACCAGGATCATCACCTCGTTGGCCGTCGCGCGCTCGTTCGCCAGGTAGCTGCAGGCGCCGAGATAGCCGTATTGCTCGCTGTGCTCGTCGAGGTCCTTGATCATGTCTCGAAAGAAAGTGCTGATTTTGCGCATGTGTGGGTGAAAGACGCCGAGCGGGTGGTTGCTGCGGGCGGCGAGCTTGATGACGACGATTGGGTTCTGCGACGGCGCTGTGCTGCCGGGGAACTGCGCGCTGACCTTTCCTGGCACGACGCCGGACATGTGTGGGTTGGCGCGCATGCCGCTCCAGATGAAAAAGCCGTCGATGAGGCGGGTGCTGAGATAGAAGATGGAGGGAATAATGGCGAAGCGTATGGGAAGGGCGAGCGCGAGTGCGGATTGCAGTAGAGCGCCGATGGCAACCCAGGTCTGCAGTGGGAAAGCGTCACGGATAAACTACAGCATGGATGTTCAGTCTGGGGCATGTGGGAGCAGCAAGACTGGAAGTAAGACGTACGTTGGCTTTGACGGCAGTGAAGAACTGCGACCGAGGCCGTGTTCCAGACGGCGCGAAGATTGGTGTAAAGGCTGCCATGGCGAATATCGGGTTGTGGGATAGGAACAGCTAGTCGTCTTGGTGACAGTTCTTGCACGCTGCATGAGTTGGAGGCGTAGAGATGGTGCCGCTGCTCAGACATGTCTGCAACTATATACCTTTTCATCATTCAAGCACAAAGACTGCGACACTTCTGGGATTGACAGATCGACGTCGAAGAGGGCCGACCGGGTTGACCGTTAGACGTTGTGATGTCAGAGCAGAAGCGCGTATCATGCCGTAGCTGCTGGATTGTCCTGCGCCTAACGATCCGAGTTCCGTGTTGGCCGCTGTCTGCTCTGGGTTGGCCGCTGTCTGCTCTGGGCTCATCGCGGTCTTTCTTTGAAGCTCCGAACCTCTGGTCGTCTTCGGCGCAGCCGGCGCCGCTGCCACCGAAGCGAAACCATGGGGTAAGTTTGCGCTAGTTCAAAAAGAAAAAGAAAAAGAAAAAGAAAACGAAGAAAAAAAAACCAGATCCTACGTTGCTGCTGACCATGCATCGCATGAATCCTACTCAAGCTTTTTGAAGACGCGCACTAATGCAGCTAATGATGCCTTTCTCTGAAGATGCGGAAGTGCGGCCCATTTAGGGCAGTCGATATTGGTGGGATTTCTCGAATTCCCCGTCCCTCAGAAAGTCAAACGCTCGCGTTCGGCCCGTTCGCCCCACGCGCACCTGCGGGGGACTTCATGGGCCTACGTCACCTTGCCAGGACATTCGTGTCGAAACCACTCCGCGGAGCCGCGGCCGAACCGCAACCTCCGTGAAGAGTCATGCCGGCAGGGCTGCAGCCGGCCGGATATCTGTACTCCAGACGTATCACGGAATGGCACAGACACTCCGCTCCGGAGGTGCCCAGGTGGTTGGACGGAACGCATCCACAACAACACGGCTTCCAGCCCCTTCTCGATTTCAACGCCGTAGACGGAGTAGATACAGAGATATTTATCTTTGCAACCACGTAGCTACTGGCCATTAATAACCGCATTCCAATCTGGCAAAAAAGGAATCTCTGGCATCCACAGATCCAGAGATGAAAAGACGTTCTGGTCGGAACCAGCAGTGAATTCAGGACCCCACTCGGGGCCGGTGGATGTCCCCTGGTCTGCTGCGGTCGTGCCGGTTGGCGGGAGGATCTCGGCATCTGGAAAAAGCTGGGAAGTCCAATACCTCCCATCGCCGGACGGCTGGGCCCCGACATCCGCGGTGGCCGCAGATGTCTGGGCATTCTGTCTCAGCGACCACGCCTGATGCCGAAGCTGATTGAGAAACTTCCGGATCCTCCCGTGCCCGTGCTCTTCATGGACCGCCGCCGCCGGACGGTCCTGCAGACTCGGTGCGCGGGGGAGGAGCCCCTCGACCAGAGCCCAGGCGCGGTCTGCCTCAAACCCGCGAGGGCTCGGGCTGCTGCAGAGGCAGCGCAGGACGTAGGCGAGCGCGTACCACTGTGTGTATATGCTGAAGAGCCACGCGAACCGCGAAGCAAGGCCTTTCTTCAGCAGCACATGGCTGCTCTCCAGGCAGTCGCAGGCCAGCTTAAACGAGAGCTTGAGCACGTCCGGCGTCGCATCATCATCCTGCGCTTCTTTTTGCTTGCGCATACAGATCTCCTCTCGCAGCTGCAGCACGAACTCCATCTTTTTACAGGCCGTGGCGACATGTTGCGTCGCAATGCGCGGCAGATCAACCGGTGTCCCAGATTTCGACCCGGGCGCGATGCTGTATTTCTCTGCCATGTATTGGACTGGGTCGTGGATCGTCTTTCGCTTTTCTCGGATATCAAGAAGAGCATCGCCGACATGTTGCTTCTGCCTATCGAGGATCGGATGGATCACGCGGCAGGACTCAGTCTGGATCAGGAAGAAGGACATCTCCGTCCAGCCGCGCGACTCCGCTGGAGAGCGCGTCATATCTGGATAGATCTGGTCGTCGTTCACATTCAAGGGCAGCCGCAGTCCCTGATTCGTGAGATCGACCATGGGCTGAAATCCTTGGTCCTCCGAAGCACGCGATTCCAGCACACAGAGGTGCCACCAGAGGCGAAGACGCATCTCCGACTCAAAGGGGCACAGCTTGAGGGAGGCGCCGTCTCGGTGCAGGCCAATCGACTGGGCGAGCCGGATCTCGAGCCCGTTGAGGACCCATACTGGCCGGCCAAGTTCATTTGCCCGCAAGCACGTCTATAGCGGCCATGGTCAGTTAGATTGACAATAGGATCGATTCCAGGGCAGCCTCGGTCCTCACCACATAAATTGCGAGAGCCTGCAGGCCCGTCACATCGGGTCGGTTCATGAAATCCGGCGTCACGAGAAGCCGGTCCAAGGCTGTCTGGTAGCGGTTCAAAAGGACCGGCTTCTCCCACGGCAGGTCAACGGGCTCGTCGCAATCATGGTGACAGAGCGCCGTGACGGCGGCATAGTAGATGGCAAATGTCAGCGCCAGCGTGGAGGGCTGTGCAGATCGGGTGTCTAGAATCGTGGCCACAACAGCAGACTGGACCGTTGGTATGTGCAAGATCTTGAGGACCGGATCGACCGATCTGACGTACACATTCCATAACCGGAGGGCGAGCTGGGTATCGGGATAGACATCCAGCAGCTCAGAATCCCTGTCTAGCGGAGCAGAGGCACCTAGCTGCGTAGGAAGTCTGTGATGCGATGCTGTATTCACCTGAAGGTGCGAAGGTGCTGTTTCTAAGCCGAGAGGCTGCGTAGGTTTGCTTCTTTCTTCTTGTAGCGGTGGTTCGATATTCGAGTTGTTCAGTAACAGCTCCCAAGTTGTTTTGTCCGAGGGCGGATCGGATGGGTGCTGGCGACCAGTTCCAATAGTATTGGCATTAGCACCAGGTCGAGCCTGGATTAGAATCTCGGGTTCAACACTGCCGCGACCGCGACCACCACCACCACCGGCTGCAAATCCTGTAGGGACTTCGCTCCTCTCAACTAAACGCGATAGCAAGCTTTCCAGCCGTTCTAGACGGTTGGAGATGTCTCGGAGAGTAGGAGGTTTCTGTGCCGCGTCGGGGTCCCTTGTGAGATACACGCAGGTCATGCCATGTCTCGAACAGTTGGCGCAAGGCACGCCACGGTCACAGCGGATCTTTCGCTGGTGGCAGCCTTCGCAGGACCGCGTCCCTCGTCTGGAACTCTGCGGGACCGGTTCCCGGAGCGGCCGTGCCGTGTCCTCCGCGTCCTCTTCGTCAACCGAGGCAGCAGATCTTTTTGGTGCCCGACCCATGGTAATTGAAGCCTGTACTAAGCTGTATTCAGTGCTCAGAAGGCGGAAAAACAAACGAAACAGGAATTAATTCCAGCAGCAAAATGCTGGAGACCATGTTGGCAGCAGAGCTCCTCGGCCTCTCGGAGCCGAGAGGTCCGCGCCAGGATTTAATGAGTCGTGGTGAGCCAGGTGGGTCCTAGTGCGGGTCCGGTTTAGTTGCACTCTCCTGGAACACTGCAGCACACTGCGGGTGCTGGGCGGGGGGTGGCCCACTCGGTCTCCTTCGGCAGCGAGAGGTCCGTATTACACGGCACTTTCAGTGTTTCTGAATCGGACATCGCGAGATGTAATTCCTGGCCGTTTACTCCGTATAGCTCCGCGGCTTCTGAGCTGTCTGAGAGTCGGAGATCCGAGCATGCAGAAAACAAAGGACAAATGTATAGTATTTCAAACGTATATTATTACCAGTCCAGCCTGTGAATTCAAGTAGTTAGAATCAGCCATCAGACCAACTTAGGTGTGACACGGACAGCTCGACTCCAGGAGACCTCTTCACTTCAGTTTACTGCGCATTTGCGGGACTTCTTCTCCAGATCCTTTTCGCCTTTCCATCATGTCAGATCCAGAAATCCAGAAGGATGTCGACAAAAGTGACAGCGGCAAGGCCATCAACGCCATGAGTTGGAGCCTGTGGATGAAGGTCTATCATACTAGCATCGCCTGCTTTTTGGCCTTTTTGATGTGGGTCTTGCACAAGCGAGTGAGCTTACTGCATAGGCGCTCCCGCTGACCAAGTCGTGATCAACCGCAGCACGTTCTCCGCATCCGTCACAGTCCCTGCCACCACTGCCCTCATGGCCGAGTTCGCCGTCAGCCGCACCGTAGCGATCCTCTCCGAGACCATGTACATGCTGGGGCTGGCCTTCGGCCCCATGATCATGGCGCCTTTGTCCGAGTTTATAGGCCGCCGCTGGCTGTACATTGCAACCTCATCGAGCATCATTGCCTTTGCAGGCGGTGCTGGAGCGGCACGGAATTTCGCCACCTATTTGGTCTGCCGCTTTCTCTGCGGATGCCTGGGATCAGCGGGCGTCGCCATCGGTGCCGGAACAATCCTTGATGTCTGGGGGATCGGCACCAAGGCGGGAGCCATGGCCAGCCTCCTCTTTATCTGCGGCCCGTTCTTTGGCCCGTCTCTCGGCCCGCTGGTCGGCGCATATATTATGAACGAATACCATGGTGACTGGCGATGGACGCAGTGGGTTGTGGCCTTGATCGGGGCGCCCACCTGGATCCTGATCCTCTTCATGAAGGAGACGTCCGACTCGCGGGTCCAGGCCACGGCGAAATACTCGGGTCGTTTCAGTACTGTGCGGCTCGCGTTGTCGATGCTCAAGGCGGCCGTGTTCCGCTCCATGGCCATGCTCACCACGGAGGCGATCGCGTTCTCGCTGACCCTATACACGGGATACGCATACGCTGTGATCTTTAGCTATTTTGCAAGCGCCACCTACGTCTACACCCTCGACTACGACTTCGACTCCCGCGCTATTGGTCTCTCCTTCATCAGCGTGCTCATCGGCTATCTTCTGGCTTGTGTCACGTACCTGGTAATTGATAAGACGCTCTATGCCCGCGCTGCGCGGCAAGTCCCCAACGGTCGTCCAGCCCCAGAACATCGACTGTACAGCGCCATGGTCGGTAGTATTTTCTTGCCCGTTGGGCTGTTCTGGTACGTTCTGGTCTCTTCCCGCCAGAGTCTCCCGTTAACAAGCGGTTCTGTGTCGAGCTAACGTTCTTTCTCGTGTCCATTGTAGGTACGCATGGGCGGCCCACCCAGGCGGCCACTGGGCAGTAGTGGTGGCGAGTGGCATCCCATTTGGTCTTGGTGCTTTTGTTCTCTTTGTGAGTATTTCCGGTTCTCCCTTACTACCACAAATGTCTAACGAGCCCCCCTTTCTTCATAGCTTTCCTCCATGATATACCTTGTCGAGTCATACGGGCCTGGTGCAGCTGCGTCTGGTATGTTTCTACGATTCTTTATTTCTGTCTTGCGTTTGTCTTGCGTTTTTCTTGCGTTTATCGTTCAGAAACTCACTGTGCAACAGCTATCGCCGCGAATGGATCCTTCCGATACCTCCTCGGAGCGGTGTTCCCTCTGTTCACGATTCAGATGTACGAGAAGCTTGGCATCCACTGGGCCGGGAGCGTGTTTGCCTTTCTGTCGTTAGGGCTCCTCCCTATCCCGTGGATCCTCTTTAAATTCGGCCCTCAGCTCCGGAAGAACAGTCGCTTTATAGCATCGTCGCAAGAGGAGGAGTAGAGAGACAGTCGTCTCAGATGATGAGCGATATCTTAGCGTTCACGGTTGTAGAATATTTGTTTTTGTTTCTCTTTTTGGGAGGGGTTTTTTATTTTATTTTTATTTGTTTCCGTTGCACGTGTATTATATATACAAGATAGAAGATAGACCGGGACACATCATCGCCGAGCGCCACAGTCCAACATTCTCTGCTGCGTAAAAGCGCGCTACGTTGCGTCCCTGTAAACTTTTGTTCCAAAAGCCCACCAGATCACCTGCCACGCGTGGGAGAGGCTATGTTATCCACGTTGTTGAAATGGGATGAATAGTTTTACAGAGAGGCGTGTCCCCTTTATGTCTTGGTACAGCACCCTTCTTGTTCAACCTCTTCGCCAAAGGCTTCCATTGGGTCCTACGGTCCTGGCCACGATGGCCTGTCTGCGTCGACCAACTGTCTGCTGCGGAAGACATGTACATATTCTGCCTGCGGGAACCCTCCTTGGGATATCATTATCCCTCGGGTTTTTTGTCAGACGTGATGGAGAGGGAACTGCTGATTCTCGTCCATATGTTGGAAATGGGAGACTGGGCGGTTGATTCGGAGCAGGCGTATTGACGCTCTGGTTAGACGCGGAAGAGAATCTGCCGTGTCTGCAATGTCTCTTTTTCCTTCTATTCGTATTCCGCTGGGACGCAGGTTCACTAAAGCCGCCGCTGGACTAGAAGATTCCAGGACATAATTCTCATCGTTCGTCTCTCGTGCCAGATGAGAAAGCCACGCAAGCACTAGCATGGTTTGAACTGTTGCATGGCCTCGTAACTTGAGGCCGTGCTTGGTTAAAGGATACTGTAAGGTCATTTCGGCGCCGCTATTCGAGTTCCTGAATGAGGGACCCTTGAGATAAACAACCACCTGGTTCCGAGTTACGGATAAATCACTTTAACTGTAGAAGCAGAAAGGCAAAGCTCAAGATGTCTTGGCCGGCGCCGTGGAAGGACTCATAATGACAATTTGGCCTTTTTTTTTAATTTTTACAAAAAAATGATAAAATTCCAAAACAAAATACTAAAAAAAGAACTAAAAAGGCGAAAGAAAAGAGCAAGAAAAAACCAGAAAACAAAGAGAGAAAGTGAAGGGGGGGATGGTGGGCAAATGCGAAGGAAACATCGCCGTTGGGGCGCCTTCTTACACTAGCAGTGCAGGGCGCTCGGCTAGAGTTTAAAGGTGGGCCGAAGCTGGAGAAGTAAACGCTGTAATACAACATAGCTTGGCGGATTTGCGCAGCTCCACTATTATCCGCTCACACCTCTCATTGTTTCGACTGCGTCTTATCAATTCTTAGTTTCATTTCTTCCGTTATTCGACCCCTGTTCGCTGCATTCGCAACACACCCTATTGTCTTTCCATTAATGGCCCAGCGCGACACCAAGAGGTCGATCAAGGCGCTGTTCAAAGAAGCGGACGGCCGCTCGGTCAACTCGCTGCTGGCGCGGCACGGTCGAGAGCGTCTGTTCGTGCGACCGCTTCTTTGGGACCACCGCCAGCCCGCCCTCCTCCAGTGCCGCTTTCTCCCGCGCAAAAGGCCAGCGCTGTCACTGCCGGCGGCGGCGCCGGTGCCCGAAGATTTGTGGGAACCATCGCTTCCTGACGAGGCGATTGCTTATGTGGAGCTCGTTCATAGTAGGGCAGACACATTCGCAGCTTACTCTCTTCTAGATGGTCGCTACCCCGGAAACGACAGCGGTGGATTTAGCGGGTGCGCTCGTCCTTCTTCCGCTTTTCCTCTTCCGAGTGTAGAACGTCTGAGCTAATTTGGTTGTCATGTCCCAGGGAAGCAGCTCTGTTCTGTTATGGGCAACGCCCACTTTGCCACGTCGGCTATGCCGTCACCATCGGCCCGGGGGTTGTTTTTCTCACTGAGCGCAAGATCCAGTCCTGTCGTAACAAGTTGATTAAACGCCGTTTTCCTAGTGCTCGTCAGAGTCGCAGGATATTTTCTATCGCGTGGCGTCGTTTCACGCCTCCGGAATCTATGCCGGACCCATATATCGCCGCCGTCCTCATTGCTCTCGCGCAGTCGCAGAGAGAGTGGCAGAAGAAATGGGACGAAGAGGGGGGGGATGAGGAGGAGGAAGAGGAGGAGGAAGAAGAGGAAGAAGAGGAGGAAGAGGGGGGGGAGGAAGAGCAGGGTGAAAAGGAGGAGATCGAAGCGGACCAGGACGAGCCAGAGCAGAACGACGACATGGAAGCTCCGCAAACAAAGCAACTTAACCCGGACGCAGAAGGCCGTGAGAGGACCAAACTAGCAAAAAAAACTTTCCCGGTAAAGCAACAGCTACTCACATATACACTACTTTTAATGTAAGGTCCCCTAGTTCTCTGCTAACGCGTTTGGATGCCGCAGGTCGTTGTTGTAGTGCACGGAGGGGAACACGTGTCCGTCTTCGCTGCCGACGTCAGCGCCGCGTTTCTCGCCAAGCTCGACGAGCCCGGGAAGCCGCCCCCGCCGGACGCGTCCATGGACATCCACCAGCAGCGCGTGAAGTTTCGTCCTTACGAGACTTTTGCTGGTCGTTTTGCGGGTGCGGTCCGGGACACACGTCATTGGCACGGGCTAGGCGACCAGGACGCCGGCGAAAGCAGTTCTAAAAGAGGGGGAAAGGGGGGCTCTTCTCTGCTCAGCATAAGACAGCGCGCTTCCTCTGTCGACGGTGGGGGAGCCGGTACGGCCGAGCCGGGCGAGACGGATACGAAGAGGAAGCAGAGCAGTGGTGTGGACTGGCGCAAGGCAGGCCCCAAGGAGAGCCAAGGTCGCTTTAGAGCGAAGAGGAGGCGCGAGGAAAATGAGAGTGTTTAATATTTAGCTGTCTTTCTGCGGAGGCGAGGTACGATAATTGTGACATTATAATATACTTCCTTAGATTTCAACGGCGACACTGGTCTCCAGGTATACTATTCCATCCTATCTAAAGAGTTGCCGCCATAGCATTGTAGTCCTAAGTGTCACTTCCAGCACTTAGGGATCACTTGTGGCAGATCATCGCCCATTTTGCGTCCCATGAATGCCAACGTTAGCCCGCCGCGATTCTTTTCCGCAGCACCGGTAGCAACCCATCCTTGGCATACTAGTCGATTCATTCGTTATAGACGTACTGAATGACAATATAATTATTTACGCTTGCGACGCCGTATTTCCTGCGGCGGTGAAACCACTCGTACTTTAGAGTAAACCCACTGGGGAATTTCGTTCTGTATATATACATAGGCATCTTAACGAAAACATTCGACCTCGTCCCGGATCGGCCGTCCCAAACAAGCAGTATCATGAATTGTGTAGTCCACTTTGGCATCCTATTCCACCATCAATACCGCACTAATCCGGCCATCTAAACCTTTTTTTTTTTAAAAAAACCTGCCAGACGCTATAAGCTATAACTACATTCGTGCGCGTCCATAATGGTTGTATGGCTTAAAACACCACAAATAAATACAAGTATTGCTCAGCGTATTATCCTCTCCTAGCTGTGCTGTCCTTAAATTCCTATCGATAGTCATTTATATTTATATTTTTTATTTTTGCAGCTCACTGACAAGCATCTTGACGCTATACCGGTACCATAGATCGTCTGCATTACTGTGGGGAACACAACGGAAACCGATTTCCAGAAAGACAGTCACTTCTTGGGCGGTCCCCTGGTACGTAGACAGAAAACTATAGCTTCTAGTCTTTATAGCTATTTACTAAAAACTGAAGAGAGGCTCGTCCTCGAAAGAACGAATGAAGGCCTAGACATACTTTTTTGAGGTCTCCAAGATTTTGCTGGTCTTCCCTCTATAACTATCGCAGCCGCTATTCAAGACAGAAAATCAGAGGCAATATAACCAGATGGCAACCCTGACGTATTTGTCCACTGTTTACCGAGAGCTTAGCAGAATATCGGCTTACATCCTAAGATAGTGTCGGAAAATCTGTGGAAAATTTGTTCTTTGCAAGACTTCGACGGCGACTTTGGCTTCACAAACTTATAGAGAGTGGCCTCGCGCCATGACATTTGCCAAAGTCAATGCATGAAAGGGAACAGATGAATCATCGCCGTCAGGCGGGGAAGAAAACGGCCGCTAACGCAGTACGGGTAAGGTTGCGTGACAAGCCTTCCCTGACAGAGCAAAACAGCGTCCCGATGATTCTTCATTCCTTTTGTCCAACTGATGGAGCACAGAGGCGTCCGAACAACAAGTGTGGTTTAGGGTTAGCTCAAGAAAGGGGCCCCCCCCGCCATCCGAACGACGGCTCATCTCCTTCAAGATACGCTACCCCGGACGACTTTAGCCTTGTTCTCGTTCCCCATCCGGCAACGGACGCGTGCTAGTGGGCCTTGACCTACTCGGCGGAGGGGACCTCCGCCCTCGTTTTCCGCGCATCCCCTCCCTCGACCCCGGCCATCATTCTCCGCTCAAGAGAGGAAAGAAAGAAATGGCCACCAAAACAAAATCTGGCAAAGGGAAATTTCATGGAGGGCAAGCATGGCACCCTACTCGTAAGACTCTGTAGATCAGCCTCATACGTCGTACGAAGCACGATGTCGGTGCGGTGGGCCCTTTTTGTCTGTTCGTACCCTTGCAGTATCCGGCTAAGAGAGCAGGGCGAGACAATGGGGCCGTGATGGAGCAAGCTGCAGGTCTGGCCCTTTGGTCGAGAGATAAACACCATGGCCTTGGGCTCTGCTGATCACACCGACCCGCGTTGCTCCTTTCCTATAAATTGCTGCCCCTTTTGGTCTTCCAGTTTGGCAACTTTCATTCCGGATCCATATCTTTGCTCAATGCAGGTTGTATGAAAGAAGAACTTGACAGGGCAATTTCTAGGATCTCAGAAACAATGACCGATCCGATTCAGACCGCCTCGGCGGTCGAGAAGGCAAAAGTTGCTGAGATCTCCCACGTGCCCAACACGACGCAGAGAGACGGCGACACTTTGTCGATCAACGAAGCTGCCTTGGGCGACAAGTGAGTCCCATTCAACATTATAGATGGCGTGATAGTGCGGTGCCAGATGTCCTAACGTTGAAATCGCGAAAACCAACAGCCTCCCCCCTGGCTACTTCATAAACCTTCAATTTATCGGCTTGGTCGTTGGCTTTTGCCTCGGAATCATTAGCACATATGTAAGTCATTGTTGTCAGTAAAGTAAAGCATGGCCCGGGCTAAAATACGTGTCCGCAGGTTATTTTTGTCATGGCTACAAATATCTTGTCGTACACGAATGCAGACATTGGTAAGTGGATGTTTCATTGTTGTTTTCGTTGTTGTTGTTGGTTTTATCTCGGTTAGAATGTTATCCGTTCTCTTTTTCTATATCTTACACCTGAACCCTCTTCTCCCCGCCAAAGCACATAATATACGAGCTGGCCGGTACAACTTCTCTGGCAATGGACCGCTCATGGTAGCTGACCGTAATCCCTAATAGGTCCCAGTCCCAACATCTCCTGGGTGAGCATTGCTCGGACGCTCGGCCAATCCACCATGTTCCTGATCCAGGGCCGCCTGTCCGACTTGTTTGGCCGCCGCTGGTTTTACATCGGAGGAAACCTGGCTGCGCTGCTGGGCATCATAATCTGTGCAGTTGCCCAGAATGTCAATACGCTTATCGTGGCGAGCGCTCTATATGGCATGGGCGAGTGCGTTCAGATCAGTTTCGGCGTCGCCATCGGCGAGTTGGTGCCCAACAAGCACCGCCCGGTCGTCTTGTCGCTCATGTTTATGTCGGCGGCTCCGTTTGCGGCTTTCGGCCCCACCATTTCGCGCAAGATGATCACGGCAGGACTCGGCTGGCGCTGGACCTACTATCTCGGCATCATTGTCGTAGGCACCGCGACAATTTTGATCTTCTTGTGCTACCACCCGCCGACGTTCAACATGCTTCACGAGCGCAAGTCTAAGCGCCAACAGCTCAGGGAGATCGATTTTGTTGGAATGTTCCTTTGGGCCTCGGGGCTGGTTCTGTTTTTGATGGGCCTCAGCTGGGGCGGTGGTGTAAGTCGTACGCTTATTTTTTTGTCCTTGGCTGTCCTGTCGTAGCTAACACCATTTTCTGTCAGCTCTACCCGTGGAAGTCTGCGGCTGTTATTTCCTCGCTCGTGATCGGCTTCGTTCTTCTGATCTGCTTCGGCCTGTGGGAGTCATACGCCGATTTGAAATATCCCGCCATGCCGATGGCCTATTTCCTCAACCGAGGCTTCATGTCCCTCGTGGCGATGGCCACGATTGCATCCATGTTCTACTACTCGGCAATCATCCTGTGGCCCCAGCAGGTTAGTGAGATGTTCACGACGGATGTGACCTACGGTGGCTGGCTCACCTGCACCGTCTCCGCCGGCACAACCCTCGGCCAAGGCACGGGTGGCCTCCTCCTCCGGTATGGCGGCAACACTCGCTACTTGCTGATCGTTGCGTCTGTGGCCATGGTTGGCTTCGTCGTTTCGCTCGCCTCCCTGACTCCGGACACGAAGAATGCCGGGATTGCTCTGACCATCCTCGGCCCGTTCTGGGTCGGCTTCATCGAACTGTCGTCTATGTCGCTGGCTCCACTCTTCTGCAAGCCAGAGGACATTGGCCTGGCGAGCGGCATGTTGTCATCTATCCGGTCTGCCGGCGGCTCGGTCGCTGTAGCAGTATACGCGACTATCCTCACCAATCGCCTGGCCACCACCCTGCCAGCGGTAGTTGGCACCGCAGCCGTGGAGGCTGGGTATCCGGAATCCAGTGTGGCAACTCTCACAGCTGCCATTAAGGCCGGCACCTGGGCAAAGCTTCCAGGGCTCACAGATCAGATCAAGGCTGCTATTGCGTCCACCACCCCGACCGCGTATGGCCAGGCTTTCAAGACTGTCTATCTGGCCAGCTTGGCCTTTGGTGGCATTGCCATTATTGGTGCTCTCTGCACGAAGGACGCTAGGAGTCTCCTTACTGACAAGGGTATGATTCCATTTCTCTTCCCACTCTTATATCTCTCCTCATTCGTCTCCCATGTCTCCTGCAAATTCTGAACTGTGTTGATAACATTTCCCAGTCGAACGTCGCATGCACGGTAAATTGATTGACGGTAAAGTCGAGATGCAGCCGACCAAGACAGTGGATGACCAGTAGTTGTTCCGAATTATTGCGTCGTACACAGGCTGTCGGACGATGTTGATGACTTTTGTTGAGGAGTTGAATTTCCAGCTTGGGAACAACGAGGGTACTCAAGTAGAATCAGTTTATGCAGTTTCTAGTCTCCCTAAATCAAATTTAAAGGCGTCTATTTGAATATGTGCCACAGCGTTTCTAAAGGTCATAATGTAAAAGCTAAATGTGTCATTGTTCTCTCTGCGCATTGATATAAATCCAAACCTCGGCCTCCACATACATACAGTATAAATACAGTATGTTGAAATAATACACACTGTAGAAGAATGCATCTCCACTTATCACGGCCTATATGTTGACAGCTGGCGTGTTTTATGCAGCTGGCGAATCTGTGCGTTGATGCGAGGAATCTTTTGGTCCGTTCGAAAATGACTAATCAATTAGGGCTTTCCCCACCAAATCGCTTTCGATGGTGGGACCTGCCATGATTTTTTTTTTGTTAGCAAAAGAGGAAAATAGGTCCCACCCTCAATCGAGCGAAAAAAACTAACACACCGGCGCTTCACGACCACCTGCAACGACACAGTTTTCTGCTGCAACACCCACGACCCCCGTTCCTTTTCGACAACGCAACCTATCCGTCCGACGCAGATTTCTGTGAAATATCACAAACGCAAACATGGCTACTCCGGGTGCTCAGATGTACGTAAAAATAAAGACGACGGGACAGATATTGGAAGAGGAGGAGGAGATTGGAGATGGATGGAAGAAACATCGTTACTGTGGACGACGAAAGGTTGCGAAGGAGACCAGAGTTTGCTGACATGCCCTTTTTTTCTCTCGTCTTGCAGTTCCAAGCGGAGAAAGTTCGTCGCTGACGGTGTCTTCTACGCCGAGCTGAACGAGTTCTTCCAGCGCGAGCTGGCCGAGGAGGGCTACTCCGGCGTCGAGGTCCGCGTCACGCCGACCGTCACCGACATCATCATCCGCGCCACCCACACCCAGGAGGTCCTCGGCGAGCAGGGCCGCCGCATCCGCGAGCTCACCTCGCTGATCCAGAAGCGCTTCAAGTTCCCCGAGAACAGCGTCTCCCTGTACGCCGCCAAGGTCCAGAACCGCGGCCTGTCCGCCGTCGCCCAGTGCGAGTCCCTCCGCTACAAGCTGCTCAACGGCCTGGCCGTCCGCCGCGCCTGCTACGGCGTCCTGCGCTTTATCATGGAGAGCGGCGCCAAGGGCTGCGAGGTCGTCGTCTCCGGCAAGCTCCGCGCCGCCCGCGCCAAGTCCATGAAGTTCACCGACGGCTTCATGATCCACTCCGGCCAGCCGGCCAAGGACTTCATCGACAGCGCCACCCGCCACGTGCTGCTGCGCCAGGGCGTCCTGGGCATCAAGGTCAAGATCATGCGCGGCTCCGACCCCGAGGGCAAGGCCGGCCCCCAGAAGTCGCTGCCCGACTCCGTCACTATCATCGAGCCGAAGGAGGAGCAGCCCGTTACCCAGCCGATCAGCCAAGACTACGGCGCCAAGGCCGCCCAGATTCAGGCCGCTGCCGAGGCCGCGCGCGCGCTGGAGCAGCAGCAGGCGGCACCCGCAGAGGAGGAGGCCGCCCCGGCTGAGCAATAGTATGCTCACCGGCAGCCCCTCGGTGGTGGTGGTATTGGCGGTGGTAGCGGTGGTGGCGGAGAAAGTGCGAGTAGTGGTGCGGCAGCCGCTGGTAATAGCGTGATCGATATCAACTACGCCAATTTTGGCGGCTATGCCAGCCGCGACCAGATGATCAGCCAGGCGTCTCCTGCGGCGTTCCAGGGTATGGATGGTGTGTACGACAACGGCCTAGCGGCCGCCATGGCGATGACTTCGACGATGCCGATGGCGACGACGGGCGGCGCCGGTGCCTATGCTGGTGCTGACGGCGACGTTGCGGGCAGCGGCCACTACGGCGGTTATGTCACCCAGCATGGTGTGCTCGCTACAATTGGAAGCAGTGACGTCGCCATGAACAACAACAACGACAATGTCAACAACAATCCATACCAGGCGTATTACCAAGAAGACGGTGGCGATATCGAGTTGCGGTGGTAGCAGAAGCTGCCAAAACGGGCAAGAGAACATGGATTCGAAACCAGACGGCTGAAAGAGTAAAAAAAAAGTTACTGAAAAAACTTTGGGAAGAGGACTTACATAAAAGGGATAGGGGGTTTCGCTTTTTTCGTTTTATTTGTTTTCTGTTTTCCTGCCTATCTGTGCCTCGTCAGATATTACGGCGTTGTCCCCCTCCTAGTTCTATCGTATCACTCCCAACAGACCAAAAAATCAAAATTATCTTGAAAATCTGTATGGCCACATGAAGCTGCAAGGCGAACCTCAGAAGTTGGCGCCAGTGCGAATGCTGCGTCCTGCGCAAAGTAAAAGAAAGTGCTGGTGGTTGTATAGACTGGTTTTGCGTCAAGTTGGATGTTCAGACCAAAAGACTCACATCCCGTCTACCATCAAATGCTGAGCCTACGCCCATCTCCCACTGGTAAGGCCTTACAAGGTCAAGGAAAGTTGTAAACTGGTAGAATTTGACTGTCCCATATAGCGGGACATAGCGATGATACACCTCTACTTGCTCGCCATATCTTTTTCTTCATTCCGCTTCCACATGAGTCTTTTTAGCCTTCAAGGCAACCCCTCGGATCTATCGTACAGGCTCGAGAATGAAGAAACAAAAACGAGGGGGGAAACGGTAGCTGAAACGCAAACAAAAACAAAAAAGACCAAAAGACCAAAACCCAAACATACCCAACTGATACCTCAGACGGCTCTCTCCATATTCGTTTCGCTAAGATTAACAAAGACAAAAAAAAACAAGCAAACAAAAACGCCGTAATGTTTCCTCCTCGCCCGTTTCCATTCATTATCTCCCAGTCGTTCAAGCTCACATTGGTTGATGTCCTAGCTCTCGCGGATTTGATCCAATGCAGCCGTGTTGCATGGAAAACGAGTTCAATCCATGGTGGTCAAGTCCTCCTGCCTTGGGGTGTTCCGCGACGAGAGGAAGAATGGAATAGAGAGGATAGGGTGTTCCCGAAATCTACTCCTCCCCTGCGTAGCAAAGCATCCCTGGCGGCTCTGGGTAAAAAAGGCGAGAAATAGGAAAAGGCAATGGTAAGCGAATAAGTCATGCGGTTTCCCAGATCGTATGTGATGAAAATGTACAATGTCGCGGGTGGTTCTTCAAGCATGACGTCCTGACCAGCATCTAAACACAGGTGGGAGAAGTCTGATGTCGGGATGCGAAAATGCAAGGCCGGAGAAATATACGCAGTTAAACCAAAAAATAGATAATCCAAAGACGGAAGCCCGTAAAGATGCTTCTTTATATGCAACGCATGCAAATGTGCGCCGTAGCCAGGCGCAGAACATTAAAAAAAAGCGACAAACAATAATAAGGAAAAGCGAGCCGGACTGTCAAAGGACCTATCACCGAAGGCTAGGCTTTGGTTGTTCTGACGAGTCTCTGGCTCGGAGTGCGCCGTTCTTCTTGTTCTTGGAATGCCCATTGGCAGACCCGTTGGACATCCCGTTCAGGGTGTTGGGCGACATCGGAAGAGTGCCGTCCACGTCCGAGTCTTCTGTGAGGTCGGTGAGGCCAAAACCAGCCGCCTCCTCCTCATCGTACGCCCGTATTAAACCTTGTCGGTCGGCGGCATTGCTGCCGATGCTGTGGCGGTTGGGGCCGAAGCTACGGCGTGTCTCCATGCTAATGCGGGTCTGGATGCTAGAGATCATGTCGGTACCTAGAGCATCGGTACCTGCGCGGCCACCGAGACGAGTGCCGTTCGGATCGGTCCGCGAGAGATTGAGTAGGTAAACGCCGGTGAACGTGACGAGGAAGCCGCAAATAAGCGATAGAGTGTTAATAGTATCAGTTGTGTTAAAGCCGCTGAAGAGGATGAAAGAAGCGCACAGGGTGGCAGTAGTGAAGGTGACGTAGTAGAGGGGATTGACACTATGAGAGTTAGCTACTCGTTGCGCATTGGAAGGCAACGGACAAGCAGGAAGCAACAATCTATTTCAGCGGGAAAGGTACTCACATATTCGTCGGGAACTGGCTCAGAGCCTTGTTGAAATAGTTCATCTGAGTCAAGATGCACACAGTAGTGATAATAATGAACACATACGTGGACGGGTGGCTGAACTGGTTGTTTCCGGCGAAGGTGAGCTTGAGGGCGATGCCAAAAGCCTTAACGGCCATGACTGAAATAGACCCGACCAGAGAGCAGATGCTCAAGTAAATCAACGGGTTTCTCTTTCCGTAGATAGGGGCAATCTTGTAAATGGCGACGACGGAGTAGACAGTGACGGCGAAAGAGTAAAGCAGGAAGCCTAAGGCCAGTAGTTAGCATTGCTGGCTCGACGGCCCGTCAACTCGTCCCCATCGGTGTCCTTCTTACCAGGCTGGATAGCATCGTGCAGAATCTCGTCGATAGTGGAGATTTCCTCGTCGGGAGGCGCATGGAGCACGATAATGACGGCTCCAATGAGGCAGATGGCGCTGCCCAACTTCCCTAGCGTTCCAAGAATCTCGTCCAAGAAGTACGAGCCCAGAACAGCCCCGACCAGAACGCTGAGGGCACCAAGCGGCGTGACAAGGATTGCAGGGGCAAAGGCATAGGCGGCAAAGTTGCAAATTTCGCCGATGACCACTGTAGTTGTTAGCAGGTCATTACAATACGGCATTGTCTTGAGAGCAGAAACACCAGAAACCGAAGTGCTCGAGGTAGGAAAGGGAGCGGCCTACTTGTTGAAATGCCCGCCCACCATAATGGGCTCTTGAGGTATACGAAGCCATCTCCTTCAAAGCCGTGACGCTCCTCGGCATGCAGCAAACCCTACATGCACGAAATCTCGGATTAGCATCCCATCGGTAACCCAACAATCACTCCAGTCTGGTCAAAAGTTATTCGTCGATATGGTTCGCACCTTTTTCGTGATCACAAAACTTATGCCTAAACAGAGAGGATTGTTAGCGAAAGCCGAGTCTCGAGCGAAGTGCGAGGAACGGGTCTGGGGTGTTATCTCTAGGCAGCAACATACCGATGGCTAAACTCGATGCCATGGCCAAGGCCAGACCAACGTATCTAATGGCGAGGGTAAAAGAAGTCAGCGGTGGCGTCCGAAACAAAGAAAACCAACGGTATCGTGCAACTCGCTGCAACCCGCCGCAACGGTCGAGGTTCCAGCGCAAAGGCAACGACGAGTGAGGCGATTTGCATCGGGTGCGGGGGTTGTCCGTACTTGTCCTCCAACATCGTGGCCGAGATAGGAAAAGCGACGAGAAAGAAAAGAAAAGAAAAACAGAACGGAGCAAAGAACGAGCGTCGGGGAGCGCAGCGGCCGTGGTCCTTGTTTTGATCCTCCTCTTTCTGGGGTCTCTGGTCTCTGGCTGTGGCCGGATCGAGGTTCGCAAATCGAGGAGCCGCAGTCCTTGCACACTAGCACTAGAGATCGTCGAGAGCGCAAGTCAACGCGAGTCCGAATGGAGAAGGCTGCGATGCGCAGATAGAGGAAGGCAGATCGATCGGATGTCGAGAAGAGGTGTTCGATTCTGCTTTCGGTGGTCGTTGGTCGTCGCGGTTGTCGTCGCAGAAAGGGAGGCGCCAAGTCGAAGGGGTTGCGCTACGGCGGCGGTCGGCGGCAGAAAAAGAACGTAAACGCTCAAAAGACAGTGCGAGACTCGCGCCGGGCGAGGAATGGGGGCAAGCGGTTCGGAGGGCGCGAGAAACGCTCGTGGGACTGGGAGGGCGGTAAGGGACTGGCGAAAGGGAAGGTGTCGTGTGCGCTGGAGGGTTTTGGGTTGTGCGACGACGGGAGATGGAAGGCGGCAGTGATTTTTTTTTTTGCTGTCTCCCTTGTTTAGTGGTGGCTTTTCGGCTTTCTTCACACTAGCAAGCGGAAGAAAGGGGGGATTGTCGCTGTCCGCTGTTTAGTGGCAAGCCGCGAAAGGGTGGCTTTTTCTCGTATTTTGCTCCGAGAGAACTAAGATACGTGTTCTTGGAGTCGTCGAGATGGGTGGAAAACGCCGGCGCTCGTTTGCACGAAAGAGTCGATATTGGTCGTGCCGGTCGAATTTGGAAGATGTGGCTTTTTTGGTGTGTTGGTGCGCATGCGCCTGCAACGTTTGTGTGAGAGTCGAACAAAACCGGATGATGCGACGAAAAGAGAAGGAGAAGGGGAGAAGAAAAGAGGAGGAGGGAACAAGGGGTCGTCGGTTGTTGGGTGTTGCAGGGGGGGAGGGGGGGCAGAAAGAGGGAAGGAACACACAGACGCGAGCCAGCGGCAGAGGGAAGGAACGGGTAACGGGCCCAGCAAAATTCCACTCCGCGAAGTATTACTCCGTCGCAATCGGCCAAAAAATCTACTGCACGTGTGGGCTGAAGAGGCTGGGAGGGACAATGGAGAGAGGGCGCTATGCAGCCAAGACGAACGCCGCAGACATGACGAAAAATAAGACGAAATAGGGAGCGTATTGCCCTTAGTATTGCTCTTAGCTTGTCTTGTGGCCTACACTACGAGTACCGGGGGGACCTTCATCTTGGCTACCGGTCGTGCTGCTGTTTGATTGTTTCGATTCTCGTGCGGAAGTCGCGAGAGAGCCAAGATGGAGAGTCGAAACCCGCTGCGAGACTCATCCGCCCATCGTTCCTTCTTCCGGTCTTCTGTCCTTCCAAATCCTCCGCAGGGCTTGTTTCGAAGGTGATCGTCTCGGCAGCAGCGGGAAGAATACGAGTCCAAAGCAAAAGGACGGCCCTTCCTCTTTCTCGTCCACAACTTCGTGACATCGCCAGGCTCTGCAGAGCACACTTCGTCAGCCTCATTTCCTTATCCCTTTCTTTCCATGGCGTATCTCAACCTTTTCTGTTCCTACGAGTACTGAGTACTCGTAGGAATTGCAGCATTCGTACTCGTAGTGTTACGACGTATGCGCAAGTCACCGTGCACCCCTTGGTTTCAGTGCTCAGGGGGGCCCCCCTCCACCAAAGCTTACCCCCTGGCTAGTTTCTCTCTTAGCAGGTTTTTGCCACCTTTAGCGCAAGGGGAAATCTCAAAAATAACAAAGAGACGCTGGTCGCGCGTTCCCCTGCCCAAAATAACACACTCCAAGTCCCGCTGTGGAGACCACGGAGGGCGATGGGACGACCCCGAGGAATGCCACAGAGAGATTGAGCGCTGCCAGATACCGAAGGAATTACGCAACGCCTCATTAACGCGTCCTCTCTCGCATGTGACCCGCCGCTCGTTATATTGCCCTTTTTCTTCTTCTCTCGCCCGCCAAACACGAGCAGCCGCTTCGTATAACCATCCTGCGAGTATTACAATACCCGTATGTACTCGCGTCAGCCCCCCCTTGCGGAGTCTATGGGGCACGACGGGCTGCGCCTCATTTTGAGCACATCTCCTTGCAGGGCCTGGCCAGCTGGCTGTAATTACGGGGGGCCGCGGCCCCAGCCAATCCGTCAATACCTGGTTGTTTCATCCCCAGAAATACCAAGCCCGTCTGCCGACAGAACACTCAACCTATCCAAGCTTCTTCCGCAAAGGCTACGTTTACAGTCTCTCTACTCCGTAATTACAGGCAGTATAGATATGTTTCTTGCTCATCGTTTTCACCTCGGGAGCCGGTTGTTTCAAGCAGAAAAGCTTGCAACTGAATAAACAAACCAACAAACAAATCGAGCGGGAGGATAACCGAGGAATTGGTATCATCATTCTTGGGTCTGGGCAGCATGGTGAAGAGTGTCTGCTTTACAAATCTTGGGCGGCCAGAGTCACATCTACGCCCCGGGACTGTATCAATCGTTTTCGAAAGTGTTCAATTAGCTACTCGTAATATTTATAAAAGCAATCCTCCACCGGCGTTGTCCCAGAGAAAAAATAACACCTTCCACCTGGTACCTCCGTCAAATCCGTTCGACGGAAAACAGAGGGGAGAAAAGAATAGAAAACATTCGAACAAATAGCTAAACAAAACCTTGTGCGACAACGAAACACAAGAGATAGACTTACAGCTTTCTCCAAAGCGAGGCCGCCGCCAACATTCGCCTCCTCAGTCATTTTGTTCTTTTGATAGCCCCCGAAACGCCATAGTAAAACTCCAGTCCTTGCCCAGGTGCTCACCTACCGCATGAAAAGAGCAAACCCGAAGAGAAAGAGGGAACCCACATTCTGCTCTTATCTCGCAGTAAAATAAGCTTGATGCGCAGCCGCAGCACAACCAAAACACTCAAATACACTTTTCAAAAACAAACAGGAGGGGGGGAGCAAAAAGGAAAATCGCCGAGAAAAAAAACTCAAGTAAAATAAAATGCAATCTTCGCCGAAAGTACCGGAATCGTCGCGCCTTCAAGTGATCCAAGAGGTCGTCCCCGTTGGTCGAGGCGAGGTCGATGTTGCTCTTCTCGGCCATGGTTCGCTTGTTTTCGTCGTCGAGAACTCGAAGATGCGTTGGGGCCCCTCCCCTACTAGCTACTCGTGATAGTGAAGAAAAAAACTTACCTGATCGGAATTCGTTGCTGTCGGGCGATGAAAACACGCAATCAACTAGTGCTGTTCTGCTGTAACACTTCCTGCTTAGTTTGAGTTAAGACGATAGCCGGGGAAAGAGAGAAAAGGGGAGGGAGATGCTGTCAATCGACACAGGGGTATAAATGAATAAGAAGAATAAGAAAAGGCGCAACGAAGGCCAGAATAAATCAACGACGCAATTCCAGGCAAGGGTATGGGGAAGAGGGAGAAATGGCCAGGTATCAAAACAGAGTAGAGGACAATGAAGAGAAGAAGATTATCAGGTAGTAACAGGAAGCAGCAGGCGAAGCGTTTGAACTTCAAATCGCTGCGCTACTCTTGCCACTGGTTGAAGATGTGGGAAGACAGTGCCCGGATGAGCAACTATCGATGCCGTCTCTATAACGGTGAATTGCCGGTGCGGTGACGTTTGAGATCTGAAAAGAAGTTAGTGTCGATTAAGAACAAAATAACGATTATCATATCGAACTAGGTTTAACTCACCTGGTAAGTCATCAAGCGAGCCATCGCCTGACTCGTCTACCTCTCTTGTCCGTTTTCCAGGAGCCGGCGTGGATGTTGTCTCACTGGGGGCGGCATTCTTAATCTCATCGTCCCAATCAATCTCATCGATGCCGGCATCCAGTGCTGCCTCTGTCGATATGGCATCGCTTCCATTCAAGGGCGGCTGAGAGGCAACTGGCGAAGCCTCTGTTTTCGGCCCGGGGGCTGCGGGGCGGCTATCCTCGTAATCGATCTCATCATCATTATCGAGAGTGGCCGTTGCGCTTGTCCCTAGTGAAACCTCCGGTTCGTCGGCCGATGCCTTGTTGCTGGCTTCCAATGATTCTGCCGCCGTCGCATTTTCATCAATATCGCCATCAAGATCAAGGAAATCATCGTCGTTGTCGCCTTGCTGGACCCCATGGTCAACTGATTCAAGCCCGTTTTCGGGTTCGAGATCGACTCCTTCTTGCTCCGCTGAGATGGCGTTAGCGGAAATGCTTCTGTAGGATGATGAACGGAGAGAATGCAGTGTCATACCATCCTGTTTCTGGTTTAGAACTTCCCCTGTATGGTCAAGGTCCTCCAAAAGGTCCAGTTCGTCGTGGTGGTCCAGGTTTTCCGCATCGGCAGCAATGTCCTGCAAAAGATCGCTTCCATCGCCGGCAATATCGAGCTCATCTTCATGGCCTACTTGCGGCGTGGTCAGATCAGACGCTCCAGTAGGCTCTAGGAACACGCCTTCGACTTGGTCCTCGTCCTCATCTTCGTTGGTGTACTCGATGAAATCAACTTCGTCTGCGGCGCCAGACGCAGTGTCATCGTGATCATCCGCTGTCGGCGTCTCGAGGTCAGCGCCGTCAACAAGAAGCTCAGCGGCCTCTTCGGTCGTTGTTTGCAGGATACTTTCAATGTCGACGCTGTCATCATCCAATGATCCGGCCATGTCGACTTCAACCCCTTCTGCGTCGGAAATCAGGGCACCGCCTTCATCTTCTTCAATCATTTCCTCTGCCTCGTCATCCGGCGAGGAATTATCGGATTCCACTTCAGCTTCACCACTGTCGTCCGAGGAGTCATCCACGCCGGAGTGTCCGGGCTGGAACGTAGACAGTCCCTTTCCTGCACCAGCTCCACCAACGAGATCCCTCAGGCGCTGCAAACAATTGGGGCGGGTGCCCAGGGTGACATGGACACCTTTCTTTGCACTGGGGCTATCGTTCTTGACTAGTGTGTTGTGCAGAGCAAGCAAGTTATGAAAAGTCACTTGGCCAAGTAGTGTTTCGGTGGTTGTCTACCAGGGAGGTTAGTTTAATCTGTATATGATAAGACAGGAGGGGGGCGTGGAAGAAAAATGGAAGGGAAATGGCATACCTCTCCAAATTCAATTCCCAGATCTTCAACTCGAATGTAAATCTCGTCGCTTCCTTGTACCCACGAAGAAATGCTGCTCCGAACTGTTTGCAGAAACTTGGAAAGAGGATAGTCCATCGTCTCGTAGTCTTCGAGGTAAAACGAATCGGGGTCATCAACACCAGGGGTCTTGAAAAGAGGGCAGACTTGTTCGCCCCATGTAACCACCACGTCAAATGTTGATACTGGGTGAAGGCTCCGCAGCCGGTCCAGGCCCGTGTCCAAGGAATCGGATGGGCTCTCCCCTTCGTCGTCGTCATCGTAGTCTTGGCCAGTTCCGTCACTATCGTCCTGGTCAATTCCGGTGCGTTTCTGGTTCTCGCCTTGATCTTCGCCATCGTCCTCGTCATCATCTTCGTCTTCCTCCTCTTCCTCGTCCTCGTCCTCAGCATATTCCGTATTCTGGACGTCGTTTTGGTGCGATGCATCATCTTGGTCGTAGTCGCCATGATCCAGCTCATCCTGCTCCTCTTCTCCAGCGTTATCCCCGGCGTCCTCGAATCCAAAGTCAATATCATTCTGTGCTCCTTCAGGTTCATGTTGTTCGAGGGCGTTGTTGTCGGCATCCGCAACATCGTGGCTGTCGTCGTGCGTCGCAGCGTGCAGATCAACGTCTTCGTAGTCAATCTCATCGGCACCTTCGTTGTGCCCGGACGCGCCGCTCTGGTGGTCAGCGTAGTCTCCCGCGGCGCTGCCCTTCTCCAAATCGCCTTCGGCCTCCTCTTCCTCATAACTGATCTCGTCCACATCGGCAGCGATCTCGATCTTAGTCAAGGCCGCTGTTGGACCATCATCCTCCTCTTCCAAGCGCCCTCCTTCGTTTCCTTCAATGCCGCCCAAATCAAAATCAAAATCTTCGCCTGCAGCATCCGCCGTCTGAGTATTGTCGTCGAGCGAGAAGTCGATCTCCTCGGCCGTGGCCGGAACCGAAGCTTCTGCCAAAATCTCGGCCATGTTATCTAGCTTTCGATGAAAATCGCGTCCAAGGCGGGATGGCCCTTTCGTCGCCTTCAGCTTCAGGCGACACGTAGCGATAGTTGGTATGGCGATTTGAGCTGTGTCTGGGTTTCCTAGAACATGGTTTGCAAAGAGTCCAAAACCAGTCTCAAGCGCGCCTCTCTTGTTAAACACACAGCCGACAGAACCAGAGAGACGAAAATCCGAGAAAGGAATGCGAGGTGGAGATGATAAATGAGAAAGACGATGGTGGCGAAGTGATGATCCAGGCAAAAAAGAGCAGCAGCAATCAAAATGCTCGAGACGATCTTGTGTGTCGATTCCTAATGTAGCGGATGGTATCGTGCGCCACGTACGAAATGAACTGTGTTGAGAGAAAAGCTAAGCCGTCAAAAGTCGGTCGTTGAAAGGGAAAGGAGTGATTAAAGAGCGTCCGTCAGGTTCACGGAACTGCCTGGATTAAATTCACGAAGAAGGCGCGAACAGAGGGCGTGTGGCGCTTTCCGGTTCCGGACTAGTGCATATTGCTCCTCACATTATCGCTGTTGGCAGTATTACGGTGCTGAGGTGGTGCGCACGGACCATGTCCACAGAAGGGGACAACTATTGTGAAAACGGCCCCTTACGAGGGGCGGCGGATTGGCGATTTGGGCACTCGACTTCCTCACGACAACAATTGAAGGCATCCGTCTATCCCAACTACGTCAATCCGCGGAAACAGCCACATTTGGTCTTCTACACCCAGAGACAAGCTTCAAGATGGTACGAGAGACGCTGCATATGCCGCCGATGCAGGCCAACCCCCGTTCCCTGCCCCTTTCCGCAGCTCTGGCATGTGCACCTTTTGGCTAATCGTGTTTCCGCTCATCCCAACAGGTCGTCCTCGCCGCGTCCATCTGCACCCGGGGCGGCAAGGCCGTGCTCTCGCGCCTCTTCCGGGAGATGCCCCGGTCCCGTGTCGAAGCCCTCCTCGCGTCCTTCCCCAAGCTCGCCGACACCGGCACGCAGCACACCACCGTCGAGCAGGACAACGTCCGCTTCGTCTACCAGCCTCTGGACGAGCTGTACATGGTCCTGATCACCAACCTCCAGTCCAATATTCTCCAGGACATCGACTCGCTGCACCTCTTTGCCCAGGTGGTGTCGGGGCTCTGCAAGTCACTAGACGAGCGCGAGATCACGCGGAATGCGTTTGAGCTGCTGAGCGCATTCGACGAGCTGGTGACGCAGGGCTACCGCGAGAACTTGACGATGAGCCAAATCAAGACCTTCATGGAGATGGAGAGTCACGAGGAGCGCATACAGGAAATCATCGCTCGTGTATGTAGACGCGGAATCGTGGTTCGCTTTTGCATCCGCTGGGGGTCGCTAACGGTTTCGACAGAACAAGGAGCTCGAGGCCACAGAAGAGCGCAAGCGGAAGGCGAAGCAGCTGGAGATGCAGCGCAAAGAATCGGCGCGAAGAGGTATCAGCAGCGCGCCTCGCACGCCCGTGTACCCTACGTATACCCCGCCGGCGCAGACGACGACCGAGACGTACGACTCGTACGAGGCGGAGAAGAAGAAGTCCAGGTACGAATCAGCGGGATGGATCGTTGGCAAAGACGAGAAAGCTAACATTTGTCTGTGCTACTAGGCCTGCAACAACTCTCAAGGGCAAGGGTATGCAACTGGGTAAAAAGTCAAAGACGACCGATATGTTCGAGCGGGTTCGTGGGGAGCTGGGACCCGAGGCCGATCTTCCTGTGGCAGCCCCTGCCGCAGCTGCGCCATCACCCGCAGCAGAGCACGCAGCTGTCGGGCGGTCATCGACCACTCTAGACCGCGACGCCATCCACATCGTGGTCAACGAGACGATCAATGCCAAGCTCTCAAGAGAAGGTGTCGTGAACTCGCTGGCCATCAGCGGTGACCTCAACCTCCGCGTGACCGACGCGAGCCTGACAAAGGTCAAGCTCAACCTGAACGCGCAGCCGACGCACGGCGCCCAGTTCCGGACGCATCCCAACGTAGACAAGAATCTGTTCAACTCGTCCAAGATCATACAGATGACCAACGCAGCCAAGGGCTTCCCCGTGAACCAGTCGGTGGGCGTGCTGCGGTGGCGGGCTGCGCCAAAGGCGGACGACACGTCAGCGCTTCCAATCAGCTTCACGGTGTGGGTGAACAAGGACGGCGACGGCAACAGCACTCTGACAGTGGAGTACGAGCTGACCGGCGGCGATGCGCTGGACGACGTGACCGTGACCATCCCCTTCTCTATCGAGCCGACGGTGTCGAGCTTTGATGCAACATACGAGGTTGCTGGCGACAGCATTGAGTGGGCCGTTGGCACCGTGGACGAGAGCAGCCCCAGCGGGTCGTTCGAGTTTGATGCGCAGACGGACGACGAGAACGAGTTCTTCCCCATGCAGATCCGCTTCTCCAAATCGACACCGTTTGTTGCCGTTGATGTGAGTGTTTTTTTTGTTTTTTTTTGTTTTTTTGTTTTTTTTGGCTACCAAGCTTAACACGGCTTCTTCTCCGAGGACTACTTTACTAATTTCTACATGATAGGTCATATCGGTCGAGCTGGTCGAGATGGGCGAGGAGGTGACGTTCTCAAAGGAAGTCAAGACCACGGCAGAAACGTACCTGATCGAGTAGATAAGACAAATACAGGAAAGCTTGGGAGGGTTGAGGCTTGGAGGCTAGACGCTGGGAAGCCCAGCTACTGGAGATATAGACACGGGCGGTCCGAGGGTCACCAACGGAGTCGGTGAAAAACAAAAGATATCTTACTTGGCTTATCCTTTGCGTTTTTGCGTGCTCTGCTTTTTTCTTAATACCGGAAAACCACTGGTAAGCTGATGGTTTGGGAATGGAAAATAAACAAAAAACACCATAGAAGTATGAGCAGCGAACAATACGTGCAAGCCAAGATGATGTCAAAGACAGCTGGCGTTTTAGGTTGCGGCGGCCGCCGAGGCTCGTCTATTCTCGTTTCCTATTCGATTGTTCGGCTCAAGTTTAGCGAGGCAATGTGGTCGTCGCATTGATCGTATTGAATCGTATCTGCAAAATACGCGAGACAAGCTCTTTCAGGGCAGCGATGCCTGGTCCCGAAAAGCTCCGTCTGATATCTTCTCTGGGCAGGGGCCACATCGCCGGCTTCATCTGCGTGTTGGAAGCGAGTCCGTTGGGCCATAATAGAGCGGATCGGGTCAGCTAGTTCGGCCGATCATGCGAGGCACGTGACGGAGATCCCGCGTTTAAGAAGCCGAGCGCCTCTGGCCGACCTTGTTTTTTTTGCTTTCGGGGGATAATTACAGGCCAGAACTCGATCCGGCGATCATTATTTGATCCTCGGTTCTGTTTTTCTTTCCCTTTTCACACAATCCCCATTGACCTAAAACAAAAATCCTGAAAATATTCAAGAGAAATCATCATCACCATCATCACCAAAAATGGCAGACAAGGATCAGGCGACTGTTACTCTGCATTGGTATGTCATACGCCCCATCTCTTAGTGCCTTTTTGGCCTTCCAATGGCAGCGGCCGGCGCATCTTACATCTCTTGTATCTTCTTACTGACACGGCATCTCTGCGACAGGCTCAACAGCTCGCGCGCGCAGCGCGTCCTGTGGCTTCTGGGTAAGTCAAGAGAGGGGTGTCTCACAAGACAGAGGGAACGCGAGATGAGGAGGGTTTGGCGATAGCTAACACGCGCAAGCCGAGCTCAACATCCCCTATGATCTCAAGATCTACCACCGAGACAAGAACGCCTTCGCGCCGCCCGAGCTGGCCAAAGTGCACCCTCTGGGCAAGTCGCCCGTCATCACGGTGCAGCCGCCGGCGAGCGCCGGCGCCGACGCGCAGCCCATCGTGCTGGCGGAGAGCGGCTTCATCACAGAGTACCTGTGCGAGCACTGGGGCCGCGACTCGCCGCTAGTGCCCAAGAAGTGGCAGGACGGCAAGGAGGGCCAGGTCGGCGGCGAGACGGCGGCCTGGCTGCGGTACCAGTACCTGATGTACTACGCGGAGGGCTCGCTGATGCCGTATCTCGTGTTTTTCCTCGTGACGTCGAGTAAGTCATGCCAGGCAGGAAAGAATAAGAAGAAAGAAGGGGGGGGGGGGAGAAGAAAAGAGACAGAAAAGGTGCTAACCGCCACAGACCTCAAGTCTTCCAACGTGCCGTGGTTCATCCGGCCCATCTCCGCCGGCATCGCCAACAAGATCAACAGCATCTTCGTCATGCCCAACGTGCGCAGGAACATGCAGCTGATCGAGACGTACCTGGCCACGCCGCCGGCGCCGTCCGACGGCACGGGCTACCTCCTGGGCGACCACCTGACGGCGGCCGACATCCTGCTGAGCTACCCGCTGCTGGCGTCGCGCCAGCGCTGCGAAGAGATGGGCCCCTGGGAGGGGGGGTCGGCCCAGGCGGAGTTCCCCAAGACGTTCGAGTACCTGGACCGGCTGGAGAAGGAGCCCGGCTACCAGAAGTCGATCAAGACGATCGAGGAGCTGGACGGCAAGTTTGAACTGCAGCCGATTTCGAAGTAGTTGAAGGAGGCCTTGGTCCTGCGAAAGTGCAGGAAAGGGGGGACGACAGGACATTGAGTTGACAGTTGACAAGGAGGTCGAGGTGGAACGTGTGCATGCATTTTTTCTGTATTTACTGCATCTTACTCCGTAGATACATGCTTCTCTACTCCGTACCATAATACCTTTTGCTTTACCCAAACAATACACGCACGCATTTTTCTGTATTTACTGCATCTCGCACACATGCTCTCTGCCATAATGCCTTTGCCTGCCCAGACAATACACGCACGCAGAATCTGCTTTCAATTCGAGTCCCTCTTGTCTGGGCAGCCGAGGCTCTGCGGGCGCTGCGTTGCGCCCCGCTAGGTGCATGACGTCAGCTGTGGGCCAGACCAGTCCGTTAGTACGGAAGTTGTAAAGGGCAGGAGCCAACACGAGTACGAGCAGTCAGTTGTCAACCCAGTGGACGAGATCGCCTCACGCGACAGTGGCTCTCTCGCTGCTTTTTTCCGCGGAGGTTTCTCGCCGCGACATGCATCCCGCCCCGGGTCTCCCTTCTGTGCCTTATGTCTGAGGAGCAGGCGGCACAGGTCCGCATGCGGCTCCTTGTCCGTTCCTTCGCCATTATCAGGGGTAATCACCTGCCCGTTGCGACGCTGCCAATGCGTCTTATCTCGACCACATGTCGAATCCAAGGAGTAAAATGAGCAAAATGAGCAAAATGAGCAAAATGAGCGCAATGAGCGCAGTGAGCGCAGCGGGCGCAATTCGCAGCCTGCCGAATCGCGGGCGCAGCTCGTCACAGTCGTCACCGCTCCAACTCTCGTCGCACTCGCACTCGCATGTATCTTAATTGCTCCGTACACTGCCACCGTAATCCGGGCAGCCCACGCCAGGCCCTGCCGGCGCTGCCAGTCAGCCCTGCGCCATCCCAAAGCGCAAGTCGCCCCAGGATGCGTTCGATTGCCGCCCGGCAGGGCGTACTAAGCTATGCTGCTGGCTGCCCAGCAGTCCAGAAGTCACTCTCTCCGAGCCCGTCAGCACTGAATTCGGTCTCACAGGAACGAATCCCAGCCGTGCACCCCCCCCCCCGGTCATCTTACTTTTTTTCTTTTTCTTTTTCTTTTGTCTCTCTTGCGTTTTCATTATTTTTCTGTCTGCCCTGGCGTTCTGGAGCCTGTTCATATTTCCGTCTTTTCTTTCTTTTCCTTCCTTTCCTTCTTTTGCCGCTCCTCTGCACTCTATTTAGTCACCTCCCTCGTTCTATTCATACGGACCCAAACAAACAAAATCTCGTCTCTTTGTTCCGCCGTCTCTTGAGGCTCTCTAGCTTAACCTACTAGCTCTGTGCTCCCTAGCTTTGCCGCCAGCAAAACAAACGCCACCCACCTACTTGTCTAGCTCTGTTTTCTCTAATTATTGCAGACGAGAGGATAGAGGGAGGATCGTGGCTATCCGCGCCGGGTGATCCGGCCCTGCTCTTCTCCTTTTTTCTTCTTTCCTTTTTTCCTTCTTTGCCCTTTTTTCTTCCTTCGTAACCCTTGGCCATATTCTCACATTTCACTGCAACCAATTGAAGCTGCGCCACTGTCTATTTTGCCCTACCAGGTATTCTGTCGGCGATGCTTCACTATCTCTAAGCCGCAGAAGCTCTCGTTTGACAGCCTGGCGCCTTTGATTTGTACGCCCGCCTTGTGCCGCCACATAACAATCCGCCGCGCCCAATTGCTCGGGCAGAACCCCAGAAATTATGCAGGACGGCGCTCCTGACCTCCGGGATTCTGAGAATGGCTCCATTTCGGCTGCCACCGCGAATGCCGCACCGGGGCTTGGCGGCCCGACTGACCCGGTGATGCCAAGACCCTTGGCACCCGAGCCACCGGAGACGATCACAGTAGGTGCCGCCACAGCAGAGACCATGCCTACAGCAGTCCCACTCGACAGCAACGAGGGCGCCGCCACAGACACCATGGCCGACGACCACAGCAGCATCTATGGTGAAGAGGATGATGCCCAGTCGTTCATCCAGCCGGCCATCAGTCCCATGGCCACGCGCCTGTCGTCGCCCAAGACCCCGGCCGCCGAGAAGGCCATGGCCATGGACCAGATGATCAACGCCAGCGGCGGTGTCGGCGGCTTCTTTGATGCGTACAAGCCGCCCGTTGCCTCCCGGCTGCAGTCCGCAACGACGGCGCCCCCAGTACATGCGCCAGCCCCAGCTTCAGTCCCGGCGCCTGCATCAAAACCGCCGGCATCCATGTCGTCCGTCTTTCAGTCCGGAACGCGGCACAGCCGCTCGTCGTCCGTCGGGTCCGACGCCCTCAAGCGGCTGTCCAGGGTCCTGCCCTCCATCTCGTTCCCCAGCCCGAGCTCGTTCTTGCCCAGCTTGAGCTCGCCTTCGTTCCCTTCGCTCTTCTCGTCCGGCGGCGGGGCGTCATCCTCGATACCGAGTTCGCCGCCGCCGTCGCGGAAGATGTCCCCAAGAAGCTCTCCAACACGGGCGGGCAGCCAGAGAGCACCGCATTCACAGCAGCGATCACAGCTGTCCAACCAGTCGCCCGAAGCAAGCACCTACCCAAGACGCCAGCCCGCAGCTGCGGCCCCTCCCCGATCTGCCTCGCCGGCCGTGGGTTCCACGGATGCGCCGTTGCGGCCGCCTCTGCACAGGCCACCATCGGTCGCCTCGCGGCGGTCCCACGTCCTGCGCCGGTCCACGTCGGACGACTCGCTGCTGTACCACACGCTCTCGCGCACATCGTCGCACGGCGACGAGGACCAGTTCGAGCACATCCGCGAGCAGGTCAACTCACGCGTCAAGGCCATCATGGACAGCTTCGACCGGCCGACCTTTAAGATGCCGCAGCTGCCGAGTGAGTGGGCTCGAAAGTTCTTTAACCCCCCTAGCCTCATGACTGACAGCCCAGGCTTCTTCCCCGACGGCAAAGGCAGCGCGAGCACGTCCGCCCCGCGCGAGCCGGCGTCGCCCCTCGACGCCGCCCTCGAGTCGCTCACCGGCGACGTCGTCGTCCTCGGCGGCTACCGGGGCTCCATCCTGCGGTCGGCCGAGCCGCCGCACCGCCAGCTGTGGGTGCCCGTGAAGGTCGGCCTCAAGATCCGCAAGGTCAACATGGAGGTCGGGCTCAACCCGGAGGACGAGGAGACCATGCGGCAGCACATCTTCCCCTCCGGCATGCTGAAGCACATCGGCCCCGTCGACATCTCGCGCCGCCTGTTCAAGAAGCTGCGCGAGAGCGACAACGCCCGCAAGGGCGCGCTGCGCGTGCACGACTACGGCTACGACTGGCGCCTCAGCCCGCACCGCCTCTCCAAGGAGCTGATCGCCTTTCTCGAGACGCTCCCCTGCAACAAGGAAGGCGGCGGCGGCGGCGGCACCGCGGGCAGCCAAGGCCGCGGCGCCGTCGTCATCGCCCACAGCCTGGGCGGCCTCATCACGCGCCACGCCGTCAACGCGCGGCCCGACCTGTTTGCCGGCGTCGTCTTCGCCGGCACGCCCCAGCGCTGCGTCAACATCCTGGGCCCCCTGCGCAACGGCGACGCCGTGCTGCTCAACGAAAAGGTCCTGACCGCCCAGGTCAACTTCTCGCTGCGCACGACGTTTGCCTTTTTGCCCGAGGACGGCTTCTGCTTTGTCAACAGCAAGGACCCGACCGAGGAGTACCGCGTCGACTTTTACGACGTCAACGAGTGGCTGCACTACCGCTGGTCGCCGTGCGTCGCCCCCGCCGCGCTGCCGCCGTTCCCGCTGGCGGGCGGCGGCGGCGGCGACGCCAACCCCAACCTCAAGCGCAGCAGCACGCTTTTCAGCCGCACCCTGCTCGAGGACCTGTCCGGCAGCCTGCCGTCGCTGCCGCTGCGCAACCGCCACAACAGCAGCAGCCTCCCGCCCTCCTTCGAAGCCCAGGCGGCCGCCGCCGCGGTGGCCAAGGAGCGCCTGCTCGCGCCGCACATGGACAAGGAGAGCAGTGCCAACACCATCACGGCCGTGGCGGACGGGGACGATGGCGCAGCAGCAGCACCAGGAGGCGGAGCCAGCAACGGCGGATCTTCCCCGGACGGGTCGCCCTCGCCTCTCCTCTCGGAGCCGGCCACGCCCCCCATCCCCTCTATCCCCTCCGATCCCCAGCGCGCCCGCGCCGTCGCCTACCTGACCCGCACGCTGGCCGACACGAAGCGCTTCCGCGCCGAGCTCGCCCACCGGCCCGAGCACACCGCCACCAACGCGTATCCGCCGCTGGCCGTCATCTACGGGAAAGGCACGCCCACCGTGTACGCCGCGCGCGTCGAGAGCCGCGCCGCCATCGCCTGCACCGACGCCTACGACGCCCTCGTGTTCCGGACCGGCGACGGCGTCGTGCTGGCCCGCGAGGCCATGCTGCCGCAGGGCTACGACTATGCGCGCGGCGGCTACGTCAGCACCGACCGCGGCCACGTCGGCATGCTGGGCGACCTGAACGCCGTGGGCAGGGCGCTCGAGGCCGTCGTCCGGGGCCGCCAGAAGGGCATCGGCCTAGGGCTGGGTCCCGGGGGGCGCGGTGTCGCCCGGCGTGCCACCCTGGCGGGGCAGCAGGTGCCGCGAAAGATGCAGCCGGCGGCGGGGGCGGCGGGGGCGGCGGGGGCGGCATCGCATGCGCCGCCAGCCGCGTCCGTACCGCCAGCCGCCCAGTCCGGAATCGCGGTCACGTCATAAATGGCCTTGCACGCCTCTCTCGGTTTTGTTTTTATTTGTTTTTTTTTCTTCTACCTATACATATATTATGCATTTTTATTATTACCTACGAAGCGACGAAACATAGAAATACAAGCCACCTATTGTACGAAAAAAGAAACATGGGCTTTTCTTCTTATATTTTAATGGGCCTTTCCCACTGTTTTATCATAATTGACAACTAGATTCTCATGTCGAACCAAATTCATTATGATTCCCATTCCCAAACACCGCCCTAGGTCATTACGTATCCAGTTTATCATGCAGTTTTCCTTGTAGCTTTCTAGTGCATCCATGCCCATTGCAAAGTATTCCATGCAAAAATTAAAATATCAAAAAAAATACGATGACTACATAAGAGAAGAGCAGGGGGGCTGTAAACTCTCAGCCTTCACACTCAGAACGGATTCTTCACGGCGTCTACTGCCCTTCCATTCGCTCCGCCAACGCCGCCCCCAAGTCACACGACGCAGACGGCATGGTGGCCAGCGTGCAGTCCCGGCATGTGTGCTTCACGTATGGCGCGCGGTGCGGAGACGAAGGCGCTCGGAGGTCACAGGAGGGCGGGGCACGGCAGGTGGCCTTGGCCTTGGGCTTCCCCGGTCTCCGACGCCTGCTCTTCGGCCGGGTGTGCTCGTCCTCTTCTATCGGCGGCCGCGGCGCGTGCTTTGAGCGTGTCGGTCCGCTGCTGATTGCCAAAATGCGCCACCGAGGCGGCGACCAGTCCGGTACCACCGCGCACACCCGCCGCACCGCCACGTGGATCTGCCGAGCAAGACGATTGGTGGCGGCGACGGCGGCGGCGGTGGCGAACGTATCGTTGCTGCGAGCAGCAAAGGGATTCATTGAAAGCGTCGGTGCGAGATGATGGCTACTGCTGCTACTGCTGCTGCTGCTACTGCTGCCACAGATGAACGTCCCGTCAAATCTGTCGGTCGACGGCAGTGCCGGCCATGCAGACAATATGCCCAGCGGCAGCGAGGTCGACGGCAGGGGCAGGGGCACCAGCGTGGCGTCGGCACTGTACACCGGATTTTCGTCGCGCGGGACGATGATGAGCTCCCGGAGGTTGGGCAGGCGGGCGCGCAGCTGGTGCAGCACGTCGACGGCGAGATTCGTTGCAACTTGGTCGGCGTCGGAATAAGGGGACAGCGCAAGGGGGGGAACCGAGTGAGGTGGCGAATGCGACGCTGAAGAAGGGGGGGGAGACATCAAAGAAAAAGGAGAAAGGGCCGTCGGCGGCAGAGACAGGAATCCAGCGGGACTGCCGGCGGAGGACGGAGAGGAAGGCAGCATAGCATCTCCAAAAACGGCCTCGTTGAGGGCTATTCGCCGCACCCGGACGAGCTCCTCGGGATCGGCCAGTACCAACATCGTCCGCAGCTGGGCCTCCGCGGCCATGTACCCGTCACGGGGCCCGAAATAGAGAACGTCGCGCTCGGCGTCGAAGAAGACGTTGCCCGGCTGCCGAGCAATGCCAAACATGAGCGAGTACCGGCGCAGGGCCTCGACACGCGATTCGTGGCACGCGTGGAGGTTAGCGGGGATGGGAGCTGGCGACGTGCACCACCCGGGCGGCGAGTAGGAAGGTGAAAAATACGACGAAGAATGCGACAAATGCGAAGAATGCGCCCTGCTGCCGTCGGCTGTGGAATTTGGCGATGCTCTTGCTCTTGTTGGCGGAGGAGGTGCTGGCGACGGCGAGGGCGATTTCGCGCCGCAACGCACTGAGACAATCCGAGGCGAGGGCAAGTTGTACTCCCAGACTTTGAGTCGCAGCTCTGGGGGGAGTTTTGAGAAAAGGGGCTGGGGGAGATATGGTCAGTTTCGTCTTGTCTGAGTGCATCCTCCTTCGTATAAAATCAACGTACAAAGGTTTGGCAAGACCATGAGAGGGACAGCGTTTGGCTTGCCCGGTCGACACCCACAACACACGACATGGTTCGTGATAGCCTCAGATAAGGTTTTATTCAAAACCATAAACATAGATCCAAGATATTCTGGAAGTCGACAGCTTAACCATCTGCTAGATTTTGATTTTTTTTCTGCCCCTTTCGGAAGCAGGCGCTCGTAGAAAGTGAAGGCTAGGACATCGTTATATAGGATTTGCTGCTTTGGTACACAAGAAAGTGATTGACAGTGTTAGAAGTAGAAAAAAAATCCAGAAGAGTAACAGGGGGGAGGCACACAGGTGGACAAGGAACGGCAAGCAGTTAGAACCCGATGTAGAAAGGTGGGAGGCGGATAGGATGGGACATGATGCCCCGGTGGTTGCAGATTGGGCAGGCCCGAGACAACAATTCGTCCTGTTGGGGGGATATGCTGAGATACACGAGATTGAAAAGGTGTGAAAGAAGAAAGGTGGGTGTGCAAAGAGGTGGTCAATGAGAGAGCATGGCTCACAAGATGGAGGGGGGTGCCGGTCAGGAAGAAACCATGTGGCGCGTACAGAAAGCAAATCGTCTAGACACAACGTAAGGAGGAACACGAAGGATACCAATGGATCCCCCAGCACCCCTTCTTTTTCTCGCCGTAGCCATGATCACGAAGGGGAGGGGAAAGGGGTGCGAGGGGGGGTCGAAGCATGATGGAAACACAAGCACATCCTTGTAAGTCGGGTCAACAACAACTTATCTTACCTCGTTGTCGTATCACGATCAGCCTCTCTCTCTCTCTCTCTCTCTCTCTTGTCGGTTTCTCTGTCTTGCTTGCTCCTCTCCGCTCAGAAGCCTTTGTCTGCGGTCTTTCCCATCCCCAGTCCCCAGCAGACCGAGACCCGCGGGCTGTCTAGCCTCTCCGTGCTGCGTCCGAACAAGGCAACTGGGGAACACTCTGCGTGTGCGTGGGAGAGAGGTGGTTGCACATCCTATGCAGAAATGCAATGTATGGTAGCGCTGCTGGCAAGCCCTGTTTGCCTCTCCTCTCTTCTCACCTTTCTCCGTACTCGCGTATGCATGTATGAGCAAGCCTTGTGCGAGAAGGGGCTGCGAGCACTGCAGAACTGGGAAGGGGGGAGGGAAGGCCGAGAAAGGTTGGATATACGGGGTCATGGGCAAACCAAAAATACGAAGATGTGGAAGGTCGAGCAAGACAGAGCAGACAGGCAAACAGAAAAGAGGACAAAAACGGGTCCCGGTAATAAACATTAAACAGGATTTAATTAAGAATGCAGGACCCGGGACGGCGTCTCGGGAAAGAAGGAGGGGACACACGAGGGGGGGGGGGGGAAGGAATGCGGGCAGGGTTAGGGGCATAGGCAAGGCATTCTATCGTGATAACTTGCCCGTCTCTCGCCCGTCTCTCCTGTTCTGGGTGCGTTAATAGTGGTTCATCCCATGGCGCATTGGGGAAGGGAAAGCAGAAAAGAGATGAGACGGCCGCGAGAATCCCGAAAAATTGGATGCCGGTCATCTGGGGGTGAGTAAATCCTTCCGGCTGGAGCCTCTTTTATTTGCCATGCCCTTTTGGATACGGCTAGCGAAACTCCAACATGTAATAGATAGCAGCCGCAAGAAACAAGGGCAACAACCCCCAGTTCCCTCAACAACCCCCAGTTCCCTCTGCTGAAGCCACAGCGGGCCAAGGTCCAATCCCGGCAGTCATACAACGGCATCGATGCCAAAGAGGAAACCCGAGAACGCCCGCCCCCATCACATCTCCAGTCCCAGAGAACCGGGCGAGGGACACAGCATTTCGCATGGGGAGAGCCCGGTGGCCTGGGGCATGTACATTCGAGTGAGACTGTCTCTCATCTTCCTTCTCCTGGCTTCCCTGCTGCTGCTGCGAGTGTGCAACCTCTTCTCCTGTTTTGCATCCTTTTTTCCGGGATCACAGGGAAGGAATGCCTAAATTACTCCCGAGGGGCCTCTGGCGAATGAGTAGGACTGGCCGTGTGAATACAATCTATCCCAGCGGATACACGCAGTGTGCATCTTACACACGCATCCTACACCGGACGTACGCACAGGCAAAGAGCATCCCTATTGCCTCGTGTTTCCGTAGACTGTCTTCCTCCTATTCCCCTTAGCGCTCATACGCCTTCTCGGCTTTCTATGGCGTGGGGGTGGGCAAGGCATCCGTCGGATCATTTTCAACTCTCCATCTAACTCAACTTGAAGGTATGCCTGAGCGTTTTATTGCTTCTTGTATTTTCGACTAGAGGAATGCCATGCGCTCCTAAATGTAAATCCTGAGAAGGGATGAATGAATGAAACATACGACATCATAAAACGTATTGATATTTTCGTGAGAGAAAAACAAATACGAAAAAAAAAATTTATGCCAAAGAGAGGCATGGAGAGCCTTAACCCCTTCTTCTGGAGGCTGACGACTGCCAGATGCCAATAAAAAAAAACTTTGATGAGAGTGGGACTCGAACCCACGCGGATTGCTCCATAGGAACCTTAATCCTACGCCATAACCAACTCGGCCATCTCACCCAAGAGCTTGTTCATAACGCCGCTGCAGCGAAACTCGTACCTTTAAACTGTAGGTTGCTCGAAACCAACCAGGCTTAATTCGTTCAGGGCATGGTACTCTCCACGCCACGACGCCCCTCGGACGAAAGCCGTGGACGAACACGAGGCTCAGAAATCTACTTTTTCTGGATAAATGATCGACCATTCGCAAGAATGAATCCCTGTCAAATATATCTTGCCATGAAAAAACAAAGCTGCAAGATTTGAGGAGAATTAGAAATTTTCCGGTACGACAGGGACAGGGGAAGGAGAGGAGAGGGTCAACCCAAAGAAGGTGCTGGCTTTGGTCAAGTTCCAGTAAAGCCTATCTTAGGCATCTTCAAGGCCCTTGTTCACGGAAAAAATGGCAATAATGGAAGTTGGAAACTTGAACAAAAACAGTTAGAAAGACAAGCTAAAGCTCTCCTCTTCCGACTCGGCGGTCCTTACGAAGCAAGTGTGCTGTGTGTATCCCCCCCCCTGACGTGGAAGTCTCTGTTTGTGTTGTCGACGGTAATATTCGGAAGGGAGCCTGGACAGCCTGAACGGCCTGGGCTATCTGACCACCCTCATGCTTTACCAATACCAAGGTTCTGGACCTGTCCGCTCCCGTCCGCTCCATTCCCTTGGAGACGTGTGGCTGTTTCCCTAATCCACATGTCCTACCCATGCTGTCTCGCTTGTTTGATGGATGTGACTTTTGTTTTGGGGAGCCGGGTGGAGAAAGGATAACACGGACGAGGGATGGTATCACCAGTCTGCAGGCCCCTGAGAACACGGCCTCTGCGGTCATAATGGGCAAGCAAGCAATTTAGGATGAGTGGAATAGACAAGAAAAAGAATACGGGAATCCACACCTGTGTAGCCGCATGGGTCATCGGACAATACCATGCAAGAGGGGGGAAAGGAGGCGTTGACCGGTGTGAAAGAGATATGTTGCCGGGTCACCGAAAAGAGAAGAGAAGCGAACGCCACGTATTTGGACGAGAAGATGAAAATGGCTCAACGGAAAGGATTGTCCTTCTTGGTCTGCAACCGTTTTTTTTGTGTTTTTTTTTTTTTAGTTTTCTCTTCTTTTGGCTGTTCTCTGACCATCCATCAACACAAAGTAGCTTCTCCCGAAAATACTTGTTGTGTCTCGCAAGGTAACTCACCGTCAGATTTTCCACCCCATGGACGAGTAGAATAATATAGCAGTCTAGGGACATGAGAATTTCACCTGATTTAATGCAATTTGCACCGCGCCAACTCAAATATGGCTTTTCCCCGAGCACAGCGCTTCGAACAACGGATTGCGCTCCCTGGATGTGATAAGAAGTTTAAGGGACAAACGATAGGCTGTCTACTCAATTATACAGCAAGCCCTTTGAAAAAGGTCAACAGGTCCTTTCTTTTATTGTTTTTTTTTTTTTTTAAAAAAAAAACCAAAAAAAACCTCAACAAGCAAGTCAAAACGTGATAGGTTTTCCAGGAACGTTGTGTCCCAGTTCCAGACGTTAAATATCGTCTTGGGAGATGTGAACAAGGATGTGTCCTTCATCACTCACATAAGGGATCAAAGACGTAAAAGGCTACAACAATAGATATCTACATGTTATAGTGAAATGGATTGACATTTTTTTATTTTAAAAAAAGAGTTAAAAAGGAAGAGTAAAGGGTTCGCGGTCAGCAGAATGTGTCTTCAAGCCGCATTTGAAGCCTCGGCCACGTGACACGTACTTCTCGCGTAGACGTCGCTTCACGTGACTTCACAGAGGTACATCGGTCCCGTGATATACTATGATTACAAACGTATTGTCTTTTTGCTCTCTTTTCTTGGCCTTCTTCGCTGCTCCTCGCAATCTGCAATGGCCGTCACAGCAGCGACCCAAATGAACGACCGCCTCGAGCCCGCAAATAGAAACACCGGAGCGGCAAGGCGACAAAGATGCCTAGCGGGAGATCTGCGGCGGCTGATTGGCCTGCGCGCCCTAAGCGCCCGACACCACAGGGCCCCCCTGCTTCTGGAGGGCATCGGCTCCAGCCAATCCGCGTTGCTGGATGCCGGCAAACGTCCTGACGCGCGCGTTGGAGACGTCTACGACATTGCCAAAAAAAGAAATGCACGAGAAGGGCATGAAACAGAGAGAGCCGACTCGCTTTCTGTCTCTTTCTTTGTTTAATTCGATTCGAGAACGCAGGTCGCCTTAGCGCGCTCTGATTCGCCCAGGCGACCGGCGATGCCAAGCGGGTAAGAAATCTTACCTGGAAGCATCGGGAGCAGAAGACGACGACAGGGGGACAATAGCACAGTGCGGAAGTCGCACAAGGATCTCGAGTGGGATCTACTCGTACGCGACCCGCCGGAGAGAATGGCGCGCGTATCCTAATGCGTTTGCCTTTCCCACAGGCTTGGAGATGCAGAGCAGGCGGCAAGTGTCGTTGTTTTTGCTCCTGGTTGGTCTGGCGCCGGCCGGCTCTCCGCTGGCCGCGGCCCATCTCTTCTATCTTTGGAAGACCGCTCCGAGTGGAGCACGGCAGATCATTACGCTGGGCGGCTACCAGGGTGACAAGTGCCCTGGGCGATGTCGGGAACAGTAGAGAGAAAGACAAGCTATTTGTCTTTGACGATCTCAACAAGAAGCAAAAACCTTATTTGTAGGGAGCCATCCCCCACGGACGTCTGATCCTGTTCATCTCGTTTTGCTTCTCAACAGTTGTCTCTTTTTCGTTCTTCTTTTCTTCTTTTCTTCTTTGCTGTATTTCTGTCTTCCTTTTTCCTTGGGCCGGTCTCGTTATTCCTGGTGAATAGCAATCAAACCATATTTCTCACTCTCTCGTTCTCTCTCTCTTCATCCCCCAACCTCTTCTACCACAATGTCTCTCCTCGAGAAGCAGCCTGCGTCCACCTCGGAGTTCGAGGTCGACTCCCAGGACTACCATCTCCAGGCCAAGGTCCGCTCCCTCCGCCTCCTCGACACCGCCCGCGCTGGGGCCACGCTGCTGGCTCTGCTGATGGGCCTCGTCGTCCTTGGAGTCGCCGGCAACAGCATCCAGGCCTACAACGCCTCCCACTTCGCCTCCTCCGGCGGCGCCGACTGGCTATCCCTGTGGCCCAACGCGGGTGCCTTTGACTTCAAGCCTACGGTCGCCCTGCTCGTCGGCGCCGGCCTTGTCGTCGTGGCCAACCTCGTTGCCCTCACGAGCCACCATCGCTTCGTGCGTTTTTGTCCTCTCCTCGCTTCGCTCGTTTGTCCGGTTCATGTCTCATGCTAACAAATACAGATCCGCGCCAAGCTCTCGGCCGCCCACACGCCGCTCACCTTCACAGCCCCCTTTGTCGGCCTCGTGGCCGCCGTCGTCGCCATCATCATGTACTACGTCGCCAACAAGTCTGCGACCGCCGACACACTCATCAGCTGGAGCTGCCGCTGGCGCAACCTGACCATGAGCAGCCCGGGCCCCAATTTTGCCACGCTCTGCCGCGCCAGCCACGCCGGTGTCTACCTGTCGATTCTGCTGATCCCCGTCGAGTTCCTGGCGCTGACGCTCGCGGGCTTCCAGCTCAAGCTCGAGCGGTACACGGCGGCGTATGCCCACGCACGCAAGTCGCCCAGTCCGGTTCTGTCATGAATGGAGCAATAAGATACAAGGGGAAGGGGAAGAGAAACTCGTGTTAACAGCCGACCATGGGCTGTCACACCTCCTTGAAGATGCCTGCGTCTTTCCATATTATAACGGTCGACTGCAGTCTCCTCCCTCCCCCTCTATCTCCATCTCCCTCTCCTCCTTCCTCTTCTCGTCTTCCCGCCTCCTCGTCTTCTCATCTTCTCGTCTCTCACCTCACTCCCGCGTTCCATCCGTTTTCAATTTGTGGAACTGCAATAGCTCCTGTCCCCTATACTCCTTGCCATAGTTATCCTTAATTTTTTTGCTGCTGTTTTGGTTGGTTGGTACTCCATAGTCTCACAAGAGAAATGAAAAATTGGATTTTTTTTTTGATTTTGTAGAACAGAGCAAAGGGAAGCATATGGCGGTGAAAAAAAGGTCTGTTTGACCACCTTGCAGCTTTCTTTTGGTGACCACGTCAGCATCCGTAGTAGATAGAGCAGCGCCCCGATGCAAGCAGCCGCCTAGAGTGGGGGCTCCGGATGAGAAATTGCTGCTCCGTAGTTTGTGTGCCGCGAACGCGGTGAGTGGACTTGTACCTGGCAGCCTTGTTCGAAGCAGCAGTGCGTAAGATACCATGTTGACCTAGCTGTCTTACCTCTATGCCGATATTGATCCCGTTTTTAAGTTTTTAGTTTCAAGTAAAAGAAAGAAGAAGAAGAGAAGAAGAAGGGAGCAAAACAACCGGAGAGGGAAGACATACAGACCAAAGTGTGTAGGTGGAGAGCCTCCTTCACAACGATGCAGCTCGCCGAGAGAAACACATCAGGAATCTGCTCTGCTGTATGGAAGGACAAATTCAAGGCCTTTTTCTCTTCCCGTTACCGCAGACCACGACGGACGCTCCATCCCGGTCAACAGCGGCGGGGGGGATGCCCAGCGTCACGCCTTGGCTCTCCATGTTTTCTTTTCTTCAGCCGCTCATTGCAAACGAAAAGCGATGAACGGCCTGGCCGTTTTCTTTTCTATCTCTTCTCCTTTCCCCACCACCCCTGCTTCTTTTCGGCTCATAGTATTCCTCCACTCGGGTAAGCCTCCTTGCTCCGTGTTTCGCTTGTCGTATGGTTACACACTGCATAAAATAAAGATAACGAGAGACACTGTCTTGCCCTTCACAGCTTTTATTAGTGAGGGAGAGAAAAAAACGAGGAGAAAAAAAGAAAGGAAAAAAGGAAGGGAAAAAAAAGAAAAGAAACTGTAGGAATATGGGAGAGAGGAAAGATTGCGATAGGAACCCACTGTCGATGTAGACAAGAAGGCAATGTCTCTTGTTTCCCTTATCTGCCTCACCCGCGCATTCAGGTAGAGCTTCTCGCAATTTGGCTATTCACGCAACCGATATTTACCTGGCCTCGCATCTTTCACCTGCTTTGGTGGCGGCGTGCCACAAATCGCGCCCAGAGAGCTGACCCCCAACGGCAAGGCCTGTGCCATCGTCATCGTCCCGTCAGAGCCAACCTGTCACGTCCGTTATCTGCTCCTTGTGTTCCCAGACCTGTCAGAAACTCGTCTCTACATGTTGTCTGCCCGGTAGCAGGTATCTTATTTTAGCAGGCCGGCTCCGTCCCAGCTTTCTCTTAATTTCGGGTCTGGCTCTTGCATTTCTGTCTCGTCTGGTTCTCCGAACGACACCATACATCGTCGAGCGGATGCCAGAGGGTGTCTTGGAAGTTTATATACACGACAAAAGGTCGTCACCGAGCCGAATCGGAGAGAAAATTTGACAGGCCAGGATTGCATTTTGGCTTTTGAAGCTCCATCTACATTTTCCTCGCCTTGGAGGGCAAACGGACCGAAACACAACAAGCAGCCCCTACACCGCTTAAAGGGCCGAAAAGAACGAGCCCCAGGGCGACCAAAAAAAAAACACCATCACAAAAAAACAAGGCACAGAAGCCAGATATCGCAGGGCACTGCCAACTCTCGCTACGATGGCTACCGCTGCGGACATCGAGCAGCCGCAGCGGCATCGACCGCTTCCGCAGCCACTCAAGACCGGCAAGTGGGCAGATGGCAAGCAGGAGCCCAAAAACGACAAACAAAATGGGGGCCGCGGCGAGCACGGCCAAGAAGAGACCCAAAAGGAAAACACCGAGCCGCATCGCGAAAGCGCCGAGCCCGATGACACTGCCGGCCTCTCCTTTTCTCAGCGGGCCGCCCAGCTCGCCCGCACGCCCACACCCCTCCTGGTCAAAGGCGACCGCCACCTCCTGCGCGACATTGACCGTGGCCCGCCGGGCGATCCTCCCATCCTCCGGCCGCGGCGGAAGTCTCTGCTGCTGTCGTCTGGAGGCAGTGGTGGAGACGGCGGCGTCGGCAGCAGCACCGAGGGGGCGGGCAGCAGCAGCAAGCACAGGCGGGGGAGAGGGGGAGGCGGAAGTGACATCGCCAACAGCGCAGACGGAGGAGAAGGCTACGACCTGGCCCGCAGGCGCAGCCAGTACTTTGAAGACGCCTTCTCGGCCCGCGACGCCGACACGAGCCCGGCCAAGGAGCGCGTGCGGAGCGAGGCGCTGGTGCTCGCCGAGGTGAGGACGAATGTGATTGTAAGCCGCCTCCCGCCTCCCGCCTCCCGGCTGCTTGTTCTCTCGTTTTGTGTGCATACTGACCAAGCAGATCGGCGACGAGTTCACCGTCATCACCGAGCTGTCGGCGCACCTGGCCGTGCGCTACCGCCGCCCGCTGTCGTCCGTCGTGGTCACGCTGCAGCACAACTCGTGCATGTGCTTCGGCGGCTCCTTCGACCCGGCCTACGTCATGGCCATCTTTGCCCTGCCGTCCCAGCTGCAGCCGGCCACGAACAAGCGCAACGCGGCCCTGATCCAGAGGCACATGGAGGAGGCGTTGGGCGTGCCCCCCGCGCGGGGCCATCTCCGGTTCGTCGCCGTGCCCGAGGCCAACCTGGCCTACGGCGGCAAGACGACGGTGGGCCACGCTGACGAGGCGGCAAGAGGGGGGGCGATGCACGGGGTGAACGGATCCGCCGCGACAGGGCCGAACGGCACCAGCAGCAGCTGCCGCTCACCTGTCGGAGCGGCGGCCGCCGCCGACGTGCAGAGCCTGGCCAGCAGCCTGGGCAGCCGAAAGTACAAGACGGGGCGGAAGTTGAGCGTCAAGGTGAGTAGTTCTTCGAACACCAACGCATCTGGAACGCAGCACGCAACTAACGGCACGAGTCCCTCTCGAACTTCCGCTCGCCGTCGCCGGCTGAGCTGACCCCGCCGCACAGTGCCGTCGAGGAGCAGCCGCCCGCGCCGTCGTCGCCGCTGCCCGCCATCCCCGAGCGGTCTGCTAAGGAGGGCCCGCAGGAAAGAGGCAGGGCAGGCAAGGTCGGCGTCCAAGCCGTGCCGACCGAGACCACGGTGCCGACGACGACGACGATGATGACGCGACCGAGCACGGCCATGTCCATGGGCCGGCACCCGAGCCGGCGCGCTCGCCGGACAAAGAGCTTTGTGGCGACGCTGTTTGGGCGGTCAGGATCGAAGCAGGAGGGACTCTCGCTATGATCTGGCGGAGGAATAGCGGCGGGATAATATAAGTATCTTACTGCAGAGCGCCAGGATCTCACAGGGAAGAGAGCATAGGAGGTGGCAGAGGGTGTTTCCTGCCAGCTCTACGATTATACGAAAAGCAAATCATAGGGAGAAGGGAACGAAAACAAAGGGGCATCGCATAGTAGCAGACAGCACGGTTTAATAGAAAACCCTTCGACTTTGTATCCTAAGTGCCATGTGTCGTGGACTTGCTGAAGCGGAAGCTTGGCTTTTCTTAGCTGTTTCCAGGACAAAAGCGCCTAGCGCCGCCACGCGCCGATTTGCAGGAGCTTGTGCCTGGTAGCGTGCGATGGTTGCGTCGTATTAATGAGTCCATGCTGCGTAAGACTGCGAGCTCGCCTGCCCCGCACGCGGCAGCTTTTTAAGTGGGCGGCGGGGAGCCCGGCTGAGCGAGCGTCCCCTCTGTGTGTCATGGCTATGGCGTATCTCCAGCGATAGCAGCAAACCAAGGAAGGAGCTCTCAGCTCACAGAAAGCGGAAAAGGAAAAATCATCGCGACATTGCATTCCCACCACGCTGGCGACCACGACGACAGTTCCTCTCGGCGACGTCTCCAGCCCGGCAATTATCGAACCTTGTAGCAGACATCAATCTCTCGCCGTCCCGCGCTCTGGCTCTGGCAGCACCAGCTCGGTGCACGCCTGCAACGTTGACCTCTCTCGCAGCCTCACTTCCGCATCGCCTGTCGGACGATCCCAAGAGCCGCCTTTTCTGTGTCGGCTAGGGCTAGCCGCATCGACCACCCACAGCCGCTCTTTTCTCTGGCGCTCATCTACGACTCTGCCGCGCTGCTGCAGCTTGGAGCTGACGCTTCCACGGCCCTGGCCCGCACACCAGGCTGGACCCTCGGTCTCCCGAGCTATCTATCTTGCTGCTTCTTGGGGACTGGCCGCCTCTGTTTCAACATCGCTGCATGGTCTTCAGAAAACGGCGACGATCGCAACCGTGAGCTGTCGAGTACCTGCCTGCCGCCCTGCCACACCGTCTGTCCAAGACAGGGCACTCTGCCAAAACAATGGAGGTGAGCAATTAAGATGGCCCCGGGCCATAAATACCGCCGCCTTGATTTGGTCTCCATGCGTCTTAATTCTCCTTCTCTGGTGCCTTTCTGCACTCCCCGATCCTCTGTTTGCCCCCGTCCTCGTGTTGCCCCTTCACCGTCACTTCCTCTGCCTCTCGTCCCCCCTTGTCGTCCCGTCGGCCTCTTTTATACCGCCTGGCCTCGCCGTTTGGCCTCTTTCTCTCCCTGCTCCAGCCTATCGTTCCACCAAGACCCCCATTTCATCACACCGCCATCTCTGCCTGGTGCTGTCTGCGCCTCCCTCCCCTTTTGTGTTTGCCGCTCCCTCGCCTCTTCCCGTCACACAAGGAGCAGGCAAACGCCACGGGCCGGACGGGATGGAAGCCTATGCAGATCAGAGAAGCGCAGCAAACGGCGTCCATCGCGCCCCTTTCCCTCCCTACCATGAGGCAGCAGCATATGGCAAGGTTCCAAGTGCGCTCAAACGTCGACCGGGGCGGACCCTCCCACCCCTTCTTTCCCCAAGAAGCCGTCTGGCAACCTTAAATTCTCCTGGCATATGCACATCGCCTCTTGCCCTACTCCAGCCGATGACGCAGAACACAGCTTCGCGCGCAGAGGGTCGGTCGCCCACCAGGGAAGAAGGAATGAATGTCACTCGTGTTGCTGCTGCCCGTCTCTCGTCAGCCGTCTCCTCCTCTTCCTTCGTGGCCGACACAAATTTCACGAGAGCCTGCGCGGTTTTGCCGACTACAAACTGACCTCCTTTCCTACTTCTTCTTCAAATATGGCTCATCTCGGCGTTCCTTTCTGCTCCCCCATGTCAGACACCGTCTCATCTTTTCCCTCGCCCCAATCTACAGTTCGCTGTCCATGCAAGTCACTCGTGTTGCACTGGCTTACCCTTTGATCCCCGTTGTTGGACGACGACAGAGAATAAGAAGGGCACAAGGAAAGAAAATATCTTAGCCGCAGGATCTCTTGTTTCCGCTGCCGTTCCCTTTGATCTTCGTTGAGTGGTGACAGGGGGTGACTTTTCTAACACGGTTGAGCCGCCTGCCTGATATCTGTCTTATTTTGCATGCTCACATCGCTTTCTTTTTCTTCTCTCTATTATTTTCCTGCTTCTCTTAACTGCACTCTTTTCAACTGCATCATTCATGCCTCCTTCTTGCAAGCTTCGTTGATACTCTTAAACATGCCATTTGCGTCTCTTAGAGAGCGCGCTTCAACAGATGGCGCTTCGCCGCACGATCCTGCTCCATCTACTTCGAACATTGCGAGTCCAGCATTGCTAAACCTAGAACGTGTCTACGAGCAGAACCGTCAACGAGCCCAGAAGCGCGATGGCGCCGCCGTCTCGAAACAGCCAGAGCCTGCTCCCGCGCCACCACCAAAGGGGAAGCCGAGGCTTCTGCTGATGGGCCAGCGAGCGTAAGTTATTTATGCTCTTTTTGTGTGCTAGTCTATCAAAGCGACAGTTTTCCCCTTATGCCTCTTTTTTTGTTTGGTTCTCTCATTTCTGGTTGGCCGTTTACAGAAGAGATGGCTCGATCGGCCACTGTTGTCTCCTGATTCCGCGTTCCTCTGCTGACCGGTGTGGCCCCCAATTAGGAGCGGCAAGTCGTCTATATCGAGCGTGGTGTTCCACAAATTACCACCAAACGAGACCCTCTTTCTCGAATCGACTTCGAGGCTGCAGAAGGATGCCATGGCGTAAGTCCCCCATCTCGGGCATTGGACCGATGCCGGTGGCCTTCCTTCTGTGGAGAACACCTTTCCATGCTAACCGCTCGTCGGGGCAGATCGTTTATGGACTTTCAAGTATGGGATTTTCCCGGCCAGATCGACTACTTTGAGGGGAGCAACTTTGACATGGACGCCATCTTTGGGGAGGTGGGCGCCCTGATCTGGGTCATCGACTCGCAGGACGACTACCTCGAGGCCGTCGCGCGCCTCAACAACACCATCCTCAACGTCCAGCGCAACTACCCCAACATCAACATCGAGGTCTTCATCCACAAGGTCGACGGCCTCTCGGACGACTTCAAGATGGAGATCCATCGCGACATCATGATCCGCGTGCAGGACGAGCTGTCTGACCAGGGCTTCGAGAACGCCCCCGTCAACTTCCACCTCACCAGCATCTACGACCACAGCATATTCGAGGCCTTCAGCAAGGTCATCCAGAAGCTGATCCCCCGCCTGGGCCAGCTCGAGGCGATGCTGACGTCCCTGTGCCGCACGTGCCGCTTCGAGAAGGTGTACCTGTTTGACGTCCTCAGCAAGATCTACATCGCCACCGACAGCACGCCCGCCGAGATGGCCTCCTACGAGGTCTGCTCCGACTTCATCGACGGCATTATCGACATCACCGAGGTCTACGGCAGCTGGGCCCGCCCCGAGGCCTACCACCAGCGCCTCGAGACCGCCCAGCACCAGCCGCTGACCGACCAGATCGCCTGCCCCTGGGCCGAGAGCTGCATCGTCCTGGCCGACGGTAGCAAGCCGATCCTGCTGCGCGAGGTCGACAAGTACCTGGCGCTGGTCGCCGTCATGCAGGAGGGCTCCTACGACAAGATCCCGCTCATCAACATGAACGTCGACGTCGTCGTCAAGGGGCTGACGGAGTTTTTCAAAATCACCAAGCAGAAAAAGTAGGCAGGGACCCTGGAGAGAGAGGGGATAGCGAAGCCAGCAAAAAGAGGCGTTGGGCGATCCTTGTATATAATTCTGGTATTCCGGTTTTCGTGGGTTTTTTTTTTGTTTGTCATCGGTTCAATATATACCTCATTTTTATTCTTCTATGGTCATGATGGGCTCTCATCTCATCCACTATCCGCTATGATATGCTACCAAACATGTCTTCCATAGACGGGAGCGAAAACACGCGGTACGTCGTTCCGTCGGCGTGCATTAGGCACACACGTGCCGTGGCCATGCTGATGCTGTCGTTGTCGTTGCCGATTCCAGCAACGGCCCCGCTACTCTCCACCTTGTCGGTGCCCGCCCGCCTAGGGCCCAGCACCTCCATACGTACAACGGGACTGCTCTTGCTAGTGGTAGTCTTGTCATTTGCTGCTGCTGCTGGCGGTTTCACGTCCGCGACCCAGCAGAGGCCGTCCGCAGCAATGCCGCCACCGCCATCTCCCTGCATTCCGCCGTCGTGCGCAAGCCGTATCGGCGGGAGACCGTTGCTCTCGCCATGGAAGTCCGCATAGCTAATCCTAGGTGATTGCACCGGAACGGCAATCAGGCGCGGATGGACATCTAGAAGGTAAAAGGGGCTTAGTATATCGCACCATTACTACATAGAATGAACAAAGAGCACTCACCCCTTGTAGCCGCCCATAGGATAAGCACAAGGCTGGAACCAAGGAACTGAAAGTCCACGATGCGGCCGTCGCCGCCCAGGGCGAACGCGCAACTTTGTGTCGACACCGCCGTGCTGATGCCCTCAGAAGTCGCGATAGACGAGCGGAAGACGTAGACTATGCCAAAGCTATTGTTAGCGTGTGAAGCCCCGTTGTGTCGTTTTTTCTTCTTGTTAAAAACAAAAGAAAAAAGAGCTGTTAAAGCTTACGTGTGCTCGAGTCTTCCGTTGATGTAAAGGCTGTGAATGCCAAGGCATCTGCGCTCTCTTCTAGATCCTAATAGGGGTCAGATACAATGTAAATAGAGAGGGGAACAGACAGCATGCAAACACTTCAAGTCATCTTTCTCGCCATAGACGGAAAAAAACCCGGGAAAAAACCCACAGATTTCGAAATGGCGGTCATGGCCACTTCCGCCTTTTTGATGGGCCGATCGATCGAGATTCGGGTCAGCGGACCAAAGTGAACATGGCGCCGTCCGGACTCGGCAATGTCTTTCAGCACTCCGTCGGCGTGCGTCGAAAAGAGTTTTGTGAGAAACTCGAATTTGGGAAATGCCTTCATGTAGGAGGCCTCCTCGTCTTTGTCTTCGGGGTCCGTTTTCTTCTCCTCCGTGTCTTCTCCGCTGGTCGCCTGCTCGGCCTGGTTTTCCTTGCCACGGCTGCTACTTTTCTGAAACCCGTCTTGAAGTATGCCGAGCATATCCGGCTTGACGCCAAAGCCGTCGACTTTCTCCATCTCCGCCTCGAGCTTGTCCAGGAGCTCGCCGGAACCCTCTTCGATGGTCCTCCAGTCGGCGCTCCAATCAGCCTCGCTCGTCTTTCCGAAGTGTAGATCCAGCGGGCTTCGTAGCATATGGTTGGTAATGTAATCAAGCACAGGCGTCATGCTCAAATTGGGCTCTTTCTCTGCCTGCTCTTCGGCCTGCCCCGGCAGCGCCAAGCGCTCGATGAGCGACCGCAGCCAGGTCGAGAAGATCACGAACAGCTCCAGCTCGGCCGTGACCAGAGCCAGCGCGTTGTGCGAGACCAGGATGAGGCACGAGATCATGTCCATCAGCTGCGAGATCTGGTCGGCCGAAAAGCCAATGTCGTCGTTGCTGTGAAACTCGGCCAGGCCGCGGAGGCGGCTGAGCGTGAGGGTCGCGCGGTCCAACGCCGGCATCATGTTCTCGTGGATGAGGTCCCGAAGATTTTGCAGCCCGCCGACGACGGCCTTGTCCCAGCGCTTGTGTCCCTGAAGAAAAAAGAAAAAAATAGGAGTCAGAACAAGATAGAGCATAAAAGAGAAATCACATTCAGTACTTACCCGCTCGGCGATGGTGTCAACCAGCCACTGCTTGACTGTTGGTGACACATAGCCCGTCAGAGCAGCAACGCGCAGAGCATGATCAATGTTTTTGTGCCTCCGCTCTTGCTGGAGGTCTTCCTGAATGTTGGCAAGAAACCGGGAAGGCAGTTCTCTTGCTGTTTGCCACTCTCCTTGCATGTGGACCTGGGTCTGCTTAATGTAACGCAGAAGCTTCTGAAATGTGGTCGTTTTGAAGGCTAGAAGCGAGAGGTTGAGAGGCGAAGAGTAGATGAAAGCTAAATCCATCAATGCGAGATACACTGCCCGATTGTCCGCATCTTCGTTCGCCAAGAGGAGAGCGTGCGTTGAGCTGGCGGGGTGAGAGGCATGCCGGCGAAGGCGCAGCAGTGTACGGCCTTCTTCATGAACAGCCCCGGGATTTGGCGGTAGAGCCACCGTAAAAGTGCCCATCACAAAGGTGTCGTAGATACTGACATGTATGACTCCATCGGCCGTGCCGAGGACCATGACATGGATCGAGTCCCCGTCCCTGGGCTTGAGTGGGGGGAACATAAATTCAAGTGATGTCCTCGTGGAGAAAACAAACATGTCGTCTCTAGGTTGCAGAAAAGAAGGTGTCAATATACCAGGTTTTCAAAACAAAACGGCAGAGGAAAAATTCAAGAAACTGCGCACCCTGATCCGCCAGATACCGGCAGAGGGAGCAGCCTGGGGAGGTCGTCCTCAACTTCCAGGAACATCAGAGCACGCGGCAAGTCGAGCACGTCACTGCCTTGCTCATCGTCTTGAGTGTCGAGGAGACTGCCCTGCCATGATTCTCGGCTGCCAACCAGATTCTTGGTCCAGCTGATATACGTGATGGCCACGGGCGTGCCGTCAAACAGCCGAATCTGGTGGACAACCTTGGGGCTTTCCAAGCCTGCGAGCCGCACAACGCCGTCGCTCCATGCAACAGCAAGAAACTGGCCTGGACAAAGTGTTAAAACGTGTACCGCGAGATATTCCTGAGATAAATACAAGATGGGGAGCCCACCATCAGACTTCCATGCCACGGCCTGGACCTCTTTGTTCCGCTCCGCCAGCTTGGACACGATCTCACCGCCGCGCCGCCGGATGTACACGGCGTTTCCGCCGCCAACGGCCGCCGCCAAATCAATTGTTGGGCAAGCCGCCACCAAGCTGGGCGAGTCAGCCGGCGGGTTGAAGACGCTCTGGCTGAAGAGCCGCAGCCCTTCTGTGGTCCCCGCCATCGGGGCCAGTCTCGGCGAGAACGGTGTCGTGGGGCGACTGCTCGCTTCTTTCACCTATCAGCTCCCGTGTTCAAGACTCGTAAACGTTGCATTCCCTGAAACATGAATTAATCGTGTCTGGATATGCGGTGCGAACGGAAAAGGGCGAATATAAAACGGCATTTCGTGCTGCTCACCGACGCGTCTTCAGCTGTGGCAGTCGCGTGCCAACTGCTCTTTCCAGCTAAAACGGTCTACAGTGTTTATTAGCACGGTATGTAGAATGCACTAATTCACAGCTACAGAGTGCCACTATTTTGAGCCTGAAGGTCGCCTGTAGACAGTGTACGTATAGTGCGAATTGAGGTGCCGTTGTCAAGTAGGCAGCCAATCAGGAGCAGCGTTGGCATGTGCGCTACTTTCGACACCACCAATCAGTTCCGAGCCATTTCGGGTCCTCTCTGCCTTTTGTGACCTCAGTCGAAAGAAAACCGCTTTTCGACAACCATCGACGCTTCAACGCATCGGAGCCCCTTCCGCGACGACCTCCCCTCTCCCGAAGATACCAATACCAATTGAGACGGGTCATCGACCGAAAAGGCGTCAAGATGGGTGGCCTCCAACACTATAGTGCGCCGCTTCCTCCCCGCGTTTGAGACTTCCTCCCGCCAACAAGACAAAAGGACGATGAGCTGACAACCGTGTTTTCGCTACAGAGATGGACATGGATCCGGCGTTGATCAAGTTGAACAGTACGTGGTCTCTCTGTGCTGTTCTTGCTATCCTGTTCTTGTTCCAGGCTATGCCAATGGTTCCGGCGTACCTACGGCGACAGGGCGATGCAACGCCTAGATGCTCAATTCTCGTTTACTGACCTGGGTGGCCGCAAACAGACATGACAACGAACCGCTACAAGTACTTCCGGTGGACACCGCGCACAGCCAGAATCACGTTTATGTACGTGGCAGTTGTGCCGGCACTGTTCGGCATCCTGGCCTATTCAACCGACGTGAGTACCCGGAGTGCGCTCCCGAGTCCAGATGTTTTGAGATAGCAGAGATAAAAGCGACGAAAAGAAGCTGACGATGTGGCTTTCTACACAGGGCAAATGGAACCTGCGAGCAAAGCGGAGAGGCGATGTGCTCGCTGAGTTTTAAGTGGTGGTGTTCGGTCAGGATTGGAAAGTATGGCTGTTATTGAAGGAGCAATGCCAACTGTATATATGGATATTTTAGGCAGGGAAAGCCAATTCAAAAAATGAAAGAAACGCACATCTAGTGCTCCGGGTAGACTGGAGTTCTGCTATTTGCCAACATACCACGCGTCGAATGTTGTGTTGAATGCCCAGCTCTTACGCCAATCCGCTGTAATATACAATGCGCTTGAGAAACACAACTACCTTAGAAAGAAGAAGATAACAACTTTGCTATGCTCCTTTACCATCGATCTCCTCGTCCTCCTCGCCTCCATCCCCGTCCGCCTCGTCCTCCACCGCCGCCGCCGCCGCCTCTGCCTCCATCTCTGAGCCAGGCGCCCCCGTCAGGTAATGCGTCGCCACGGCGCCATTCGCCCGTCGGTACGTTGAAGTTTGATGGCCCTCCGGGCCCATTTCTCCCTTTCCGCCCAATGCGGAAATCATTGTACCGACCGCCCGCCCCGGTACTTGGTGGCATTCTGCTCGTAGTCGCCTCGCCGATACCAGAGCCGCGACCGCTGCGCGCATCAGAAGCTGGCGCCACGCAGCCGTTTGCTAACGGCGGCAAGATGGCGCACGAGATGTAGTCACCGACGACGAAGCGCACGCCGGCCAGGGTCTTGTGTCCATCATCGGCATCGACATCGGCATCTCCCTCGGCGCTGGTCCGCTGCTTCTCGTGGGCCACCACTCCGTCGTCGACCAGGCCCTCTTCGATGATATAGCCGTCGACTGCGTCCGGCGACGTCGGCGCACCCGGCCCGCCGCCACCGCCAACGACGACGCTTCCCAAGTCCTTCACGACGAAGCGCGGCGTTCCAGCACCCCCGGAGCCCCCATGACCGAAATCATCACCGGCTCCCTCAATCGCGCCCCGAGTGTCCGCATATGCTATACGGAAGGCAATGCGCGTGCCAATGGCCTGGCTGGGCAGAACGGCAGGCTCTGTCGCCGCGGCGAGGTAGTGGGCGAGCTCGTTTAGGCTACACGTCGGAAAAGTGTAGACGGGGACGAAGGAGAGCTGGTGAGGCGAGGCGAACTCGTCGGGTCTGAGCGAGAGGAAAGGGTCAGCTTCCAGAAGACGCAGTAGGCATGGCCGCAAACAGTCGTTTCTCACCTGTGGAACGCTCCCGTGCGGTAAAACAGCTTCAGCAGAAACGGGCACGTCGAGCGGCCGTCTGGGTTGGCGGCAGCCATTTTTATTTTTTTATTTTTTTTATTTTTTTGAGAGACAGACGGGCCTCGTGTTCGTCCCTACTTTTGGCTTATCTTGGTTTTATCCTCGGCGGACGCCTTTTAGCCCGTATCTATGCTAGCACACATCCCGGGTATGCCATGCTTCGTGTCTATGCAGCCGCGTTGGTTAATCGGGTTCGGTCAATGGCATCGCATTTGAAGGTCTTGGCCCTTTTTCTGCGAGCCTCGCTGTGGGCTGGACGATTTTGGTAGCGACGCGCTGGGAGAGAGAAAAGGCAGAACAGGGACTTGGCGAAGCGGGGTGCCGGCGTTTAGTGCACGTTTTTTTAGGCCTGGTCAACGAATCCACAGCATAAACGCGGCTCAAGTGCAAGGCAGGGCGCAACTGTGAACTTTTATCTATTAGTGGATCGTTCCGGACGACTTGGACGACGTGAATTTCTGTTGCTTTACGACGACTCCCTCTGCCTCTCTTCGACACGACATCCGCGACGTTGGGCGGCGCACCAATCAAGCGTGCACCTGTGAAAAAGGAACTCGGTTAAGCAGGCCTACGAAATACGAACTCTTCGTCCCTGCCTCCCAACGACCGGCCCGACACTGTCCCTTTGACGGACCCCCGAACATCGCCACCATGGACTTTGCGTCCTTGATGTCGGCGCAGATCGCCAAGAAGAAAAATCCGGCGGATAGCACAGCTGATGCGGTACCAGACGGAAAGGCGGCGCCACCGCCGCCGAAAAAGTACATGCGCAACAGCGAGATCGAGGAGCAGCGCAAAGCCGCCTACCTAGAAGCGCAAAAGGCCCGCGAGGCCGAGCGCGCGGCCAAGGCATCCGCCAAGCGGCAGCGCGAAGAGGAGGCAGCCGAAGAAGCCCGCGTGCGCGACGAGAAGCGGCGGCGGCTTGCCGAAGACTCTCGAAAACGGCGCGAGGCCCGCGAGGCCGAGGAGGAGCGGGCACGGCGCAAGCGACTGGGACTGCCGGAGCTGCCAGCGCCCGGGGCCGACGACAAAGACAAAAAGAATGCGGGTGGCGGCGACGACGACGGCGACAACAGCAACGAAGACATGGACGAGGACAAGCTGTGGGCGGCCCTGCGCGAGCACGGCGCGCCTGTGGTGCTGTTCGGCGAGACGCACGCGCAGCGCCTGCGGCGGTACCGGCAGACCGCCGCAGCGGCGGCCGCCGCGCTGACGTCCGCCGAGGCGGCCAAGCTCCCCGTGCCGACGACGCTCGTGCCCGTGCCGGAGAAGGACATGAAGGTGCCCGCGGTGGCGGACATCCCGCGCGACGCCAAGGGCCGCCAGTACCTGTACCGGCAGCTGGCGAGCTACTTCAACCTGGTGCTGCGCGAGTGGCAGCGGGCGCTGATGGAGGCGACGTCGGCGGGCGACGGCGAGACCGAGGCCAGCCGCTCGGCGCGGTCCATCATGGAGCAGAGCCGGAGTGCGATCAAACCGGCAAGTCCACCCACGGTTTCCTCCTCGTATTCCCCGTCCCCCCTTGTTTTTTTTCCTGTGTTTGCTAACTCTTTGTCTAGCTCTTCCGCCGCCTCGAAGACGCCGACATGGACAACAAGATCTTGACTGCGATTGTGGAGATTGTGCACGCGGCGCAGGAGCGGCGGTACGTGGACGCCAACGACGCGTACCTGCGGCTGAGCATCGGCAAGGCGGCCTGGCCCATCGGCGTCATCATGGTGGGCATCCACGAGCGCAGCGCGCGCGAGAAGCTGCACGGCGGCGACAAGGGCGGCGTGATGACCGACGACGTGACGCGCAAGTACGTGCAGAGCATCAAGCGGTGCCTGACGTTTGCCCAGGTGCGGTGGCCGCCGCACGACGCAAGCCAGCTCATGGGCTGAGTGTGAGGGAAGGAGCGTGGTCTTTTAGGGCGGGAGAGAAATCGGGGTTCTTGATCTCTTGTTTCTAGTATAGCAACAGGCGTTTTGTATTGTGTAGTTCCAAGATTGCTTTTTCTATTAGTTTTTTTTTTGTTTTTTTTTTTGGCAAGGAATAAGAAGGGAGCATCATACCAATGGGACATAAGGGGACAGGCCACAACGAGCCTTTATTAGCGAGTAGAGTACTAGAAGCTGCTCAAGGCACACATTTACACTAGTCTGTCGCCTTCCTATGGTTCGATGGTTTTGCTGCTTGTATGCCACTGAACAAAGTATATTGTCATCTTGTCTATCTATGCTTATTCGGGGCACAGCGGCTAAATAGTACTATTGGGAGGTGCAACGTCTCCCTCTTCCCTTGTGCTTTCTATACGTTGCAGCGGACGGATGTCGGCTCGCCACTGCTTGCAGCCCACCATCTGCCACCCGCTCTGCAGTGGCATCTGCATGCAAATGCTGTGCCGACATCTCCGCTCTGTAGGATGCGGCACGCAGCCCTTTCCACTTGCGTCCCTTGTACTTCTGCCGTAGGCATTCGGTGTATATAAATGCTGGTCCCCCAATGGTCGCACATTGTCGAGCTAAGGATGAAGGGCAGCAAAGACGTACGGCAGCCCGTGTTCGACGGTCGTAAAAACCGGGTGTGCCGCTTCACTCAGCCAGGGGGGTCGACGATTCATACCAGGGATCCCCCAGATCGGATAAGGCATTGAGGCCTTTACGCGTGCCTCGGATTTCGAGCTCCGCCGCGACAATGTTTATCCTCCGCATGCGGTCGAGGGCATCCCCCTCGAACTTGGCAATGGAGTCCAGGGCATCTTTGTGCATCTTGACGCGGGAATTCTCCTTTACTGTTCTCACAAGCTATGCAACGCAAACAACTGTGTCAGCATCAACCGAGGTGTCAAGCGTGGCTAGAAAACAACGAACCTTGTTGATGGAATCGATGCGAGCATGGACCACGCCGTCCTGAATCATGGAGGCCAGCTCGCTCTCGATCGTCTCGCCCGGCGCTGCGAACGCCGTGTTCATGCTCTCGAGCGTCACACAGGAGAACGGGACGAGGTAGTTGGTGATGCACTTGTTACGGATCTGGGCGTAGATGGCGCTGATGTGCTTCTGCAGGTACAGGTCCAGCATATAGTCCGGGCGGTAGGAGTCCAGGATAGACAGGCAGGCGGCGTACCGCCCGTTGGCAAACTGCGTGATGGCGCGGCGGATGTGGGGCTCGAGCTCCAAAAACGTCCGGAACCTGCTGTTCTCGAGCACCTTGGCCTGGAGCTCTTTGCGGTCCATCGTGGCTAGGGCGAGAAGGCCACCGTAGACGGCGATGTCGTTAGCGCTCAGGAAACCGTCCGTGACCTTGGCGATCGAGACGCCGCCGTCCACGTCAAGGAAGCTCTTCGCCGCCGCCGCAAACTTTTCTTGGCCGAGCAGCGCAACCCCGGCCATGGATCGGATGTAGGGCTGTATCAGCTTTTCCTCGTCGGGCTCCTGGAGGCCCGTGATCTTGTTGAGCTGGCTAATGACAGAGGACCATTCCTTTCGTTGCATGGCCACGCTGACGAGGTGCTTGCCCAGATCCACGATGTGCTTAGGCGTGCTGACGTCCGGCCTCATGCGGTTGTATGCGTCGGTAGCCCCGAGAAGGTCGCCGATGGACTCGAGATGCTTTCCCAACTCTTCGTGGCCCATCCGGATGCTCTCCTTGACCAGGTTGTTTTTGTACACCTTCATTTCCCGCTCCAGACGCTTTGTCTCGGCCGTGTTTGTAGCTTCGGTGCTGTCGACCCAAGCCTTGTTGAATTTCGCCTCGGCCTCGCTCGGTGCGGCAAGACGGAGGTAGCCCCAGACCTCTCGATACCGGCCCACGTCATGGCTCTTCTTGGCCTCTGCGTGCGCCGCCTTGAGGGCGTCTATACACAAAGGGACGGAACATCGCCCAATTAACACGAGACGGTCGTATCTCGATGGACCTGTGGCAATAAAGTTAGGTTCCTGGCCCAGTGCCATATACGGAGAGAATGATATTGAGGCACAACAAACCTTTGTAGTTTTGAATGTAGGAGTCGAGATCAAACTTGGGGGTCTCTGCATCAAAAGCTGTCAGCGTCTCCGGCCCTGTGGGTTTCAAGCATCTCCAAATGCGAGGAGATGCCCACCTTGAACAATAACACCGCCCTGGTTATTCATAGTCGCAAAGAATGCCTCCAGCCCTTCCTTATAGGCCGCCATGGCTGCTGTTTTTCCCGATCCTACCGTCCCTCGCGTCCCCTCTTTCGCTGTCTCACCCCGCGTGGTATATATTCAGCAGAGAATCTCAAACACCCAATAAAGAGGATGCTCCGCGTTCCACACGTCAGCTGGCCAAATAGCCCTCCACCGGGTATCTCTTCAGCGACCGCTTCGATGACGTATGTTCGGGCACGGCAGGCCCGTCGCTTCGGGTCAAGGTCGACTAGAGCTTAGGTTCTCGGTCGGCAGTGTCGGTCAGGGGGCTCGCCAAAAGGGCGGTTCGGAGAAGGCCGCCAGGTTATCAGCCACGGCCGGGACGAGAACTGAAGGAGAGGCGGGCAAGAGGAGGGGCGTGGGCAGGCTTGTCGGAAAAGAGAGGATAGATGTGATGACTTTCAGGCTTGTCGATGAAGTGGTGGCTAGTAGCGCTCCCAGCAGTATCTATCTTGTCAGAAACTTGTTTGCGTGGACGTCATTTGCGGTTTTTGCTGAGCTTTGGAACAGGGCAGCAGCTTCTTACTGGCGAGGAGCAGCAGCCGCAGCAACGTGTGAGGCACAAAGTCAACTAGCCCTTCCTTTCTCCAGGAAGCTCTGAGGTCGATGCCACGAGGTGGGGTTTTTGGCAGTGGGGTCCTATCGAAGGTAAATCGCGTCTCTGATAGGCCCGTTAATTACAGCGGTTCAAGGGCGGAGAAATATCACAGGGCGGATTTTGCACTCATGACAGCAACAAATGCATCAAGCAGCAGCACTCCTGGACGAATACGCTTGTCTGTCTTGTCACCTTTTAATTGTTGAGGGCTCTGAGAGGTCATTTTCCGGGACAGAGTCGTGCGACCCGCATCACACGTTTCCACCGCTGCTTTGCCCTTCCCTTAAAATGTAGTAGGGCGCGCATTTCATGAGATTTCCCTGTATTACTTACTCCGTACTCCGTACAACTCTCGTCTTCCTGTGAAGCTTCTTTTCTTTCTGCCCTTGCTACGGCGTACTACATATCTTACTTTGATATTGTCTTTAGTATTCTTAGGCAGCGTACCCGTACAGATCCTCTCGGGGTGTTTTACCATCCGAGCCTGTAGAGCAGCATTGGCCTTCACAACTAGACGATCCTAGCCTCCATTTGGCCTTTTCGGTACCGATGGCCGGCCTAAACAGCTCCTGGGACTGCCTTATTTGGCGAGGCCGGAAAATAGCATGGGGCCCCAGTAGGGCCGGTTTTGTTCGCTTACGAAGTAATAGACCGCTGTCGATGCAGACTGAGGGGGGAGAAAGACGTGCCCCCATTTGCCTAGTCGCCTTCCCCTTTTCTTTCTCGTATTCCGCATGAGCAGCACCAAGTCGCATGTGGCAAGTGCCACGCGTTCTTGTGAAGCATCGGGCCTATCTTCAAACTAGAGCTGTGCGTGGCCGTTTTATGGTACAAGTATATGGTTCGGCACAGTATGATCCTCGCTCCTGGGGCCGAGCTCGTACTCCGTAGAAGGTCGAACGTCCTGTTCGTCACAGTCCGGCGGCGACTTTTGCGCGCACATTTTGCTTTTTACTGTCTTTCTTCTCTCTCTGTATTTGCTCTTTCTCTGTCATCGTAACGGCCTTATTTATTTCCATTTCTCTCTCGGGGGGAACTATTTCCCTCTGCAAGATACCTGTATTACTCGTCCATGGAAATGGTCGGATATACGACACACAAAGCGGTCTGGCAGCAACGCCATTATGGGACAATGTGCTCCAGCACGGATGGGATTTTGCTCGCCCCTTTTCCTTTTTCCTTTTTCCTGTTCCCTTTTCTCTTTGTCCTGTTTTGGTCTACTTTGATATTGTTCCCTTGCAGAGGCCAGGAAGAAGCCACCCGCTTAAGGTCGGATTGGATTTATTCAATCTTCCATGCCGGATTCCCCCCTCCTCTCGGAGCATCGTAGGTGTTTATTGTTGTTACATGGGCACACCGGCTGTTACTGTTCGTTGTTTAGATTGTCCTCTATCTTGTGGGAGAGCGGGATCGGGGGGTCCTTTGGGTGTGCGAACATGTTCTCTGCATAGAATGCATGTTAGATTGCACATAGCGTCATAGTCGCCTGCTCTTGCCTGCAATGCACGCTCGCAGGGCTGGCAGCAGGGAGGGTCCCCCGGACGGGGCAATTGAGGAGTCGTATTGGCTGATTTGGCATTTTGGGGGGGGGTTCTGCCCTCTATTTTGCTTACCGAGTCCATTTTTACCTGCGGACAGACCGCCATGCGGCCAGGCAGCAGAAGAAATGAGAGAAGCATTTACGGAGTAATACAGGGCCAGCGCGATGATAGAGCCAACCAGGGCCGGCGGTCCTATTGCTGGGACGGCACGGCTAGCACCTGTGTGCCCCTGTTATGAGATACCTGTGCGAATTACGATCTCGCGATATACTAGGTGCTGGGGCAGGCGTGTCTAACCAACTCGTCGTTCGTCTATTAATTATATTTCCCGCCGAAAGTATAATAACGAACATGATTAAACACCCAACCCAATAGTTTTTCGTCACACTTTTTATCCTTTGGAATGGCGTATGCCAAGCTTTTTAGCCAGTGTGATTCCCTTGCAGCCCGCGGGCCATTACCAGACAAAATGTCCTTGCCGCTGAGGAAGCTACTCGTACGAGTAAGATACGAGTAATACAAAACAAGACGGAGTGTCTTATAAACGAGAAGACGAAGATGTGAAAGGCGGTCTGTCCATGCTGTTCTCCCCCTTGCGATGCATCTCCTCTCCCCCGTCTCGACATTTGTACTCGTACTCGTTATTCTATGCGGAGCATTGTGACCGAGGACAAGGCGGTGGAAGAAATCAATACGTAACTATTTCTGTTCTCCGCATTTCAACCAGAATGCTGACACTGGGGGTCCGGAGATGTCAGAAACGTCACAGATGGTGCAGCATCGCAGCTTGCTGAACAGCACAACCTGCGGGCTGCCAAACGCGTGTCCTCTGCTCGCTGCTCTGCTTGTGCACGACTCGTGCAAGAAGTGTCATTCACTCCGTTCTCCGTGCTCCGCACAACTACTCGTGCACTAGCTTGTCCTACAAGGACAGGTAGATGTCTTGAATCCAGCCTGACTCACCCCTGCTGAACGTGTCCCAGACCCACTCACAGCTGTCAACCCCTTTACTGGCGCGAGCGCGGCGCGTGGGTTTGCTGGGTTGGGATTAATCCCCTGAAACCAGTTGGTCGGGAAGACAAATTGGAAGAGGTGCGTCGTAGAGCGATCCTGGGTCAGCGCTTCGAAATCAGAGCTCGCATGGAAAGATGCGCAGTTGAGCCTGGCCCAGCCCTCGGCCTCGGGAGAGCGCCTCGCAAGCCTGCGGAGTACAAAGTACGTGTCCAGCGCATTTGGAATTCCTCTGCAGCTCTGCTCTCCCTGTCTGAATAGATGCTACGACAAACGACGTATGATGCGGTATTACTCCGCTCTCTCTCTCTCTCTCTCTCTCGCCTTTGTCACTTGCAGCCGAGCTAAAGAGCAAAATCTTGCTCAATGGCCTCTGGGGTGGAGTCCCATCACGGCGTAGCGCTTTTCGCCGTCCGGAAAGTCTTTCCTTTTGTTCTCATTTCGTTCCCTTTTCGATTTTAGGTTTTATTTTTTTTCCTCTTAGCCTCTGTGCCGCTTTGTTTCCTCTTGCCCCGGGTCTGAGACTTGCAGTTTTCGTAGCTTGACATTGTGATATAGACGTAAAATATCTTATGTTGCGAATCTCGGCACCAGCCAGACCGGCAGCCATCCAGACACCCTCGCCTTCTCGAAGGGGCATGGATGTATGAACTTACTTACACGTGCACTTGGAGAGCGCGTACGGAGCATAGAGACGGGCTTTCGTGGTGCGGAATGCGCCCCAAAACTCGTGGCTGTTCCTCGCCGGAGTCGATCGCCGCCGTTTGCCGACGCGGGTAAAGAACACGGGTGCTGTGGGTTTCGCAGACAGCGCTACGTTAGGGTGGTAGGGGTGGGGGGGTTCCATCAACGCAATATCACCTGCTTAGGGAGAAGCGCGAGAATGTGAGGCCGAACGCAAACAGAAAAACGCAGAGAAGACGGAGGGAACAGCATGCCGGAAACTGCCAAGAAGCGTCCTGCGAGCACTGGATGCAGAGCACAACACGGGGCATTCCCTTTGCGGGAATAAGCCGCATTTGGGTCTCCCTGATGACCTTCTCTAAGCAGTTGGAATATCTGACCTTGTTGCGCATAACTGGGTCCCCCAGCAGATGGGGCTGCCGCGAATTCGCCATCCGCGCAGGCGGCCAATCCGCACCCGCGCCAACATCGCCAACCGCCGCCAGGCTGCACAGGAAGGCTTCCGTGCGGGCACCGCAGCCTGTAGCATGCATAATTGCTGCACAGAAGAGCATCGCGCTCGTCGCGCTGGTTGATTGTTCTATGCCTATTATCTAACTCTCTACTCGTACCGTCCCTCGGCGCCGCCTGTGTCTATCTCTGCATCTCCCTGCAGAGCCCCTTTTCGCCCCCTTTAAGCCCCTTTTCGAATCTCTCCGGTTTTCTATAGCGCGGCGCATCTTGAATACCCAGGGCGCTACGACACAACTTAGCAGCTCTGTATGCTAGCGGCCAGTGCCTCACGCGGCGTTTACGGAGTTTGTCTCTCCTGGACGCTGAGGCCGTCTTGCTCTGGGTGTTCACCCCCCCCCCCCCCCCCCGGGCCCCCGGGCTTTGGTCGGACACTTTGATATTTTTGAATTTCCTCGAAATGCAGCCCCTCGCGGCGCCCTTCAGAGTGCCTTGCCAGCCTCTGCGAACCCGACCCGGCGTGGCTAGTAGAATCGAACATCCCGCCCGAAGCCCCCCCTTTCGCTGCAACATCCTCTGACGATCAGCCCTCGCCAGTCTCTTCTGTCTATTCACGGCTCCAGTTCCTGTGCTCCCGCCTGCAATCACCGACCGCCACCGTCTCGTCTGGGGTCTGCCAGCCATTAATTGCTCGTTGATTGTCTGATCGAGCGCACTGCTAACGTTACTTTTTCTCCCGCTCCTATAAACCCTGCTCCGGCGTGTGTTGTCCGCCCTTGGCATTTGTGCTAATATTGGGACGCTGGGTTCAATCTCTGCCCTGCCTCTACTGCTGTACCACCCTCGTCGCGCCTCTGCTTTTGCTTCGTAGAGTAAATTACCTCCTCCCACCCCTCCTACTCCATTCTCCCCAGCAATACACCCGGTGTATGGGTCCCGGAGCACAACACTACCCTCCCCCTTTTCTCCCCGAACCCACGCACATTACCTCATCCCATTCTGCTCGCAGCCAGTTATCTCTTGTCATATCTCTTCCCAGCTCCAGATAATAATTAGAAACAATAAGATACTTGCCATGCAGGTCGCCAATTCTCGCCGGGAGCAACCCAAACTTGGCCGCTATTATCCTTATTCTTTCTTCCCGTTTTAAACCCATGAGGCTATACTTTCCCCCTTTATCTGCTGGTCCGTTGACGCAGGATGTGCATCTCGCTTTTACACGGCCCTAGGAGCAGATGCAAGGCTCACTAATACAAATGGATTCCATCCCTCCTGCCAACCCCGTTCTCGACGAGCAGGCTCCTCCCCACCAACAACTTTATACCCCCCCCTTGCTACAGTACCAACTGTCTTGAGGGACCCTGCCGCTAAAAGGCCCCGTCCCATTTTGATTTTTGTCTACTCGCCGGCCTCGTCTTTCCCAGTCTGCTGGCTCCCTTCCAACTGGCCCTTTCCCTCTCCTCTCTTCCTTTCCTTTTAAACCACATTTCTACCCCCTGCCCTGCCGCCCAGCCCTTTTCCTGGCACCGCTATTGCCCATATGCAGCTTTCGAACCGCCGCCCACGCTGAATCTCTCCGCTCGCCGGCCCCCATTGCACGGGGCAGCATCTGCCCTGTCACATCCGGCGTCTATCTCGCTCGCCCATATTCACCACCTCTTTGGTTCTCCTGCTCTTTCTTTCCTCTTCCTCCTCACAGCGCCTCCCTCTCTGCCAGGCCGACACTGCTTTTGAACGGACCATATGAAGTAGTGTAATACTTTGTACTCACTTTGACGGGCCCGCTCCGGTTTCTAAGTCTAAAAAAGGCCTCTTCGGCGCTGGTTCTCCACCTTTTCCTCCGTCCTTTTGGTAATCCAGTCCCAATTCTGCTGGCTCTCCTCCTCCCCCCAGGCCGTTGTTAGTCTGCCGCAAAGCTTTTTTTACTCTCGCTCTCTTCTTGCTTTTATATGACAGAACTCCCTTCTTTGCCACGCCATACCTCAGCGCTTACGTGACTGAATGTAACTTCCGCCCAAGTCCTTGTTGTCGACAATCTTTGGACAGGAACGACCAGTGCTTTTATTCTGGAGACAGGCAGGCGCATCAACCCTCGCCAGGCAAAGTCGGAAATACGACTTTCCGCGAGCTGGGGCTCATCCATCCTCTCCCCATTATATTCGCGCCTTCACCCCTTCGACTCTTGCCCTTGCACGTATTCGCACAGCCTCTCTCGTCACGAACGGGTCTCTTCCAAGCCTGTATCGTCTTCCTCTTTCTATTCGGCACTCTTCTTCTTGTTGGGTTCATATCCTTGAAGTGACTGCCCATTGCCTCTATCTCTCTCTTTTTTTTTGCGCTGCCTTGGCCGGTGGAGAGCCGTTGGTGGTTGCGGTCGCTGGTGTTTCGACCGCACGAACAGCTCTCTGCCCCGTGTTTTTACCATGTCGCCATGATTTTAGAGTGACTGTCTTGATCGGCTTTGGCTCTTGATCTCTAGATCTCACGGCAACCGACACCAGCAGCGGTCGTTGTCCTGTCTTTAATACGCATCGAGCTCCCGGGAGCGCTCTGGATAGATAGACGGATCGACGAACCCAGGAGCCGAGGCGAGGCGACAAAGTAGCCAGCACTTTCTGATTTGGCCGTCGACGTGGGCTGCGACATCCTCGTTCCTTGCGTCCCTTCCTCTCTCACCATTGCTTGTTCGTCCCAGGTATTCTCTACGACAGAACATGAGCCACCACGAAACGCCTTCCGCGGGGGGCACACTCCCCTTTTTCACTGAGTCGCAACCATTTTCACAAACGCAGAACGCCTCGACAATCGGCGCCGCCTCTGACACCATAGAGACAGCCATATCGCCGGCCATGTCCGACGAGGAGTCGGGCGGCATGTCTTCGAAGAGCTGGCAGGCGCAGGATGTGCCCTCACCCGCCGGCAGCCTCCTCTCGACCGACGACCAGACCGACGTCAAAGCCGAGGGCTCCCTCACAGACGCCGGGCACCCGGTCGGTGCCGGTGATACCCCAATGCCTATGCCGGTGCACAAGCGCAGGCGCGTAACGCGGGCGTGCGACGAGTGCCGCCGGAAGAAGATCAAGTGTGACGGCAAGCAGCCATGTACACACTGTTCTGTGTACAGCTACGGTAAGCAGTGTCCCACGAGAAACCCTTTTTGCGCGCCTCTCGCCCCCTCTGTCTTCTCTTCCTAACGAGTAAATGGCAGAATGCACATACGACAAGCCATCCAACCGTCGTAGAAACCCAGCACCGCAGTACATTGAGGCGCTGGAGAGTAGGCTGCAGCGGGCGGAGACACTTCTCCGCAAATTCATGCCCGACGTCGACTTGACGGACGCGAGTCTCGACCCGACTGTGCAGCAAGAGTTTCAGAACCGCGACCGGGCGCGCGCGCAGGCTGCGAAGCTGAGGCTCGAAGAGCAGCAGCAGCAGCAACGGCAACAGCAGCAGCTCTTCCAAAACCAGCAGCAGCAGCAGCAGCAGCAGTGTCAAACCGCCGAGAACCAGACGCCTAGCGACGGCGGCGAAGAGCTCATGTCCATGATCGAGACGATCGGCCAGCTGGACCTAACCGAAGGCGGCGAGTGGGACTTCCACGGCATCTCCTCGGGCGCCGTGTTTCTGCGCAAGATGAAAGACCATTTCCACGGCCTCCTCGGCCGCGACTCGCTCGTCTCCTACCTGGCGCGGCCGCCGCGGCCCCCAGGCGTCTTCAGTCTCGACTCCCCGCGTTCCGCCGGCAGCTCGCCCTGGGACTCGGCCGTGCCCGCATTCTATACGCTGCCACCAAAGGAGCACGCGCGCACGCTGTGCTACTTTTCGATCAACTGCGCCACCTGCCTGCTCCGCATCGTCCATGTGCCGTCGTTCTTTGAGACCTTTGACCGGTTGTACGAGAAGGCGCCCGACAATCTGAGCCCCGAAGACCACCGGCCGCTGGGCCTGCTCTACTCGGTATTGGCCTTGGGCTGCATGTACAACATCTCGGAGGAGAGCGACTCGAAGCCTGTGAACTACAAGGCGGCCATGGAAGAAGGGTACGTTAGCCGATGCTGTCTAGTGTTTTCTAACTTGCTCCCTATCGTTTTACTGACATCAGCAGACTCAAATACTACACGACTGCGAGATTTCTGCTCCAGGACATCACCGAATGCCGCGACTTGACATCGCTGCAAGCCCTCCTCTTCATGATCCTGTTCCTCCAGGCTACGTCCAACCTCAGCGGCTGCTACTCGTTCGTCGGCATTGCCCTGCGTGCCGCCCTGCGGATGGGCCTGCACCGCAACCTGCCGCACGTCCAGCTCACGCCGATTGAGCACGAATCGAGGCGCCGTGTGTTCTACGTCATCCGGCAAATGGACACCTACGTATCGGCGCTGCTCGGGTTCCCCCTGTCGCTGCACGATGAGGACATTGACCAGCCGCTGCCGACCGAGGTCGACGACGAGTACATCACCAAGGAGGGGATCGTCGCGCCGCAGCCGGGAACGCCGTCATTCATTCAGGCGTGCAACGCATACACGAAGTTGATGGAAATCCTGTCCAAGGTCATCAAATACATCTACCCAATCAAGGGCATTGGGGAGCGTGTCATGAACCGAGAGGGCCCCAACGCGACCTATATGATCAGCTACGCCAAGATCAAAGAGATCGAGCGCGAGCTGCATGAGTGGTATGAGCAGCTGCCGGCCTACTGGCGGCCAAGCCCGGACGGGCCCATCGAAGTTATCAGGTATGTTATTTGTTCTGTTTTTTTTACCCTCTTCCCCGTCCATTCAACTGACAATTGCCATCAGAGTCCGAACCCTGCTACGATTTGCGTACGCCCACGTCCAAATGATGATGTACCGACCGTTCCTCCACTATGTATCGCCGCGCGTGTCAACCGGACATACCGTCGACGAGCGGTATTATGCCTGTGCAGCCGCGGCGATCAGCATCTCGCGCAACATCGTGCACATCGGCCTCGAGATCCGGAAGCAGGCCGTGCTCATAGGACCCTACTGGTTCATCCTCTACACCGAGTTCTTTGCCATCCTGTCGTTAGTGTACTACGCCCTCGAAAATCCAGACAAGACGGGCTCGTCTGAGATCATGGCGGATGCGGTGTCTGGGAAGACCGTCATTGCCAGTCTTTCGAAGAGGAGCATGGCCGCCGACCGGGTAACGGCCGCTCTAAATGTGAGTGAAAGACGGCCTTTCTTCATCTACCCTACTGGAGATCCCTCTGAAGCTAACCAACCTGTTCTATAGACGCTATTCGAACAGCTTCCCGATCGCCTGAAAAAGGGTACAGCACGACCGACGCCCCCCACGAGAAAACGTTCCGCCCCGGGCCCCAAGGGCGCACAAGTAGCCATGGCAGCACTGCCTTCACCGTCTGGCGGCCCAATGGTCCGGCGGTCAAACGAGATCAACCGCACAGCTGTGCCGGATCAGCTACGACAGATGCCGCAGCACCGCATGTCTTTCGACGCCCTGCAGCAACAACAACAACTCCTGCAGCAGCAGCAGCAGCAGCAACAACACCAACACCAACAGCCACCAAACGGACTCCCCGCACCGCCGTTTGTGGCCAACTTCCACGACCTTCTCCCCCTCGAAATACCTTCAGCGACGGGCAGCCCCGAGTCGAGCACGCCTTCGACCAGCCAGCGATCAGCAGCGAGCTATCCCGTGCATCACGCGCCCAATGCCGGCGTCGGAGGGGGGGGGTTGGGGCACGGTGCTGGCGTCAGCGCTGGCGCCCCTGGCGTGACAGGCTCTGATAGATCTGGATCGGCCACGGCGAACCCTCTGTACAAGCTCGACGCTATGCTGTTCCCATCCAGCGATCCTTTCGCCTACCCGACCCAACCCCCCATGGACTTCGGCCTGCAGAACCTGATTGGAGACGGTAGCGGCAACAGCGGTGGTGGCGGTGGTTCTAGCGGCAGCAGCGGCGGCGGCGGCGGCGGCGGCGGCGGCGGCGGCGGCGGCAGCGGGGAAGGACATGGCCCTCCTGGCGGCGGCGGCGCCTCGCACGACCAGCAGCACCCAGACACGATGCACTTTTACGCCCCCGCTGTGTACGGCGACATCGAGGGCCAGTTACTTGGCCCCGTCCCTGCGTACCTTTTGCAACCATCGGGCGCCCCCGCCGGCATCGACCTGGCCTCTGAGATGTACAACGCCAGCAGTCTGCTCACGCTGCAGCAGGCGCAGGTCCACAATGCCCAGCAGCAGCAGCAGGCTGCCCATGCCCACCACCAGCACCAACAACACCAGCCCCAACCCCAGCCCCAACCCCAGCCGCATCACCAGCAGCAGCATCACCAGCAACAACACGTGCAGCACCAGCAGCAACAGCAACAGCGCCAGCGCGAATTTGAAGAGATGTTTGCTGACAACAACTTCTCCGACATCTTCTCTGGCCAATTGCAACGGCTTTGAGCGCGGCCAGCTAGCAGCCCAGGGCCTGTCACACCTTGGGGCTGTTTTGACTACAACTACGGCTTGGTTTCTCTCTCTCTCTCTCTCTCTCTCTCTCTCGGCGATTTGTGTGTGGAAAAGAAAGGGTTCGCATCTGGGCTTTTCTTCTTGGGACAGGAACTAGGATAGGACAGAACGGCTGGGCAGGCGGTTGGGATGACGGTGGACGGCAGCGCAGTCTTTCATTTTCTTTACATTTACCATTGGGATGATACCACTACGGAAGGGCGTGCGTTTTTATTTTCGAATCTGAATACTTCCATATATACACGAAGTTCTGCTCCATGCATTTTCTTGTCTCCCGACTCTCTTTTCCTGCCCCAATCCTCGAAAGGATACAAAAAGGACATGTTTGCTAAAGAACAAGCCGATGGTAAATATTCATCACCGCTAAAGCAATAGAGACACGATGAGTGGGAAGGCTGGAGACCGGCGAGAGACCCCCGATTTGCCCATCTTCGACCTCGTTGGTGATTCCAGATGAAGAGAAAATCAACTGTGCCATGCAGGAAGACAAAGGAAACCATGACTCGTCGTTTATACCATGCCTTTCTAGAGAGGAAACAAACAAAAATAAGATGGAAGGAACTTTGGCCGTCTAGGACGGATCGAACTTTGACAATTGGCAGGAACAATCACGAATCGTATTTATCTGTAATCCGAAAGAGGCAGCTGCGTTGAACAAGAGCGGGGAAAGGAGATTGGCGCCCGGGCCCCCCATCAACGTCTGTTGCCCCGTGCACCTTTGTGCCCTGCTTAGGTACCTCTCACGCAACCATCCCGAGCTCCGCCTATCTACATTCTTCAATCGCCCCAATCTCTCGCCCGACGAAATCAAGGCTCACTGTTTGCCGTTGCCAATTCGACCTCCCCCTCTGCATCGCTGTGTTCTTATTGCGTCGTGCATTGTGTTCGAGTTTGGATACCGTCTTTTGTCATTGCATTTCTCCCTTTTTCTTTTCTTTTTGGAAACGGTGAGCCCGTTTGTTTTGGTGCCAGTTTTTGCCTTCCGACTTCCGCAGGGTTCGCCTGCAGTGAGCAAACAGTAACGCGCTTTCTCATCCAACCAACCTCAGTTCCCAGCTTGCCTCGCCAATCCGCGGCGGACGGTCGCTCTAGCGAAATAACAAGTCCCGACAGGATGAGCGGGGAAGACGCAACGTGCACGGAGCCGGTAGCCGTCGACCACGACTTAGTCTTCGTGGAAGAGTTTGATGCTTTGTGTGTTTTCACTCCAGGAATTTAGTGATGTCCGCACGGTCAAGCCCGACTTGTCTAACACACGGCGCCGTTTAGATCGATCGAGCTGAAGCTGGTGCCGGCGCCGGAAGATGTACTTGAAGATGCGATTCCTACGTCATCTCCAAAGGAGAAGTATCCCGGTAAGTCTTTCGTGCAGTCCGGTTATGAGAGTCCCGTTCTCATACCATAAAGTGGGAAGCACTTTGCTCACCAAGGCCCTTCCTCTCTAGCAAAGCTCCACGCGCGCAAGGTTGCCAAGGAGCTCGGTGTGACTGAAGGCCTCATCTATCTCCCGGGCCTGCCGACCCAGCTCTACGAGGACTCCGACATGGGGCCGAGCTTCCGGCAGAGACGATAGTAAGGTTAACCGGCGAACCGTTATGCTAGGAAGCTTCATATGGCCTGCTCTACTGACACCAAACCTCTGCCCTTTTCCAGCTTCTACTATCTTGGTGGCACAGACTTTGAGAACTGCGCCGTAACTTTCGACCTGGCCAGCGACTCTCTCGTGCTCTGGGTGCCTTACATTGACCCGCGCCAGGTGCTGTGGTACGGCACGAGCCCGGGGCCCAAGGAGTGCAAGGAAGTGATTGACATAGAAGATGTCCGCTACACGAAAGACCTAGGCGCCTTCCTACGGAAGCGCCTTAGGATTGGCAGCGCTAATGTCGACCGTGTCGGTGCGTCCATCGGCAGCAGCTTCTGCCGAGACAAGAACAGCCGCGTTTCTAACATGCCGGCGCCGTCCACGACACTGTTTGTGCTGCATATCGACCAGATACCAGACTCCCTAGAGGGCTATGGTGCGGGCACAGCCTCTTCCAGCTCATCTTCGCCGACCGTCTCAGTGGATGCTCTTCGCTTGCGGCCGGCCATGGACGCGGCCCGTGTTATCAAGACCCCGTACGAAATCGCCATGATCCGCAAAGCCAACGACGTTAGCTCTTCTGCACACCGCGCCGTCCTGAGCCAGCTTAAGGGCATGAGCAACGAGAGCGATATCGAAGCCGCGTTTCTCAACGACTGCCTTGCCGTCTACGGCGCTAAGCACCAGGCCTACCCCGTCATTGCCGGTTCAGGCCCCAACGCGGGTGTCTTGCACTACTTTGCCAACGACGAACCCCTAGCCGGTCGGCAGCTAGTCTGCCTTGATGCCGGTGCCGAATGGGACCTCTATGCGTCCGACGTGACGCGCACATTCCCCATCTCGGGTGTTTTCACGCCGGAGGCAGCTGCTATTTATGCCGCCGTACAGCACATGCAGGACGAGGCTTTTAGTCGCTTCAAGCCCGGCGCCCCCTTTGCATACCTGCACCTGCATGCCGCATACGTTGCAGCGCAAGAGCTCTTGCGTCTTGGTATTCTGAGAGGAGGGTCGGCTACGGAGATCCTGGCCCAAGGTACCATATCGGCCTTCTTTCCGCACGGCCTGGGACACCACGTCGGCCTGGAAGTGCACGACGTGCTCTCCTCTGACCTGATGTCACGGCCACCCACCGACGAGGAAGCAGCAGGATACAATACGTTCTCGACAAGCACGCGGCATGTGCGGAGCCAGCTGGGCGGCAGCAAGAGACAGCCAGTGACGTCTCAAATGTACGCGGCTCTAATGCGTGAGGCTGCTTCTGTTTCCAATGGCGATGTTTCCATCTTCTTCGCTCAGCAGGACAGGCGGCGGCTGCTCGAGCCAGGCATGATCGTGACTATCGAGCCAGGGATGTTAGTAATTCGTCCTTCCATATGCCTCATTTTTATGCTACTGGCAAGCTAACCGAAAAACATAGCTATTTCTGCCGGCCATACATTGAGTCTTTCTTCTTGGCCGACCCGACTCATGCCAAGTTTATCAACCGAGACGTGCTGGAGCAGTACTACGGTGTGGGCGGCGTACGCATCGAGGACTGCTTGCTGGTGACGGAGGACGGCCACGAAAATTTGACGACCGCCCCCAAGGGTGAGGAGGCCCTGCGTATTATTAACGGGAAATAAGACCCAGATAAAGAAAGTCACATCTTGTCGCACATAGTTGGCTCTTTTCTTTGGATTTGTAGGATGGGTCTCTCTCTCCTTTTTCGTGGCTTACTTCAGACTTTAATACACCTCTTGTAGATAGATGTTTCATAAATGTAAACAACATGTCCTTCCATAGTACAGCAAAACACGCTATCCGAGACATCCTTATCAATTGTCCTCGTTTGCATGTTAATGCCCTTTTCTCCACAAAGCGCGTCCAGAAAAGCAGCCAAAACGAACAAAAAGTAGAGCAATGGGGAAAATACCATATTCAAAAAGGATATCGCTTTATATAAAACATAAACAGATGCACGCACACAATATCCTAACCAGTTCGTTGCCCTCTTCATCATACATACACGCGCTTTTTCTCATATATCGTCTCCCGACTCGTACGCCATATCCCGTCCTTGATCTATGTCCTCGTTGGTATCTTCCCGGAGCCCAATCACAGTTACAAGTACTTCTTTGACGAGGTCGCCTTGCGGCGTTTGTAGGCGAGGTACGTGCCAGCCAGCAAGATCTGGCCAGCGACGATGACGAGAATGAGACGCCCGTGGCCCGGGTGCTTGAGCGTCTCTGCCAGCTTGTCGTGGTGGCCTTCGAGGTGGCCTGCGACGTGGTGCTTGACAGCCTGCTCGGCGTTGGTCACCGTCTGGCGCAGCTCGGCGTGGAGCGACTTCATGTCCCGCTCTATCTGCTCGAGCTTGTCCTCGATCATGTCCAGCCGGTCCAGCTTGCTCAGCAGGCCCTTGAGCTGGCCCAGCTGGATGGACACCTCCTCGTGCCGCTTCTCGCCCACCTGGTCCGACGTGGCCACCTGGCGGAAGATGGTCGACAGGTGGTGGTTGACGCTCTGCAACCGGTTGTGCAGGTCCGCAAACTGCGCCTTGGAGCTCGTGATCGCGTTCGCATCCGCGTCGGGAATGTTCTCCTTCTCGTACGCCTGGGCATCGGGCGTGTCCTCCACGATGCCCGCCCGGCTGATGCGCACGGGCGCGTGGCCGTCGCCACCGGCCACGGGCCGCTGCTGCTGCTGCTGCGAGGCGTCGTGAAACTGGGTCTGGTCCTGGTGCTGCTGCTCCTGCGACTGGTGACTGTTGTCGTTGTCGTGCATGACGACGAGTTTGAAGATCTCTGCCGAGTCCGGCACGTCCGCCGACGCGGCCGTGACACCGACGCGGTAGCCCGTCGGGATGATAACGTCCTCGCTGGAAAAGCACAGGTGGCCGTCAATCTCCACGCTGAAAGTCCGATCTGTCTGCTGAATCTTAATCTGCGAAGGGCGGCCCAGGTTGCGGAACGGGTACTCGCAGTGAGCGAAGGCAAGGCTGTCAATGCCCGTCAGCGCCTTGTACTCCTTGGTCCCGTCGTTGAGATACCCCCGCAGCGAGCCGCCGCCGCGTATTCCGGACCCGTCCAGTACGAGCACCAGGCCCTCGAACCGCCCCACCGTGTATACGCTGCTCGTGCCGACATTGTGCGGGCCGTCCTTGACCATCCAGATGTTGAGGTTGCCGCCGCCGCGCTCGGGGCCGCTCACGCGGAAGTCGACGTCGGTCAGCCAGTGCTGGTAGTCCAATGTCCGCTCGGACCACACCGCACCGCGCTGGCCGCCCGGCGCGGGCGCTGCGGGGGTCAGGATGAGTTTGTTGGAGAGGATTTCGGGTTGGTAGGGGCTGCCCTGGAGCTCGAAGTGGGGGATGGTCCGCGAGTGTTCTGGTGCTATTCTGGTGGGTGTGTCAGTTGTCCATTCTTCCTTCTGTCACGTCGCAGAGAACCAAGGCCCCTTCAAAGCCGTACCTGTTGCCATATCCAAAACTGAGCTCGCTAACGAGGAATTGAGCATGTGCTGCGCCGGCAAGGAAGCTCCAGCTCCACGCCAGAGAAGCCGACGAGATACGCATGTTTCCTGGCGGGTTTCCTCTGCCAAATCCAAATGGCAACTCAAGACTTTCTTCCGTAAGTTGTAATCGACAATCGACTGTGGGAATACGAAGCAGAGCTTCCTCGCGGCAAGGAAAAAGAGAAAGGCGAGGCTAGGGCGAAGTCGCAGAGGCGGCTCTGTTGGGTCGGAGAACAGTCAAGAGACGATCGCAGTCGAGATTTTCCCGTCTTGAGGACAGCTTGCAGGTGCGGCAGATGGCATAAAAGAGTTCTCCCAAAAAAGGACCCAAAAAATTAAAGCTGTCTTCTTTGGCTGGGAACAGGCTGAATGCTTCAACCCCGTGGGGTCTCGTTAACGGATTGCCGACGATTGGGTTTGTCGCACCTCTGGGCCGCGTACACTTCTATGCTATTTAGACAGCTGAGAGAGAGAGAAAGCGTCGCAATCTTTCGCTTCCGTTGTGCGTTCATAGGTAAACGTAGATGGTTTGTCGCGTGCAGTTGGACAGTCGACACTTCGATCGAGAAACTAAGACACGAAGCTTAATTTCCCTTAGCTGAGTGGAGGACCAGATATAGCAGGTGCGATACGCCATCCATCGCAAGTATGCAGCTCAAAAGGAAACCAAGGGGCTGCCAATGGTTTTAGCGCCACAATTTTGAGACAAACACGTCCCCATTTTTCACGTCTACAGAGGACGAACTGTGGTACAGGCCAAACAAGGAGCTCCTGCATTGTCCGAGCTATCTCCTCACGGTGAATGGTGCTGCTTTCTGTCTCCTCCTGTTGTCGTGCCCAAACTAAGCCGCTCTTTCCATCCACGCATCTGCCTGTCGCGCTGTGTCGCGCCTTCCCTACGAGTAGTGATACGAACATAAAAAATGTAACGGGGCCTGGCCAGGGAAGCCCCGAAAGGAAACCAAAAGGAAGAAACGGCAACGGGCAAATAATAGCTATGTTAAAACTTTGTGGCTGGGGAAACTGTAACAGGAATGGCAATCCCGCACTGTGGCGTATACTGCAGGAGGCGTTTAGCGCTAAGCTTTTCTGGAAAGCTCCAGAAAGCCAACACGCTGTAATTTGGCCGTGACGGCAACATCTCGACCAGAACACCTCCAGATAAATTTGGTGGACGAACCAGCGCGATATGTCTCTATGGCGGTAGAAGCATATCCCTCAATTGCGCAGTGCGCGCTTGTAGCTGCAGCTTTCAAGATCCTCCTGTTCCCGGCCTAGTGAGTTTGCGCGCCCTATGTTCCTGGAAGCTTCTTTTTCTCCTCCCCCTAGATCTTCCCACGACTGACTGACGCGCCTCAGCAAATCGACCGACTTCGAGGTCCATCGCAACTGGCTTGCCATCACTCACAGCCTTCCTCTATGGGACTGGTACTACGAAGACACGTCCGAATGGACGCTCGACTACCCGCCCTTCTTCGCCTACTTTGAGTGGATCCTCTCCAAGGTCGCGGCCCTCATCGACCCGGGCATGCTGCACATCCGCAACCTCAACTACGCCAGCTGGGAGACCGTCTACTTCCAGCGCGCGTCCGTCCTTGCGACCGAGCTCTTTTTAGTCTTTGCCCTGCAGAAGTTTGTCGACTCATGCCACGGCCCTGCCGCGAAGCGCGCCGCCCAGGCCGCTGCCATCTCCATCCTCCTGTCCCCGGGCCTGCTCATCATCGACCACATCCACTTCCAATATAATGGCTTTCTATACGGCATCCTCATATACTCGCTTGTCCTGGCTAAGAAGAAGTCTACTCTGCTAGCTAGCGGCCTCGTGTTTGCGGCTCTGCTCTGCATGAAGCACATCTACGCCTACCTGGCACCCGCCTACGTGGTCTTCCTGCTGCGCGCCTATTGCCTTTCGCCCAAGTCCGTGTTCCGGATCCAGTGGCCCAACTGCATCAAACTGGGTAGCGGAATTGGCGCCATTCTTGGCATCGCTTTTGGGCCCTTTGCGATCAGGAACCAGATCCCCCAGATCTTGAGTCGTCTCTTCCCCTTTGCGCGCGGCCTGTGCCACGCATACTGGGCACCAAATGTCTGGGCCATTTACTCTTTTGCCGACCGCATTCTGATCCATGGTAAGTTATAAGATGCTATGCGTTGTGCTTGCACTTTACTTTTGCTGACAGCATAGTTGCTCCTCGCTTGGGATGGCACGTGAAGGCCGAGGCGCTAAACAGCGTAACCCGTGGTCTGGTCGGAGACACGTCGTTTGCTGTGTTGCCAGACGTCAGCCCGCGCACGTGCTTTATTCTCACGATTCTCTTCCAAGTGGTTCCCTTACTGAATCTCTTCGCACAGCCGACCTGGGACAACTTTGTTGGCTCCGTCACGCTGTGCGGCTATGCGTCGTTCCTCTTTGGCTGGCACGTGCACGAGAAAGCTATACTGCTCGTTATCATTCCGTTCAGTTTGCTGGCACTCAAAAACCGGCGGTACCTGAGCGCGTTCCGCCCGCTCGCTGTAGCGGGCCACGTGTCGCTCTTCCCCTTGCTCTTCACGCCGGCTGAGTTCCCGATCAAGACGGTCTACACTATTTTCTGGCTGGTTCTGTTCTTGCTGATCTTCGACAGCCTGGCGCCCGCATCTACGCGCGCACGCTTTTTCCTTTTTGACCGGTTCAGCACGCTCTACATTGCGGTCAGTATCCCGCTCATTCTGTACTGCTCGCTCGTGCACCAGCTCCTTTTTGGTGCGCGGTACGAGTTCCTGCCGTTGATGTTTACGAGCTCCTATTCCGCTATCGGCGTTGTCGGCAGCTGGGTTGGCTTCCTAGTCGTGTATTTCACCTCAGAGGCCCGAGAAAAATCCGCAGGGAAGTAGCCAAAATGTTCATAGCATATCAAAAAATATATGAAAAGTAGAATAGCCACAAAAATTTGAAAAAGCTTCAAGCCAGACAAAATAACACCACCGAGGCCAACGAGGCTGTACGTGCGCCTTCTGTTTCACACAAAAGCTACTGTCAAGCGAAGCTATACTCGTGGTTCTCGCTGCGCCGCTCCCATTTCTCACGGGTGCTGGGCGCGACACGGTTTCGAGGAGGGCTCAGCTTGGCTTGTGTCCGCCATGCAGTGTTCTGCTGGGCCCTCCTCCCTGCTGCGGAAGGTCTTGTGGTGCCGGCAAAACTAGAGGTGAGGTCGAGCTGTGGCCCCTACACGTGACTTGTCTAGCCGAATTGGGCTAATTTATTGTGGACCTCTAATGACTTGACAAGTTAAATTCCAACCTTTCGACTTTCGTTCCCTTGTGTGGATTCAGCCAGCACACCACACCCTCCCCCTCCAATTGCCTGCAGAATGCAAGGCTGAAGAAGAACTTCGGGTGGTAGTACACCAAGTACGCAATGTACCTCTGCACAAATATTTGCAGAAAAGATACATCCCGAATTCTGTCATTATTTTTAAAACAAATAAATTTTGCTTTACAAAAGGCTAGACCGGGGCACCCGGGCTCTTCGCCCTCCCAACCCAAATCGCAGTAAACTGTCGCACCCCGATTCACTTAGGCCTGCGACTGCCGCGTGGAAAGTCGTGGCGCGCCCACTTTTCGAAAGACAGAAAAACACGAGCAAACGAATGAAGCAGGAAAACACAAAACCAGCAGCTCGGTTGAATTAGTTACAAGAGAGTGACCAAAAGCATGCAAAGAAGGACTCTTTTGATTATTCTAGGCGTGCAATATAAAAAGGGGGAAGCGATCGTTGAGCCTCAATATCAAGGAATCTATCCTTGAGATATCCACATGTCCCGACGCGTAGATCAACAAAAGACAAGAAATAAACATACGATCATGAAATTTAGAAAAAGGGCTTTCCAGCAATGTAATTAAATATATGCTCTGTCCTTGTTGCGGCTGGGGAAGCAATCGCAACGTGCGTGCAAGCGTGAAGACAGCGCGTTTTTTCTGCCGGGCGCTTCTTTTCGCCTACCCGCGATGAGATCTCTATCCAAAGTTTGTAAATCGAATTTTCCCCGCCAAATGCAATATAGATGCACTATGTAGGTACTCAAAAGAAAGGCCTTTTTACGAGGATTGCAACGAGTACAAAAACATGCCAAGGGAGCACGGTCGCCTTGGTAGAACTGCGCTTCGACGGCAGCGTGCATGAGGAGTGGTGGAAGCGACCCTGTCCACGGCGGGAGACGCGAAAGAAAAATCGAGATTGCTTTACATCCCGTTTCATTTCTGGGCATCTCTCTGTCTTGCAAAGATGCTTGCATTTGCCAAATGCAAGGTGTTGATACGCCACAGCGAATGGGCGGGCATTTGGGCGCTTCGTCCCGGCCGGGCCCCGTCAGAAAGACGAGAGAAGGGGGAGGGAGGCAGTATTACGCCGTTGGGAAGGAGGACGAAGCGGGAGACCCAGAGGAGCGCCAGATGGTGGGGGACCCACACCGCGGGAACGGTACCTTGCGCGTTGGTCAGGCATGCCTTGGTACTGAAGCGACTGGCAGGCGAGTTCCTTCTCTTTTTTGTTGTCGTTTCTGGTCTCTTTTTTTGCTTCTTTTTGTTCTTGCCTCGCTCGTTCCATCCCCCGGTCTTCTCTCTCCTTGGTTTCGGTCTGGTCTTGCCAAAACCGGTCTATTGTCATTGCATTCGTGTCCTGTCGTGCTGCTCTCCTCCTCGCCCGCCGCCTCCGCCGCCGCCGACTCGCTCACTCTTAGTCTCTTATTTTTTTTCTCTCTCTTCCTCCTTCCCCCCTTGTCCCACTTTGCCTTCGTCCTCTTCTTTCTTCGGCTGCTTCCACCTTCCCTCCTTCCTACCGTTTTATTTTTTTCTCTTTCTCCTTCTTTCCGCCCTCCACTTTCAACCTCCAGCTCCCTTCTCATCATCGCCGCCGACGACTTCGTCCCCCGCGCATCTCTTTTCGACGCGCGCAGTATTTCTTTCATTCATTTCTTTCTCGCCTCCGTGTCCATTCGCCCTCCTCGGCCGCGGGCCTCCACTCTTCCGCCGCCCGTGCCAGCACAACAAACCCACGACGCGACCCAGCTTCGTCCTGCGCGACGTTTGTCCATCCACGTCCGCGTCGCCACGCCGGTTTTCATCTGATTCGGGTCTTGCATCGTCGCGGGCAGAGCGGGCCTTTCTTTTATATGCGCGACTGACTCCCGCGCACGTCCGTGTAAGTCACCGCAGCAGTCCTCAAAACTTCTCTCTCGTTCCTCTCCTCGTATCTCCTTTGTTCCTCCCCCCTCCCTCGCGTCCTATTTCTCTTCCTCTCTTTTCTAGCTGCATTCCCTTTCTAGGCCCCTTCTCCCATCGTGTACATTTGGCTTCCGTTCTCGCTCACACTGCTCCTTCGCCGCCTCTTTCCCGAGTCCTGGCGCGTGCTTCCTGTCTACTAAAGTGCCTGCTCTGCTCTCCCCTTTCCTCAGCGAACCACCCCCCCCCCTTCCCTCGCCCCCGTCCTCCCCACTTAGCCACGGCACCCCCGTCACCAAGCAGACCTCTCTCAGTCAATCAACCTCCACAATAACACAGAAGCCAACACGTCCGTCCGTCCCCTTCGAGTCTATAACACCGCTCACGCACCCGCGCACATATATATGCATACGCTCACCTTTCTCGTCCTCATCTCCCCCCAACCCACAAAGAAAAACCACTTCCCTCCCTTCCCCCCGAAAATTTCCACCTCCTCATCTGCAACCACACTTACCACAGCTGGTTCAAGCTCACCCTCAACCTCAGTTGCAAACCACAAAGCGCGAGCCGGTCCTTGCTTTCCCCTTTATTCGCTTTTGAAATCCTTTCGTCCACCTTCGCGATTGCTTTGACATCGCGACACGCTCCGGGCTTCACACTAACGCGCGCATATGAGCATAAGCAAAGCAAGCTGAAGAGGTCGTTGCCATTTTACAGCAACTTAACATCAGCGTTGTCACCATCTGCGCCCCACAATGGTACGTTCTATTCTTTTCACTTTCTCTGGATGTACTGCCCTCTTCTCATCTCGTCTTCTCTGCTCCTGTACTTGCTACTTCTACCTTGATTCACCTGCACTTCTTATGTTACGACCGCAAACTCCCCCCTTTTCTCTACAAGCGCACTGAGAGTCGCCCACACAGCCCCTGCCCGCCCATGCGTCTTTCTTTTTCATACTCACGCGCAGTTTAATAGGTGCTCTTTAAACGGAAGCCAGTGTTGCTCCGGCCACCACCGCCAGACGTGCGAGATAATGAGGAGGTTTGTTGCCCTTCTTCTGTCTATTCACACCGCGTTTCTCCTCGTCATAGTTGCTCTCCGGTGTCTTCCTACTAATCACTTGCTTTGCCACTTCTAGGTCTGGTATATTAAAAGAACAGGGGAGGTTTTCACCTCGTATGAGTCTTATTTATCGAGGTATGATTTCCTTCCCCCTCGTGTCCATTTCAATTCTGTATTTCACCTCATAAAGCGCATACCTGCGCATCTTGAGCCCTTTGCCTTCATGTTTGGGCACACCGTGCTAACTAGGTTTTAGAATGGACTTCTATAAGCAGGTACGAAACAACCATACTAACAATTACAGTGAGCGACTAACGCAGGGGGCCATCCAGAGCATAAAGGCTAACTATATCGCTTCTTTCGCACAGCGTCGGTTCAATTGCCAGATTACGGGCCATTCAAATCTTTCTTTTTTCGACGCTCTCGACAGTGAGGTTTGTAGCCCCATGCGCCACCGTCTTTTTTCCGCGGCGTTTCGTTCCCCGTTGCCACTCCAGAACTTGTATCGCTCCAGGGAGGGGACTGTTTACTGATGGTACATGGTTTCCAAAGCGCGCCGGTGCCGCTGAAGTAGAGCAATCTTTCCCCGAGGCCCTGAAAGGCCCAGTCTTGCGCCGCGTCCAATTCCAGACTGTTTCGCGAATCGATACCCTAGTCGACCAAATTTACGACGAGTTCAAGGCAGATTACCACCCAGGCGAAGCCGTCACTAGTGTCATGTCCGATGGCGAACGACGACACGGCGTTGTGCGCGATAAAACCCGATACGGCAGCAAGGTTCTTCCCGACGGAACCCTCACCCCTCCGTACACGAGATATATTGTTAGCTTAGATGGCGACGAAGCTGTTCTGGAGGAGTCAAATATTTCTCGCGACCGAAAGGTTTTCACCAAATCCGTCTTGCGGTCATTCATCAAGAAGACTGTCGCACGGGAAGCATGGAACGGCGCACCTTGGCTGGTAAAGAGCGATGTCGCCGAACAGTATCACATCGACACGCGCGTACCGTCCAACCTCCTTTACAATACAAAAGTCATGGAGAGGAAGCAGATGCAGGCTCAGAAGCGCCAATCCCAGCAACCGAATGACCTTAGCAGTCTTCTAAACAGCAGCCCGAGCAGTCCTGAAGCAATGTCCGGCGGTGGTCTGCGCTTACCGGAGCTGAAGCCAGTGACCAAGAGCCACAAGGCCAAACACATACAGATGGCGCAACAGCAGCGGCAGCAGCTGCAGCAGGAACAGAAGCTGCAAAATGGTTCGTCAAAAACCCGGCCCAATGGATTTGCCCATCACCCAGAACCGGGCCACTTCCAGCATCTGCCTCTTCCGAACAACCCTTTCCAGTTTTCCCTATCGATGCGAAACCAGACCCTCACACCGCCAGGTCATAACGCGCCACAAGCTCCGGTGCAGCCTCCGCCACCGCCCCCTCCCAAGTACCCGATTGAAGACCTCCAACTCGAGCCGAGCAAAGCAACGCGGCCTGCACTCGGATTCTTGTGCAGCGATCCGCCTGTCGATGTCGACGAAAAGTTCCAATTGCCCGTCTCGAAGAAAATCCTGATGAAGTCAGTTGGTCCCCTGCTCGAAACTTGGGACACGCTGAACGTGTACTGCGAAATCTTCAAGCTCGATTCGTTCACCTTCGACGACTTCATTGAAACCCTGCTTTCTGCATCCGAGGACGAGCACGTGCAGCTTTTTGACGAGATTCACTGTTCGGTTCTTAAAACGCTCGTCCAATCCGAGGCCAACGGTGGCGAGGTGCAAATCCAGCTCCCGGATCTCGACGAGGAAGATGAAGAAGAGGACGAAGAAGAGGAAGAAGAAGGGGACGAGGAGGACGAGCCCGAACCCGAGCCCGAACCAAAACGGACCACTCGTGCTACCAGAAGCAGCATGGCCAAACGAGAAGCCGAAAAGTTAGCAGCCGAAGCCGCTGCCGCCGAGAAAGAAAAGGAGAACGAACCCGTCATCATACACCGCGCCGAAGACGCTCTAGAAGACTACGACTGGGTCGATCAGCTCCGCAAGAGAAATTTCAAAGATGGTGGCTGGCAGCTGATGCTGGTTGGCCTCTTGTACCAGCTCTCCAAAGACGAGCGGCGCCAGGCTACCTGCGAGGCATTACTGGCCCAAATCGTCCCTCCAAATGTTGAAGCCACAAAGGAGACCGTGCAGCAACACTACTCTGCTCTAGATATCGACTACCGCGTCCAGGTGCTCCAGATCATCTGCATGCTAACCATGGAGACAAAAGCTGTTCGCGGATACATGGAAGACTGCAGCGAGCAGATGACAAAGTACCGGAAGGAGAAGATCGAGTGGCAACGAGCGAGGAAACAAGCGTATGTTCCTTAGTCTATGCTTTTGTCCCCCCCTTACCTTCAAAGCTAAACTAACAAATTATAGAGTTGAGGAGCTCAAGGCCTTGAATGAACAACGGAAAATTCTTCTTCCAGACAACATGCCGCCTTCACCACCCCAGGAGCCAACAAAAATGGATGTTGATGTCAAGATGAGCGATGCCGAAGATCTGTCCGCCGCTGGTGATGAGGATACCGAGGACGATGAAGGCCCGACCATGCACTCTCGCGGCCGCAGCCTTCGCAGAGCCGACGATCGCGCAGCAGAGCGGAAACGTAAGAGGGAAGAAGAACACGATCGCAAGAAAGAAGCCGAAGCCGCCGCCAAAGTACCAAAGCAGTCAAAGCAATTCATCAAACTCTTGCGAGATATCGAGAAGAAGGAGGCAGAGATCAAGGAGTGCGAAGATGAGATCGCTACGCTAGACAACGATCTGCGCGAGGCCGACTGTCCCCGTACGCGGGTACTAGGAAAGGACCGTTTCTGGAACCGATACTACTGGTTTGAGCGCAACGGTATGCCCTACGGCGGGCTGCCAACGAGCTCAACGGCGGAGGCGGAGTACGCAAACGGTTGCATCTGGGTGCAGGGTCCGGACGAGCTCGAGCGGGAGGGTTACATCGACCTAGCTCCCGAGCACCAGAATGAATACAAAGCGAAGTTCAACATGACGGTCCCGGAGCGCAAGAAGCTCGAAGAAGGGTCGACGAGCGTCTTCCACGCATACCAGTGGGGCTATTTCTCCGAACCCAAACAGCTGGACGAGCTGATCGGCTGGTTGGATCCACGAGGCTTCAACGAAATGAAACTGCGCAAGGAGCTAGTGACATTCCGCAGCAAGATCGTGGCAAACATGCAAAATCGGAAAAGGTACTTGTCGTTACCGGACAGCGAAGGTGTCGAAGATAAGTACATCGCAGAATCAAACGCGGCAGTAACAACAAACGGTACGGGCTCGACAAAAAGAAAGAGCACTCGCACCCGAAACGCTCCTACGCCGGAGCCATCAGCTCCCGTATTGCGCTGCACGAAATGGGTCAACGGTATGGCTCTAGAGGACCTTGGCCACATCCATAGCGAACAACCGCCACCAGCGCGCCCTCGCAAGCAGAGCAGGAAAAAGGAAGCCGCCTCAGAAGCATCTGAGCCGCCGCGCAAGAAGGCCATGATACGCCAAGGTACGCGATAACATTAGAGTCTCTTACTAGGGGCCACATTACAGTCTTCATTTATAATTTTTGGTTCGCTTTTGACTTTTTGGGCATTGGCTGGACGTTATTTTTTTTGGTTGCTATACCCCCTTTTTAAATGTCTGCAACCTGTTCTTTCCCCAAGCATATGGCATTTGGCGTTTTAAGATTTGTGTTTTTGCTCTACCTCAACTATGGATTCAAGGCCCGGCTTTGGAGGAAGAAATCGATTGAACTGGGAATGGAAAAACCAAAACGGAGTTATATTTGTCTCGAGGAGAGCATGAACATCGGATGACATCCTTTTTCGACTTTCACTCTCATACTACACTGCATACTGCTCGCACTTGGCTTTGGAGATGGCGTCTTGAATAAACAAAGCTTCACTTTGGCAGGATGGGGGGATCACAGCGGTCATGAGCATGATAACTAAAAGTTGGGAATCATAGACCATTAGAAGCATTTTAACAGCCGAACAGAGGGGGTGGGAAAGTATTTGACCTTTTTTTTGAGGTGACAGCAGTCATAGAGTCCGTCCCACAACGAAGGGTAATTTGGCAAGGTTGCACCTCAAGTGAGGCGGAACAGGCAGCCGGGAAAGTGTAGAAGCGACGATGTTACAAGCCAGCAGAAGGTCATACGCCATGGCGTTCTCCCTTTTTCCCCTTCCCTGACCTGCGTTGTGCGCCATGTGCAGGTTCCTTTCGCTCTGCGTGCCATGTCCAACGTCGTGCCACTCGACTAGGGAATGGGGGGACAAAAGCAAGAGCCGCCAAAGGGAATGCCAGAAACCCAAAAAGGCGACCAATACCAGAGCACCACGCAGACAAGCCCTGCCGCGTTTGCACGACCACGGACAGAAGGAAAGGGGAAGGCTTAAACTTTTTGTGTTTACGTCTTGCAAAAGAAACGTTGTATCCCCCATTTCGCCCTGACAAAGAGCGGGGGGATGCCCGGGCACTCCAGCAAGCCAAATAGGAGAATGGACTATCAGGAACGCCTTTTGCCCATATCTTGCAATTTTAAGGGAAACGTTCTGGCCACAGATACCACTGTTTTTGTTCTTTTTGCCCATCCCTTTCGACCCTACAAAACCTGCACGTAGCCGAGGGACAGTTCCGGCAGTTTTTTTTTCTTTCCTGCTGTACCGGATATTTGAATCTCTGCACTGCGGAGAAAAAGAGAAGAAAAAGAGAAGAGAAGAAAAGGCGTCCTTTCTAAGGAGAGGAAGCCCATTGCCGTAAGAGAAGCAAAAAACATGACATCAACTAGACGGAAAATATGATTGAAAATCCGGTTAGAAACTTGGGGAGGAAGCAGTATTGATGTTGTATTACTCTTCGACCCAAAGAAAAGCTCCCATGCCTCTCTTCGTCTTCCTTTTCCGGTCTCTTTTTCTGTGCATCGTTAACACTGATGTGTCTAGTCCGATTTTATTTTTGCTCTTTTTCTACCAGACAAACACGACGCATATGCGTATAAAATACAGGGAATGGGAAGATACATGAAGGAAATTTAGGGCAACGGGAAGACATGCATCACTACCCAAATATGTCTCTCTTGTTGGGGGGACGAAAAAAAGAGATACCATCTACGTACCAGAAACTGTGCTTCCTTTTACTTGTTTTGTCTCCCACTCCGTGCTTCCTGCTCGCAGCTCTTGTAGACCACAATATACTGCCCCTGTGGCACCTCTCCCCACACCGGAGGTAAAAAAACCATGTCCACGGCCGACTGTCTTTACTTCCTCTCTTTGAATGTTTTCTCTTCGTTGTCTCTCTCCGTTTGTAAGTAGTAGTAAAAGCTAATGCAGCATCCAGCAGTGAAAGCTCTTCACCGCTACCTCCCTACTTGATTCCCCTTTTGCCGGGCGTTTCTTTTCTAATAAATATACACTCTTCTCTCGTCCTCTTTGCCTTCTTTCATTTCTATTATATGCAAAACGAATTTACGAAAACAATTATTTTCTGGCCGTCATATAGTCTATATACCAAAGAATCTGGGCCCCAAAAGCAAAAAGCCACTTCCATTCCACTTCTCTCTTTTCAAGTTGGCTTTTTTTGTCACGGCGGCATCTAACTTGCACCATCGATTTAAGATATCCCTACAATCCAACACTTTTCCGTACTTACCTGTCCCTTTAAGAAATATTATATGTTCGGGACTCTTGCCTTTACAGAGGATCTTAAAAGAACAAAGAAGAAATCAGCATTGCTGAAAAAAACCAACACCCAAGTCGAAGGCACACAACGGCGTAGGACGAGAGGCAAAAGACCAAGGCTGAGGCTCTTTTTGTGGCATCGGACAAAAAGCAGGTCCTTGAGTGACTTGGCGGCCAGGGTCAAATTTAGGAGTCTGTGACAAACCGCGATCTCCTGTCTAGATCAAAACAATCGCACACGCTTGCAGTACGATGGAAGCGGGCTTAGGTCATCGCAACCAACTCAACCACCACCGAAACGAGCACCACCCGCATCACCGCCATCACGCCGACTGGAGGCATCACCTCCGTTCCGTTACGGGGGAAGGCCGCGCGTCTGGGAGCCCATCGGACGGCCGACTAAGTCTAACGCGGACGGTGGCCCCAGCACTTCTAGAGCCACAAACCTCACATAGCATATGGCAGTGCAGTCGTCAGCTTCTGGTCAACTCAAGTACTTATAGCCAGCACCGGTACACTCTTCAGAAGCAACCGTTTCATCAACAAGGACATTCTTCTATTCACAACCAGTTCCCTCACATCTCCCCTATTTCCCATCGTCAACTGAAGAACCAGCATCAAAACGACTATAGTTATCAACAACAACACGAAAACATAGAGCAAGTGCAGAGCAACAAGCAAAATCGCCGCCAAGACAACATCCACGGAGATCCTCGCAACACACTCTCTTTCTCACATCAGAACAGCGCACGGGAAGCCTCTCTCTACAATAGCAACATAGACAACGCAATCTACGATAATAACATTACCGATAAAGAGGCCAGCCAGCAATTAGTTTCCTTCCGGCCGCAGGCTATCTTGTATCGACATCACAGAAGAAATATCCGCGCTACGATGGAGCTGCCTTCTCCAGTATCCTCGCCCACCGTTCCACTTTCTTCTTCTGATGAGCCTACCATCAACGCCGCCCCAGGCAACCACGGCAGCCTAACTGCTGGGTTTGACGAAGACCACGAAACATCCGCTTGTGAAAATCAAGCATCGGCTTCCCCTCCTCCTGTTCCGAGAACTTACACAGGCGAGAGCGGCGTTGTTGATGGCACGTCCGTTATCCCGTACCCGAGCGGTGTATCCGGCAACAATGGATTTAATTCGAATATGCCGGCGTTGACTCCCCTAGACCGTGGTTCCCTCTTCCCATTTCTGCAACCCTTGCCGACACACGCTTCGTCTCCCTCTTTTCCAGTCCTCAGAAGTGGTACCGAGCATGATATCAACAGCACCATCTTCTCTCCTTCCGCCTCGTCGCCCGCCTACTTCCCGGGGCCCATGCCTTTCTCACCGAGCGCTACACCTGCACCGCCCAGCTTTGACAAGGCCGGATTTTATGCGTACTGCTTTGACCGAGGAAACGGCTTCTACACTCGACTAGTTCCTGCCGACACACTGCCGCCAACCAAGGGCATCTCTCCTGTGCAGAATGACTGCCGCGGCATGGTGGTCCTTCAAGACCCGCTGGCCCAAGCCTTCCCCGGAGTTTTGTCTTCGCCCCCGGGAATGGTGTCCATGTCGCCGATGACAGTGACGTCGGCAGCAAACGGCACACATGCGAACTTTCCCGCTGCATCTCGGCCCTCGCAACAGGTACGTGATGTTTTTTTTATTCCGGCACTTTTTTGCTGGTCCTTGAGTTCCGGTTTCACATCGCCTTCTTCTTAGCCCATATATGGAAAGCTAATTTAACATGCAACGTATTTTTTTGTTTAGAATTATTTTGGAATGCACAATCTCGTGGCAATCCCGCCCGTTGCTCCCGTCATCCAGCGTTCGACCAAGAAAAACAAAATTTACTGCGACAAATGGGTTCACGAGGGCATCTGTGCCTTTACGCAGCAGGGCTGCAAATTCAAGCACGAGATGCCCCACGACCGCATGACGCAGAGGTCACTTGGCCTCTTCCACGGCTACCCGGCCTGGTACAAAAAGATGCAGCTTGACCAGCAGGCTTCAGGTGGCAATGATGGCCCGTTGCCGACTTCTTCCCTTCCGGCATCGTCTGCTGAGTCAAATACCGGTCCAACCTTCGGTTCTGGTCCAGCCTCCGCGAAGTTGTTGACACCGGCACATCACGAATCATACACGCCATTTAGTAGCACTGGAAGCTACAAAGACCAGGGTGTGGGCAGCGGCATCGGCGGGCACTGGCGGTCCGGTGGTGCCAATGCAGCGTCGTGGCATTCACAGCAGAACACCATTGACAACACCGAAACCGGCGGAGACCATCTCGCAGACAGCTTTGCCCGCGGCATGAACATTAACGGCTCCGTTAATGCCGAGTATCAGCAGCCACATCAGCAGCTTCTCCAACGGATGGACGCCGACAACATGAGCTCGTCTTCTAATTCCGGCTTTTCGCAGCCCTCTGCTGGTAGGTATCACCCGTCCCCCTGTTATTATGTGCTTACTTGTACTTTAAAAAGGCCGTGGCTGATGATAAAACCGCAATGCAGGCTTTTTTTTTCCTATTCATGATCATGTCCGACTACGCCAGTCCGTCAACGAAGCCGGCCCCCGACTTGGAGGCACCAGCGGTGGTTTTGGCCCTATCGGGCCGCCTATGCGGGCTGCGCGGGAGACGTCGAGCTTCCCGTATTGCTCTACTAGTACAATCGGGGCCCCTGGAAATCCATTTTCGCTGCAGACGGAAAGCTTCCACCCATTCACGCCTCCGCATACAGAAAAGGGTAGCAGAAACGACAACAACTTTCTTGGAGCCATGGGCCAAGCGCCCGGTAATCAGGGTTCCGCAACTGATTCATCGCAGAACACTGGGAGCAGCACTACAAATCATTTAAATTGATGCCCGAAGAAACCAGAAAGAAAGGAACGCGCTCGGTTTGAAAACTTCACGTCGATGAAGAAATTTTGTCGTGTTTATAAACTATGATCGACATATAAAGGCCATAGGCAGGACCAGAAAAGCACTACCTGTCAGTGGTGTACCAACCGAAAAAAAGGTATCGAGAAGGAAGAGAGAGAGTATGGATGCTCTCGTGCTGTTGTGATTTCGCATGTTTGTCGTTGATTTTGCCCCCTTGTTTGTTCTGCATGTTTCCTACTTTGAACCTCCCGGGGGAGTTTGGCCGCCGAGAAAATGAGTCCTAAGATTTACAAACAGGTGAAAGATCCATAAGCTGTTCTGCCTTACTGTCTCTTTTTTCAATTTTTTACGAGAGCTGAGAAGATGAAATTAGAGTTTAGCAAAGTTGAGAGGAAGAAGGCTCAAGGTGTCGTTTAGTGGCTTTCTGTACCTTTGTTTCAACGCGTTGATTTCTGCGCAACAGTTTTGCTTGCTGTAATCCGCTAAAAATATCTCTGCAATAAATAAATCTTCAAAATAAATTTCAGTTTATTTTAACAAAAGCTATGGCCCAATAGAGTATTTGAGCTCGGTTGTCGATGCTTACTTATTTACTTTTCAGAAAAGGAGTTGGAGACGCGATAATCACAGCGCGAAGCCGCCTCTGTGGCTGTGCTGCTCCCAAGCCACAATTGATGTCGATAGCGGGGCAGCTTCCCCAGCATCCAAGCATCCACCAAACGACAACGGCAGCGGCCTGTTATCACCACTTCTGACCCTGCACTTCTTTCTGCCTCCACTCGATACTACGACCAGACAAGGAGGCATGACAACAAGCCACGACCCGACACTTCAGGGACAGCTTCGGCGAGGCACGACCACCGACCAACTCTTTACGCATAGCTATTCGTTTGCCAGGATATCGCCGCAATCAGCTCCACCCCTCTCGTCGACGCAGAGCCTCAGCTCGACCGTCCTCCACAACTCGGGACCTTCTCAAGCTTTTTATACCGATTCCTCTCCCCGCTAGTATAGCCTCTTCTTTCTTCACAATGGACAAGTGCGCGCCGGTGCTGCTACGCTTCCCGCCAGAGGGGCAGAATGAGGCATCGCTTTCCGACGAGCTGTACGACAAACAGATCAAAATACATGCCGGCCGCCTCCAGAAGCTGTTCAATGACTCTGCCGCGCTTGTTGCGTCCCATGCCACGCAGCTTCTCGACGTATGACGCATTCCCTTTCCCTCCATGTCCCCCATTCCCCACCCGGCCCGAGTTGCGAGCTGACACCTTCGACAAACAAACAGCTCTTAGACCCTGCGGTCAACACCTACTCCTATCTCTCTCTCCTCGACACCATAATACCTACCGAGTCTAGCCTCTACGCGTCTGTCCAGCCCGTGATAACCAACAAGATTGTCGCCTTCTTAGTCGAGTTTGACCCACGCCAAGTTCGCTACATCGGCTCGGCATTCACACATCTCTTCACAGCTGTAGGCTCGGGCAAGATCATTCCGGTGCGTATTGCCGCCCCAAGAAGAATGCCCCAATAATGGAGCATTGTATCCTAATTTCATTTCCCTATTTTCCAGGCGCCGATTGCCATTGAACTACTGGCACACGCGCTCGAAAAAATCGACCCGACCGGCTACATGATGACCTCCAACCACCTCACACTGGCCAAACTGGCCTACCACACGAACAACGCTGCCGCTGCTCTCCCTGTCCTCGGCAAAGACATTGTGTTTTTCCCTGGCATGGCGTCCCACCGAGAGTCGGAGCGCTTGTGCAGTCTCGGCTTGTCGCCGCCAGCTTACATATCTAAGGACACGGGCCTGACCCTGCCGCTAAAGAGCTCTCAAGTGCTCGAGTTTGACTACATTGTCGGCCTCCTACACATTTCCGTCCGCGACTGGACTGCAGCCCACGCGGCCTTTGCCCGCGTCCTCTCATACCCGACCCGCGACAGCGGCATCTCCAAGATCATGGTGGAAGCGCACAAGTATTGGGTTCTGACGGGTTTATTGCTCTTTGGCAAGGTAGCCTCAAGTCCACCTCAAACGGCTGCCGTGGTTACCAGAGTGTGCTCGGCTATAAACAAGGTGTACGTGCAAATCGCAGAGCAGTTCCAGCTGCCCAACGCAGAGACCTTGCAGGTGGAGGTGGCGCTGGCCGAGGAGACGCTCTCGGCCGACGGCAGCCTGAACCTGGTGAAGGAGGTCGTGGCGGCGCATCCGAAGTGGCGTATTGCCCACTTACGCAAAATCTACACAAAAATTTCCATTGCCGCTATCCGTGAGACTCTCAAGAGCGCTCCAGCAGAGGGCACGGAGGCCACAGAAATCCCCGATGCGGAGGTCACATCACTCGTCCAGAGCATGATCGATGCAGGCATGATCAAAGCGGCCATCCGGACAACGTCCTCTGCGACGGGAGCACCAGGGGCACCAGGGGCAGGATTAGGATCCGAAGAAGGAGCCGGGGGTGGAGCTGATGGCGGCAGCGACGGTGCGTATCTAGAATTCCTACCAGAAGAGGAGGATATGACAGAGGCACAGTTTGCCAAGCGGATTGCGGCCATCGCTGCCCGAATCCAGGCACTGCAGCCGCTGCACAAGACGACAAACGAGCACCTGAGTCTGAACCGGGACTACATCCGACAGTACATCCGGGACCTGAAGCGGGAAAAGGACAACGGCGAAGACGATGACCTGGCTGGCTCGCTACGCGGCTTTGGGGCCATCCATGAAGCAGACTTGGACGAAGACCTTATGATGGACGGCCCTGTCTTCGAGGCGGTTTGAAAGCGGACGAAAACTCCTTGGTCGCTTTGTTGTATAATCGAATGCCAACCCGGAAGGGAAAAAAAGCACACGGTCTATTTTGGCAGGTCATCTCGAGGGAAGCAGGCCAATTTCTAGCATTGCATAGAACCGTCGTCATGATTTATATTCCCCCATACAGCCGACATGGAGTTAAAAAGCAGTATACATCGTCAAGACACCGGTCCCAACTTTCAGCCAGGCAATGAAAAGGAAAGAAAAATTAGATAGCCGTAAAAAACAAGCGTTGTAGGAGTTGGATGCGAACATGACAATGAACAATCCCATATAAACAGCAAAAAGCAGAAGATCTCATACGTAAAACAAAAAAATCAAAACTCCCAGTAGACAACCGTCAATATTTTGCGTTCATGACCTATGTTTCTTCTCACGGCTTTTATTTCTTCTGATTTGAACGCCTAGCTCAGCTGGAACTGCTTGATCAGCTCGGCAAGCTTGTGGCCTTCGCTCTTGAAGTCGATGGCATTGCCTCCGACGATTTGATACCGGATTCTTTGAAACGTTAGTAAACATGTCAAAAATATAAGTGTGTGCATATGGAAAAGGAAGGATGCTTACCTTTGCGCATCGCCAAAGGTGTCCATCTTGGCCCGCACGCGGAACGAGTACTTGCGGCAGTTGGCCTTTTCAAACTCGGCCGAAAAGGCCGCCTCGTCGTCCTCGCGCAGCTGCGTCAGCTCGTTGGCCGTCTTGCCGCCCATGATCAGGCGGCCGACCTCGTCAAAGCACGACAGCCACAGCTGGCCCGTGTGGTCGTTGACGTTGAGCATCATGGTGTAGCGGTACAGCGGCTCTGGGTGGTTGACCTCGCACTTCTCGCACCGCCACGTGCCGTCGCCGTTGTCCACGACCTTCTTCTGGCAACCCTCGGAGCTGCAGGCCGGGTACGCAAACGTCTCCTGCTTGATGAATACAACGGTCGCCTTGAGCGTGAAGTATACGGCATCCTCCATGCCCAGGTTCTCGTCGCGCACCTGGCCGATCGTCTTGATCACCTCGGTGCGGCCGCCGGCGCCGCCACCCCCCATGGTGTTGTGCGATGCAAACTTCTCGCTGCGGCCGGCCGAGTCGTACCAGCCCTTGAGGTGGTGGGCCTCGGTGATGTCCGGGTCGATGGCCATGATGCCCGACTGCAGCAGCGACAGCGAGCGGCCGTTGAAGTCGGAGACGCGCACGCCCTTGAATGCGACGACGGACTCGGGCTTGGCGTCAAAGTCGACAGCCGTCTTGCCCCAGATGGTGGTGCGCACGCTGAAGCCGCTGTCGTCGACGAGCGTCAGCTCGCGCTTCTCGTAGGGCTTGCCGGAGGTCCGGGACGTGATGGACGAGTAGTCGCCAATGTCCTTGAGGATGCCGATGACGTCAATGGTGGCGTCCTTTTCGACGCTCTGGAGCGCCTGCAGGTTGCAGAAGTTGAACCGCAGCTGCGGCACGCTGCTCTGGTCCTCGGCCCTCTCGATCAGCGTGTCCCGCTCAAAGGTCAGCTCGTAGTCGTTGGGCAGGTTGGTGAACTGCTTCTTGGCCAGGTTGACGCGGCACGGGCTCGAGATGTAGTAGACAGACCCCTCCTGCAGCAGCTCGTAGTACTGGTCGCACTGCTCGTTGAAGCCCGTCGCCTTGATCTCGCCGCTCTCGTCCAGCAGGTTGACGCTGAACAACTTGCCCTCGCCGCTGGCCTTGTGCCACGTGCGGATGGTGGACTTGGTCGTGACGCGCGCCTTGATGGTCCACTTGTGCGAGAAGGGCGACAAGCCCTCGATGGGATATATGTTGGGGTGGGCAGCGTTGCCGCCGCCATAGCTCGCTTCGCCGGGTGCGCTTGTCTTGCGGTCCGCCTGCTTGGCCTCGGCAGGCTCTTCTTTCTTGACGCCGTAGAATCCCGTGCCTCCGATCGTCGTGTTTGCCGGGCCAGCGCCCCCCGCCGCCGCATTTGTGTCGTACGCCACGGGGTCGCCAATCCGCTCCGGAGTACCGAGGGAGTCAATGACTTCAAGATCTAGAATGATGAGAATGCTATGGGGTTGTTAGCTGTCGACTCCATAGCGGACTAGATGGCAAAGGCCCGGAGAACAAAGACGCAAACATACTTCTTGCCCTTGACAGAGTTGGCCTGGTACGACTTGACGCGCACCATGCAGCCCCGAACCAGCTTCCCGTCGTGGACAACGTGGCTGGCTTGCGTTGCCAGCATGGTCTGCACGTAGAAGTCGACGTCGCTCAGCACAACCCGGTACCGCTCACCTCCACCCTGGGCGCCGTTCTGCTGGTTGCCCAGAGGCTTGACTTGGAGGCATTGGAGGATGGGGACTGGGAACTGCTCTTTGGCTTTCTCCGGGTCGTTGAAGATGACGCTAGAAAGCAGCAAAAGCGTTAGTAGATTATTAAACATGATCAACTTCTACTAGGGATCGAGGACGTACGTGAAAGCACCCCGGGAGATCTGCCTTGATGCTGCTTCGGCCATTTCTGTGACTCGCTTCTTTTTTTCTCCTCGCGTTGGCGGTTTGGTGATGTTGTGCGAGTATTTGTTCTCTTCAGCAGTGAAATCGAAGAGATATGCAATTGTGAGTCACGGGATGCAGAGGAAGGGCGAAGAAAAGGACAGTTGCACGGGTAACAGGACGTAAAATGAGGCGGCAAAAAAGACGGTGTTGTGAAGAGCGGCGAGAAAAAGACAGAAAACGCGTCGCAGCGCGTCGGGCGTGTTTTAATGGGGCCGACTTAAGTGGCGGCAAGGCTGTGGCGGGGTAGAATCTCCAAATTGAAAGAAGAAAGACGCGGTGGTGGCGCGACGCGTTATGTAATCCATTAAAACTGGTGAATACAGAGCACCACCTTCGCTTTCACGAGCTTCATTCCAGCCTACTCGTAACTCGCCTGTTTGAGAGTTCAGCGATGGTGGGAGAGACTGGCTAGATGTTGTTGTTGTTAGTTTTCGATTTCCTGAGCAATGTCTACTTTGATTTGCTTAGCAAGTTAAGTCATTCTCGCTCCGCCCTCTTCATTCGAAATCATCAACGGCCTCAACGGCGCTTGGCATCTTATTGCCGTGTTCTGTTCATGGGGTTTACGTTTTCTTTTTGCTCGTTTCCCAAGAAAAAATGTATTGGAAAAAGGATACAAAGTAAAAAATACGGTATCCAAAAAAAACTGTTGTTTTGTGGCATTCTGGTATAGTTGGAACGTGTCCAAAAAAAAAAGGAAAATACAAATTTGATTTGTTTTGCGCCATATTCGCTCCATGACAGCTTTGAAAAAAAAAAAGCAAAGAAAAAAGAGGTAGGGGGGAAGGGAAAGGATATTAAATTAACAGCCATCCACCCTTACAGCTTTGCCCGCGTCTCGATCGCGGCGTGCTTGTCGCCGGCATGATCGCGGAAGTAGACGCGGATGCGCTCGCGCGCGACTTCGACAACGCTGGCGTCCTCGACCGTCGACGGCACGTTGACGGGGGCGTCAAAGTCGCCGTGCACAGCGTTCTCCAGCAGCTCACGCAGCACGCGACGCAGTGTCTTGCCGGACCGCGTACGCGGGATCATGCCGTTGCCCTCGATGAGTCCGCCAAGCGACGCGATGCCGCCGACCTGCGCGCGCACGCGGCCGTTGATGTCCTTGAACAGGGCCTCGTCCGTGGCGGCAGCGGTCATGCCACATTGGCCACCCTGCTGCTGCGCGGCCCGCGTGGTGTTGACAAAGGCAAACGGCATGTGGCCCTTGAGCGCGTCGGGGATGCTGACGACGCAGGCCTCGGTGACGAGCGGGTGGCCAGTGATCGCCTGCTCGAGGGCACCTGTGCTCAGTCGATGAGCAGCAACGTTGATGATGTCGTCTGGTAAGAGATCAGGGTCAGCAAGAACAAGTCCCAGACGATGGCAGTCCAGCGTTTTCGCAAAGCCACTCACCAGAACGGGCCATGATGTTGATGTAGCCGTCCTTGTCAATGACGCCAGCATCGCCCGTGTCGAGCCACCGCCCGTCGAAGCGCCGCAGATAGCCTTTGTAGAAGCGCTCCTCGTCCTCCCACAGCGTGCGCAGGGCCGTCGGCGCCAGCGGCATCCGAAGCACAATGTTGCCCATCGTGCCGGCGGGCAGCTCGTTGCCCTCGTCGTCGACAACGCGCACGTCAAACCCAGGCATGGCCTTGCCTGCACTGCCCGGCTTGATCGGCAGCGGCGAGGGAGGTGCGTGCTTGGATGAGCTGTGGGTGCCGGCAGCCGCGCCGCGGTTCTTTCCAGCGTGCGCTCCCAACGCAATACCCGAGATGGGCGAGCCGGATTCCGACGACCACCAGTTGTCGATGACATTGGCGCCTGGCGCGCCGTACTTGGACAGCAGCTCCTGGTACATGGTGATGATGTTCGGCTCCGACCGCTCGCCAGCCAAGAACAGCGCTCGCAGGGTCCGGAGACCGGCGCGGTTCCCGACAGCAGACAGATGCTTGTTCTCCGGATCGTCTTTGCGGATGGCGCGCAGGGCCGTCGGCGCTGTGAACATAGCGGTAACTTGGTACTCCTCGACAATGCGCCAGAAGGCGGAGGCATCCGGAGTGCCGACGGGCTTGCCCTCGTACAGGACGCTGGCGGCGCCGGTCAGCAGCGGGCCGTAGAGCGTGTAGCTGTGCGAGACGACCCAGCCAATGTCGCTGAAGCAGGCCATCTAGGTCACACACGAGCGGGTTAGTTCATGTTGTACATTACATTTTTATCAGGGCAGCACAGCAGAAACCCACCACATCACCCGGTCCGTGGATGTTGAACATGTAGCTGATCATCAAGTGCAGGCCGACAGCATGGCCGCCGGCCTCGCGGAACACGCCCTTGGGCTTGCCCGTCGTGCCGCTCGTGTAGATGATGTACACGCCGTCGGTCGACGCCACGGGCACGCACTCGGCCTTGGCGCCGCGCTTGCGGGCGTCGTCGGCAAGGCTGCGCCAGCAATACGCCTTGGTGGTGCCGGCGATCTTCTTGGTTGTCAGCGTCTCGGCGGCCAGGTCCCAGCGCAAGGTGTCGCGCTGCCAGACGATCACATGCGGCGGCTTCCAGGCCGAGATGTCGACGGCACCCTCGACAAAGGGGCGGTACGCAATGGGTGGCTTGTTGCCGTCGATACCGCACGAGGCCGTCAACACGACGACGGGTCGCGAGTCCTCGATGCGCTGGGCCAGGGGCGCGGCCGCAAACCCACCAAAGACCACGGTGTGGATGGCACCGAGACGGTTGACGGCCAGGATGCCGATGAGCGCGGCAGGAATCATCGGCACTAAACAGGACGCACTTTAGTACATTCTGGACATGAGGCAGTGGCTTCTACAATTTCCATGGTCGTTTTGGGGAAGCATACTGTACACCAGGACGACGTCGCCCTTCTTCACGCCGTGCTCGCGAAGCACGGCCGCCATGGCCTCGACCTCAGCCAGCAGCTGCGCGTAGGAGATGCGCTGCTTCGTCTGCGTGACCGGGCTGTCGTACAGGATGGCCGGCTCATGGCCGCGGCCCTCGAGGACGTGGCGGTCGACGCAGTTGTAGCAGGTCGAGATCTGGCCGCCGGGGAACCACTCCCAGTGGTCGTGGCTGATATTTCCCCGGCCCTCGAGGGTCTTGGTGGTGTGTCGCAGCGCCACATCCGGCTTGCGGTGCCAGTGCAGGTGGTCGGCCTGGTGCCACCAGAAGGACTCGGGGTCGGTCAGCGAGTGGCGCTGCACCTCGTCCTGCGGGTGGTCGGCCATTGTCATGAGACAGGGCGTGGCTTTGGGATGGCGCAGTGTCTGCGGATGACCGTCGATGGCGCTGTCGCTGCTCACCGCTTACTGGGGACTTTTGTAAAGGGCTGCAGCCGTTTCACGGTGTGCAGCTGTGTTAGACGGAGATGTAATAAAATAAAATATGAAAATAAAATGCGAAAAATGCACCTGCCGCTCGGACTTCCAAGTTCCTCTCTTTCGTATCTCTTTAAAAAAAAAAAAAAAAAAAAAAAACAGTAAATTTTAAATAAAAATGAAGATGCTCGACTTATACAATCTAACATCATCTACCTCTTGTATCGTCGCCGCCGGGTCTCGCTCGGTTCAGGGTGCAGCCCGTCTTTGCCGGCTGAGCGGGAATGGGCGCGCCTGGCCTGCGTCCCCCACATCCCTCCGGATAGACCAGGGTTCCCCACCCCTTTTCCCCGTTTCCCCGGGCGGCGCTATTACAACACAGCCGCGAACACCACCGCCAGTGCAGCTGCGCAGTCAAAATAAGCAGACAAAGCACAAATAGTGGCCTCTTTGCTTCCCAGAATAAGAGCCGTCAAAGCCGAAATAACTGCGAAGCCCGGAGGGCCGAATCCTAGGAGACCCTGCACAGGCTCGTCCAATCCAGCTTCTCCAAAGCTTCCCCGTCGCCTTGTCCACCCCATCCACTTCTGATCCACCCCCACAGGTCAACTTCGCTTTGTCGAACTAATTCGCTATTTTCAACTTCATGATCTGGACCCCGGATATCGTAACTATGCTGTACTTCTTATCCCCTCGCAATTTCACTGTGGACCGACAGCTGCCACTGTACGTTGTCCTCTTCTCGCAGCGATACCCGGTTAGGTCATTCTCTTTCCCTAAGTAGCCAGGGCAAAGGTCCACCACTTCAATACATCCGCAGCACGTTGATGCCAACTGAGGTTTCCAAGGATGGCAAGAATAAGAGGCTATTTCGGTTATGCCAAACGTTAGCTGCGGCTCCTATTCTGGTTCCTTAGTGGAAGAGTCCGCGTTACCCACAAACTACCACAGCTAGCCGCCGTGCCGCCGGCGCGGTGCTTGGAGCTACGTAATTGCAAATCGTGTGCGGCTGTTTTGGAGCCTCGCATTTCACGGTGCTCGGTTATCATGTCTTTTGCATTGCCGACGTAGCTTCCTCTACCTCACCAACAGCCGGCATGTTTTTCGAAAAATATTGGTCCCTTTGTTTTATGCATCCTGTTTACTGCTGGGCCCCTGGTTTTACTCTACGTTTGCCATTTTAGTTCATTTAGCTTTCGTTACATTTTGAGAGGTTTTATTTTGATTCATTTAATTATTCAGGTTTGCTTTATTATCAAGAGGTATGGTTTTTTCGGGACTCGACCGTGATCAATATCTACTCGAAAGAAACATGAAAAATAAAATAACCCCGAAATAAAATAATAAAATAATGTCCAAAAAAAAACAACAACAACCAATTTTTGAAAATATATCAAAATAGCCGGAAAATTAGTTACCAGTCACTCATGGGTTTCCTCTCGGAAAACCTGAATTACACTTTCTACGAGGTCAATTCTGCTTCTCGGGCACGATCTTGCCGCCAGAGTGACTGCCTCTCCGACCACGGCGATAGGAGAGAAACAGTCTCAGTGCAAAGATATCATGATGAGACAAAAGGGTACATATTACCTTCCTGCGTCTGCACAACAGACTTCGGAAGTACGACGGGCACTGGAATGCTCCCCAAGCAAATACTGTTTTTCACACGCACAAGCAAGATAACAGCTATCCGACCTACAGTAGACAGTATGATAACAGGTCGCATTCCTTCTAACCGTCCTTACCAATGCCCTACAAAGCGTACTCCGTAGCTTTCACCGCGTCCGTAAGATGGCATTACTCGTCGGGGCATACAGAATGCTTCCATGCAACACGGAGGTATGAAGCTCTCAATTTTTGCCTCGACTCCACGACTACACGCACTAGGACTGGCCAAAGACATGATGCGCACTCGATCCCGCCTCATTAGCCCCGATCAACACAGCTCGAGGGGCTGTCTAGAAAGACGAATGCAGACACACTGCTGGAATGCCAGCCCATAAAAATAGACCAGAAGCAAACTTCCCGCCCCAAGACACGGTTCTTAGACAAAAAGAGGCAGTGCCGCGCGAGCATCTGGGCAACCAAAAGCCGACTGTCGATCAAGTGAGGGCGAAGGGGGGCACGCATGTCTTGGACCCGGGCACCCTCCCTTCCCTTTTTTGCTTGTTTTTCCCCCCCTTTCTCTTTTACCGTCCTTGGCATGCCTTTGGAGGAGTAATGTGCGCAGCGACAATCAGGAAGGTCGCAATTTTGAAGAGCATATCTTGACTCCGGACTCCCAGCTTATAATATGTCGTAAGATTACGACGAAAGATACTCGTACAGTTTACTCTTAAGAGCTCAACTTTGAAACCGCTGCCTCCCCTTTATTTCATGACGTTTATCTTCTTTTGCTTCGTCTCCACACATGAGACGCGCCGTCGGACTATTCGAATGTCGCCTGGGCCCTGTCCTATCTTCTTCATGTCTGCTCGCGTCCTTATCATTGGAATGCGCAGGGCCTCTTTGATGCTCTGTATTGCTCTATCCGACCGTACTTTTGCCGTATAGCTCGCTCGCCGAGCCTCCTCGTATATACAAGTGCTAAACACTGGACAACCAAAAATGTATTATTACCCCGAATTTCGGCGCCTCTGAGGGCTCGAAATACGACGTAAGAAACGAACGAGGAGCGCCGGATGCCACCGTCCCTCCCCTTTTCTGATAGGACGCTTCGCAAACCTGCCCTTCCTTTTTTTTTTTGCCACGCGAGGATCCAAGCACAGGGAGAGAGTTGCAGCAGGAAAGGAGCAAGCAAGGCGCCCAAAGCAAGGCGACCCAGACTTTCAGCTTGCATGATCTCGTATTCAGTGGCGGTTCAGGGGGGAAGGAGAAGCAAGGCACGAACTCTTACGACGTTGGAGTGGACAGTACGAATACACCAAACACACAGTATACCTCTACGCGAGTCATAAAACGGGATCGCTGTAGAGGAAAAAGCAAGCAGGAAAAAAGACACCAGCAACGTTGCCACACACTCTGCCACAAAACCTTGCCTAGGCGGGCTTGTCTTGGTTCCTGCATTAGTCTAGCTTGATTTTTTGTGCATTCTGCATAACCCGTCCTCTGTAGGCAGTACAAGTACTCCGTACGAGTAGGCTGAAAACAAACTACGGAGTATAGATCGGGGAGAGAATACGAGAGGTGCATCCACCGTGCTGTACAAGGTGGAAGAATAGGAGCAAGAAACAGCAAATCTCATGTAAGAATAAAAGAAACAAAACGAAACTGAAATTGGCAAGTGTCGCATCCTATGGTGGGCATAGAACCGACTGGAAAATGCGTTGTCTTTGGGTGTTGGCCGTCGGTAGCTGCGCTATAATTCTTTTACATACGAAGTATGACTCCGTATATTTTGTGTTCTTTCTTTTCTGCGGCGTATTGCGCCAAAGCCCAACAGCGGCTTCCAATCAACATTGGGACCACCGGTTCTCGGCTGTTATTTTTGCATCGGCTAACGGCGATGGAATCTTGACTCGAAGCCGGGGGGGAGATAGCAAAAAAGAAACAGTGAGACTACGGAGTATGAACGAGAAGAGAAGGCGCTGTGCGGAGTATAAGTTACGAGTACGGAGGAACAAACGATGCGACTCTCGCATGGAGGGTACGCAATTTCCCGTCGCGTCTTCTCGAACCGGGGTATGTCGTGGTCACGGCGGCACGCGCATGTGAAGAAAAGGAAGGAAATAACGCATCTTTTTGGGTCTGTAACCCGACAGCTTTTTATGTCAGCAGGTAATAACATAAAAGGAGGGAGTGGAGCAGTCTTGGCTCTCGCAGAGAGGAAATGAGCCTGGGGTTTATGGTCACATTTGCAACTGGCTGATTTTTCCATCTGACGAAGAAATGAGACTGTTTATCTTTCCCTGCATTACTCGTATGCCTCCTGAGGCTGTGCTCGCAGTCATGTTCGTCATGGTTCATCGTGAAATGCAGCAAGCAAAATGAATGCACTATCCTCTTTGTACTACCAGGTTTCTATGCTTGATATTATTCTAAACCGATGATATGGTCGCCTGTTGATTTTCCCATTTCATATGTATGAAAACAAAAACTAGAACAAACAAATTACCCGGGAATCTGGAGAAGGAGATTGACGCAATCTACCCGCGGCTTCCGGGCGCGCCTTATTTCGCTGCCCCATACTGTTAGGAAGACCAGATCAATATGGCAAATATTGAAGCTTCAAAAGGCCAAGGCTGTCAGCAGGAATGCAGTCCAGCAGCTGGCCAGCAAGGGAAGCCGTTTCACGATGGAAACAGGGAGGCCACGATTGGTAAAAGTAAAAAAACAAAAGAAGCTTACCTCCCTTCCCGTTGCCAGCTGAATACTAGTCTGGAAGTAGACGTAAAAAACGTCGCCTGTGCACTTCGCACAGCCGTACTCCTGAAACATGACGGGAAACGTTAAACATGACATCGCCAGGCCATTGCGTATGTGACCAAACAGATATTTCAGATCGAGGCTTCCGTTAAAACTCTACTTGGTTGGATATCACGTCTATTGGCAAGTTACGCACGCTTGTTCGAGGCTGGAAAGATGTTAAATTTTTGTCAGAGCAACGAAATCCTATCTGCTGCTTTCCTCTCTTCCAAATATTCCCAGACTTCTATCCCAGAGAAACAAAATCCGAGAACAGGTGGAAAATTGAAACAAGTCCAGAAAAGAAGAACCCCGTCACCCCAGGATCCCCCCATGCCCAGGAAATCTAGAAAATCGTTCGGGACCGCACACACATGAACGTACCGGCTTGACAAGAGCGTGCGCTGCTCTCTATTTACAGAAATTGTCAGATCCTCCAAGACACCCAATTTTTTGACGGACAGAAGTTATTTTTCCAAGTAAACCCGAACGGATTCTTTGTATTAAAATGAAAAGCCAGAATAAAAAACTTTGTACCGTGAAGAAAGTTTCTCCCAAAACGTTTCCCAGAGAAAATAATAAGAAGTCTATCAACCACGTCGGTGTCCTCAAGGTATCAAGTAGCAAAATTGTAAAAATAATAAAAACGCTTCCAAGTCATTAAAGAAGTTGAAATGTGGGAAAAAGAAAGTTTCGTATTTGTCAAGACTTGACAGTCAACCAACGACCAAGACAGAAATCCATATTAAATCGCGGCTGACAGCCAAAGCCCCTTGGCTTCCCAACATAAAAAAGGGGTTTTTGCGTTTTTGCTAAATTTACAGCAGGATGGCGGCACCCAGAGCCACGACACCGGCGGCGCCGGACAGCATGACCTTGCCGGCACCGGCAGTGACGACGGCCGAGGTAGTCGGGGTGTACGAGGCAGTGCCCTTGGCGGTGGTGTGCGTAGCAGTGGCGTTGGAGTACCTGAGGGACTGTTAGAATGCGATTTGGATGTTTCTCTCCCTGTGACGAGCAAATACTTACGGGGTGGTGCTGCACGAGACCGTGGTGTAGGTGGTGACGGGCTTGGTCAGGGTGCAGGGGCAGTCCGTGATGGTCAGGGTGGTGGCCTCCGAGATGGTGTAGGTCTTGCCGTTGTGGGTCAGGGTGGTGGCCTCAGGGCAGTAGGTGGTCAGGGCAGTGACGACCTCGGTGGTGTAGGTCACGTTGCCGGCAGAGACAGCGGTGGCAAGAGCCAGGATGGAAGCAACAGAGAACTTCATTTTGACGGTTGGGTTGGCTTGTCGGGAAGACGGGTAGGCTGTAAAGTAGCGGGTAGGAGATTGAGAACAGCGAGGCTGAGGTTGCGTTGAGTTTAACGAGTGAAATCGACTGTAAAGTCAGGGTTGGTTTGATGAGAGCGAGTGTGGGTGAGGAGAAAAAGAAGAAGAAGAGAAAAGGGAATGAAGCAGAAAAGCAAGAGAGGGAGGTCTTATATACAGGAATGGGACACCGCGTTGGCTGTGTTTTCCTTGCGCTCACATTCCTCGACTCCAGGGGGGGTGGGAGCAAGGGTGGTTCAGGGAATGGGGAGGGGAGCGAGCAGCTCAGCAACCGGGCTAGCAGAGAGGTACGGAGTCGTGGACGCACAGAAAACAGGGCCCTTGCAGATGCCAGATGGGATGGAAACGGGCATGGAACTGCACGGTGCGGAGGATTGGATTTGCCTGGGCGACGGAGCAGCGCGAGAGAGAAAAAGGAGATTGACAAGCGCTAACTAGCCCAGATCCGTGCAGTGGTCCATAATTTCCTTTTTTTCGTTTTTGGTCAATCATAACAGGACTTTCCGGAGGCGGACTAGGATAGGGACTCCTTCGTATGGTGTGGATCGTGCAGGGGGTGGAGGTGTGGGTACCAGGAAAAGGAGAAAAGAAAAGGGGGGGTGGGAGGCTTTTCTCTCTCACGGATTTTTTCTTTTCTTTTCTCTCCTGTGATTTCCTACGGCGGGCTCGTTTTTCCTCTTTTGCTCGTTGGCCGCAGTGGAGACGCTGCCAAAAGCAACAATCAGCCAGGCACCGCCGAGGCGAACAAGACCATGATGGCCCCTGAAGATGAGGGCCAACAGCCACCGCACCCACTGCAACTCCTGCGGCCACCGAGCCTACCCACGGCGAGTCATACCAAACAAAACAACGGCGGCTGCTCCAGCATTTCCCCGAAATGAGCGAGATTAGAAAACAGGGTCAGACCAAGGAATATACGAGCCTCGCCGTGCTCGTTGCACTCCGTCTGGCAATACGTTGCAAGCACTCGTCCTCGTAAGATATCTTATTTCACAATACGATGCTCTTGCTCGCATGCACTGTTGGTTTCCTATGATACCGAGGCGGACATTCCAACCGCGCTCTATTTGGTTCCCAAAACGGCCGGCCCACAGGATGTGGAATGTACTTGATGATGCGGCACTGAATCGGCGCCTTTGTAAGACAGGCCACGGCTACTTGGAGGTGTCAAGCTCTAGTTAGTACGTCGTAGAAAAGGCTGTGCGCAATGCTCGGCGCCGCACTACTCGTACAAGATCCCTGAAGGCATTTTCTTCAGGCACTGTATCTTGATTTCTGGGGCCGTCTACGTAAGATATCGTATGCAAGGCACACGGAAAACGGGGAAGGGAGGGTAGGCAAGGCGCTACTCGTACAGAGCGCTGCGTACGCAGCTGGCGCACGCGGTATCTTGCATTCCCCTGGCGTCTGATTCGGAGCCACCCGAGCCAGTGAGGAGATAAGGCGGCCGTCGAGAGACAAAAAGACGAGTACGAGTAATACTCCGTCCACACTGGCCTGCGTCGTCTCAGACCGATACCTCGCCCAGGGTGCAGCAGCGGCCCAGGTCGAAGTGACGGCGCGAGAGTCATGGCCGAGACCGCGCCAGGAACAGAAATAGACTGACTACGACACGGGCGTCCAGCATAAGGAGATGAAAAGGGCGCCGTCGCAACGGCGGCCTGCGGATGATGGACGACGGCGGGCTTCTTAGCCAGGTTTCGCTCTCTCGTCTTCTCCTCTTTTTACCTCCTTTTTTCTTCTTTTGCTTGGTGTGTGATAAGTGGACGAAGAAGGTGGCCAATGGCAAAACCTGGAAATGAATGGTTTCCTCTGCTGTCCTTGTTTGTCTCTTGGCGTGTGGCGCAACATTGGGAGTACCTTGTCATCTAGCGTCAGCCGCATACAAAGAAAATGTACTTTTAGCCAAGGCCGTGACAAGAGAAGGACCGGCTGGAGTGGTGAGATACGGTGGTTGCTACAAGTGTCGTATAAGCTGGCGGTTCTGCAAGGTACGCAGCCAGCACATCAGGCACATCAGGCACACGCGACGAGCCGGGGGTGTTCGTTTCTTTTTTGCGGGGCGCGGAAATGAGCAGCGGGCGCCACGTCTTGTTTGGAAAGTGGTGTGGGTGGATTCTTTTCGAGCGACAATCGAATTGCTCATACTGTGTATTGGGGGCACTCGAGATCAGAAGTGAGAGCAGGGCACATCTCAGGAACGCTTACAGAGTACTTCGTATGTACAGCAGCGCGCAAAGAGAGATGAACTTGGAAGTGGGCTCTCGCTCAGCTTACTCTGTAGGAATAGTGTGAACTTGCGTACAAGTACGGCGTACAAGTAGTAAGATATGCCACATCGTTATATACGCCCTGCTAGGTTCCTTAGCTGTTCTATTTTTGTTTTATTTTGTCCCTCGATTTTCCCTTTCCTTTCCTTGTGGCAGTCGCAGCGGGAGTGATTTCGTCACAGGCCGGGACGCTGGAGAACGATCAAAATAAAGGAAGAAGAAGAAAATTAGAAGGCATGGGGATGCCGGAGAAGCAGCACTAACATGGAATGCTTCGTTGTTACGGAGTCTTTCCTTCTTTTTGCGTCTCAGCTCGGCGGGTCATGTCCCGCCGGGACTGCCTGAGCTCGGCTGCAGTTGTACTTCGTATTGCTCGTGTGCGCAGTTCGAAGAGTCTCGAGCAGAGCTAGGCGTGGGCCAGACTCCGGAGCTGGGAGGTCATCAAACTGCATGAGAACTCCGTACGAAGTACGTGCTCGCGCGAGTGCTCGTTCCGAGTTGAAGAGCGTCCGTCTCGAAGACGACGTGTAGGGTGTGCTCTCGTATAGCAACACTCCGCAATAACTGTCAAAGCAATCATCCTCGGAGAAGATCCTCACGCGTGCCTCGAGTTCATGACAGGAGCGGAAGAGCCTCATCCCCTTAACCGCCCGGGATTCGCCCTGGTCCAAGGAGCTTTGGCATTTGCTCCAAAGTAGCAGTCCGGCCGCCCTCTGCCCAACGATTACGACGTACGACGTACGGAGTAATACTTCGTATATGTTTGCTCTGGGCCATGTTTATCTCCTTCGTCGTTATGCGCGGCCTGGATTCCTTCTCTTCTGCCCCCCCCTGGCATTCGTAGCCCAAATTTTGGATCAGACTTGCCGGCCCGCCGAAGGAGACCATCTCACTTTCTTTTTTTAACGGAGCATGTTTAATTAGTCTCCAGAGATTTGGTGGGCTTCGTCTTCTTTTTGGTTTGTTTTGTTTTCTTTGCTCCGCATGCCGTATTTTATTGATTGTTTTTAATGCTTGTTTTCTGTAAACCGATGTGCCGTATTGGTTCGATCAAACCAGGAAGAAGGAATGAAAAAATAAGGACCAAACTCGTACTCGGGCTCGGCCCCTGTTTTTCTTTTGATTTTACGGAGCCGGTCTCCATACGGGGTACATCAGCCAAACGCAGTGGCCTGGCCAGAGACAGCGCTCAGTTCAACCGTTCGACGTCGTATCGCCTGCGACATTGCCATCTTGCCATGCCTCTCTGCTTCTGTCTCCTGGGCTCCTGAGTTTCCACTTGGCACGCCTCGTAGACCATCTTCCTGCATCGCATGTGGCTCGCCTTACTCCGTGACCGCCTTCTGGCCACCACCCCCTGGCCCAAATTACATCGTTGCCTTTCTAGACACGAGAAGAAAAAGAAACTACGGAGTACGGAGTAAGTACTCGTACGGATAAGCAGCCCAAAGAAAAATTCTTCGAGTGTTAAACGAGTGCCCGTAGTAAGACATCTTACGTCGTAAGCAATAGTGCGCCAGACGTCCCACCTATTCAACTTCTGGCATAGCCTCGCTTCCTTTCCGCAGAAACGCCATGGCGCTTCCGCCGTCCCGGCTGGCTTGCTCTTATTTTCCCTCTGTGTTCCTGCGTGTCGCCCCTCAATGCAATACCGTGAGGTGCTAAGCTGTGGAGGGCCAATGGTTAAGCTTTAGGTCCTCCCCATTTCGTCGGACCTCATTTCCACCTCATCCACATCACCCAACTATCGTGCGCTACTCCACGGGGCCATATGCAGCCCACCTGGAGAAGAATGAAGAGGGAAAAGACTGCCAGCGCTTGTGCTTCCATTTTTGTCGCTGACTGCCTGTGGTCTTGCCTGCCAGGGAGGCTAGATGGTCAGCTGTGCTGGATATACTCCGTACGGTGTGATGAAGCAGAAAAGAGAAGAGCAATACAAGTGCTCCGTACGAGTACGTCGCGGCTGTTCAGAAACGCCCAAGAGGAGACAGAAAAAAGTATACCGAAAACGAAACCAAATACGCCCTTGCATTGCTTGCCCCCATCGAATCCTAAAATACGAACAGCGCAATTTCCAGAGCGCCAAGCGAAGTTGCGCATTGGGATCAACGTCCTGTTTCCCCTGTGCCGCACTTTCTCTTTCTGGTCGGCGGCTTTTTTATTTTATTATTACGGCATATTTTTTTTTCATCTGATGTTTTTGTTGTTTAACCTTGTCCAGGCCCTCCCGCTTCTGGGCTCGTCTCCTCCGGTCCCACGCATCGGGACATTGGGCTCTAATTATTACCGCACTCCTCCTCCATGCGACTCTTCACACGACACAGTACATAATAGTATGACTCGTATTCTAATCGAAATAAAGCAATCTTCGACGTGGGAGCAGCGCCAACGCGAGACCGCGCCTCGGAAAGAGACCCAACCTTGTTTTCCGATCGTCTTGGTCTTGCGGACCGCTTGAGGTTTAACCGTTGAAGCTTTCAGGTGTTGTTTAATTTGCCTACCGTGTTGTCCCTGGTAGCTGTGTCCCCCCGTTGGTCTGGACTCTGGACGCGTTACGGCACGTCTTGCGCACCATACATACAAGAGAGACGCGTTCCGCCGCCATCGTCTCTGGCAACCGGTTCGCTTTACGGAGTATTAGCTTGCGTCCTTGTGCTGAGGTCGCGTGCCTATGATCTTCCCAGACGTGGGGATTCCGTCCTATGCGATCCCTCGAACGGGAAACGACACATCGAGACTTGCTCCAACACCCTCCTCCCAACATCGCACGAATCCCCTCACAATTCCACGGGCGACGACGTGGACGCCCCCTGCGTTTCGACAGGCAGCACAGCGTTGCCCGATCGTTCCCCAACCGCTCAAGCGAGCTATTGTCTCTTTCCATCAATCCCAAAAGGAGAGCTGAAATAGCAGCATTGCGCCACGCTTTCATTGTGCATGACGAGACGGTCTAGATTGCAGCAGAGAGAGGAGAAGTCACGGTTGTCAATGGCGAAACCAATCTCAAAGCCGGCCGGCAGTCCTTTCGTGGTGACAAACAATGGTGGGGTAGAGTAGAATGCATAGCCGACATGTGCATAAGCCGTAAATGGAGGGTTTGTCAGGCCTTTGAAGTTAACGGCTTAGGAATTCGGTCTCGATCAGGAACTTCGCAGCGTCAACGCATTCGTCTTCTTGTCTGTCTTGAACGAGGCCAGTGCTTTAATTGACTACGAAAGAGAAAAAACAGCTATGTCTACCTTTATGCGAGCAGTCGGTGAGTAGTGCGTGGAAGGCCCTGCAGTGAAGAGAGGGCGTTGTTTTGCGCGCGATGACCACATCTAACCAGGAGGGAGAGGAGAACAGACGTCAAGGGCGGTACCGGAGGTCCCGACGCCCTCTTCATCAACGACCAGACGCCGAAACCGACTCCCAAGACCGGCGAGGCCATCATCAAGGTTAATGCCTTTGGCCTCAACCGCATGGATCTCCTGCAGCGCGAGGGCCACTACCCGTTGGGGCCGCGCATCCCAAAGACGATGGGCGTCGAATTTAGCGGAGTGATCGAGTCGCTCGGCAGCGATGCTCGTGGTGGCTTTGCTATCGGCGATGCGGTGTTCGGCCTGGCCTACGGCGGTGCCTATGCCGAGTATGTGGCCGTCGCCGTGCGCATGCTGGTGCACAAGCCCGCCTTCCTCTCGTGGGAGCAGGCCGCAGGCATTCCTGAGAACTGGATCACAGCCCTGCAGGCCCTGCACGAGGTGGGCGGGTTCCGCGGCGACCTCGGCCAGACGGCTCTGTGGCACGCGGGCGCCTCGGGCGTCAGCATCGCGGGCATCCAGCTGGCGAAGTTGGCGGGTGCGAGCGAGGTCTATGCGACGGCCGGCACCGACGCCAAGTGCGCGTTTCTCGTGCGCGAGCTGGGCGCCACGGCCGCCTTCAACTACAAGAAGCACAACTGGGCGGACGAGATCCTGGCGGTGACGGACAAGCGGGGCGTCGACTTCATCGTCGACTTTATCGGTGCCAACTACTTCCAGCAGAACCTCGACGCGGCCGCCCTCGACGCGCACATTGTCGTCCTCGCCCTGATGAGCGGCGCCGAGCTGCCCGCTGGGGTCAACATCGGCGCCATCCTGCGCAAGCGGCTGCGCATCGAGGGTAGCGGCCTGCGCAGCCGCGACCCGGACTACCAGTCCCGCCTGCGCGACCGGCTGGCCGCGGTGCTGCCGAGCTTCGAGACGGGCGAGCTCAAACTCTTTGTCGACAAGGTGTTTCCCTGGACGCAGATCCGGGATGCGCACGAGTACATGGCCAAGGACGTGTCGATGGGCAAGATCATCTGCACGATTCCGTGATGTACGGCGGAGGACCGAATCCTGCTTCCTTTCGGTTGCAATACAAGGGCTGGAACATGAAGGTCCAAGGCCGCTTTGTTTCATTCTGTTCTTCGTGATTTGTTGCATATTTACGTGCATGCGCACATGTTGTCGCAAGTTGTCTCCTTAGAGAATAACAGGCAATAGAAAACCCAAACCAATAAACTGTCCGGTTAACGCCACTGTTCATTCCGTCGTTTTTGCCCTCTCCCTAGTGAGCGTTCAGCCACTTGAGCATCTGCTCAAATGCTATCGCCTGTGCCGTCTTGATCGTCTCGTCAGCATAGTCGCCGACGACAGCAAACCCTAGAGATCACTTGCGTTAGCTCTTGTACAACCCTCGGCAACAGTTTGCGTCCACAGAGACGACTCACCGTGAGGCACGCCCGGATACACCTGCACCTCGTGCTCCACATTGTGCTTGGATAGGTAGTCTTCGCCAGTGGTCCGCACGTCGTCGGGAAACATGGGGTCGTCCTCCACGCACGCCATGCTGATCGGAGCCTGCAGACCCTGGAAGTCGTTGGGCGAGACGAGCGTGGCGTGGGCGAGGGCGCCGGCCTTGATCAGAGGGCCCTTCTTCGGCGCCATGCCGGCCTCCAGGTCGGCGGCGTCTACCGTCGCCGTGCTCTCACCACCGGCCCCCTGTGCCTTGTCTGCCGCCAGCAGCAGAACGTACCGACCGCCGAAGCAATAGCCAACCGCGTAGATACCGTCGCCGCTCGACACCGCATCGGCAAACTCGTCGCGGCTCGCATCTAGCACGCGGTGCAGGATCGGCAGCACCTTGCCCTCGGTGTGCCGCGCCAGCCACATGTCGATCATGAAGCTCTTGACCGTCTCGACGGCCTTGATCTTGAAGATGTCGAGCAAGGACGACGACTGCCCAGACGACAACGACGACGACGACGCGGCCAGTGGTGCGCTAGGGTCCGACGGGTCGGCATCAGGGTCCCCGTGGACCGCCGCCGCCGAGTTGGGCGCCACGTCGCCGTCAAAAAGGTCTGGCATCACCACGACAAAGCCCTCGTCCGCATACATGTCGGCCTGGATCTGGTTGTTGGTCGAGCACATGCCGGTGCCGCCCGTGAGCAGCAGTAGGAGGCGGGCCGGGGCATGGGGGTATTCGCTGGGCTTCGACACGTAAACCTAGGGAATCAAGTTAGACAAGACGACGAGTATAAAATGACACTCTTGCAAAGCCGTCAAATAAGAAGAAGAAGAAGAAGAAGAAAATCAAGCTGTCGACAAAACGTACATCCACGTCGCCAAGTTTCCGAACCTCACCCGTCGGTGTCCGTCCACCAGCTGCAATCGCACCACCCCCCCGCTGTCAGCGCCTCCGCTTCACAAAGATTCGCAGCCCAACCGGGGGAGGGCGCTACAAACGAGTCGGCCTGTCCGTCACGCAGTGTTCGCTCAGCCCCGGGCCTGCAGCTGGGGGAGCTGCTGGGGGAACAGCCGGAGCAGCGGCCGGCGCGGCGGCGCCGCCATCAGCGGCATCACTTTCTGGAGCTCTCGTTGCAATGTCGGCGTCGGCCATGATTGTGCGGTGAACGGAGCGCTCAGAATAGTTGTGAGCAGTCGTTCAGGTCGAGAAGGCGAGAAGGTGGCATTCGAGTTTGTTGTGGAAAAGAATGACAAGAGCCGCGTTCAGAGATGCTTCTCGCCGCGCGGCAGAACGCCCTCACAGCTCCCCTGCCAGCGGTGCCAGTCCTGCAACACGAGAGAAGCAGGCCGACGCGGGGTCAGTTCCGTGGAGTGCACATGGTACAGTGTGTATTGTACAGTATAGCTTGTTTACTCGTACGATACCCATTAACAAACGACATCTCATCTCCGTTGGTTGAAATGATTGACAGCCAGCATGGCTGTTCAGTGATCAAGTCCTTTGAAATGTCTCGGCTTTGTGGCCATTGCCTTGGCCCTGCTTCTGTTGCTTTCTTGCCTCCTTATCCCTCTGGCGCCTTCGTTGGAGTTTCTCTCTGTATTCATCATTCCAGCACGCACGCGGTCTGTCCGAGGCGCTCCAAGATCCTTGTTCGAGGACGCTTGCGAGAGATGGATGGCCTGCAAACATTCGTTCTTTGCTTTTCAGGTATTTCACAATGGCCACGGGGCCTATCAAGTGGAGTGGCTGCATCATAACCGTCTTCACTCGGAGGTGGCGCTGGCAGTGGTGGGCGGCGACAGCCTTGCGCCAGCAGCTCAGCAGCTGATGGTCGGGCTTCTCTTTCCGCATCGTGTAATAGGTGATCTGGGCTTGTCTCGAGGGCGTGGGCATCTCGTAGCGGAATATGCGATTGTCGCCTTCCTTGTTGCCAAAGATTTCCATCATCTCCAACTTGGGCATGTAATGGAGCGCTTGCGCCGCAGCAAGAAGCAGCGCTTGGCTGCCGTCTCGGTCAAAACTGTGCGATGTGAGTGTCAAGATCCGGAGATTGCTCCACGCGAAAGGCCCCTCTGAGGCCCAGATGCTGCGAGCAGCTCTGCTCCAGGTCGGCACGGCAATTTGAAGAATTTCGGGTGCGGTGGCGGTTTCCAAATTTCCACACGTTGTTCGGAAAAAATCGAGGGCTTCCACCACGAACGAAGCATGCAGCTCTTCGAGATGTGAGCCTGCTTTGACAAGGGCCTCGGTGAAGATTGGAAACGGCGGAGGGCTACGGTTGGGCAACTCCTTAAGGAAACCGTTTTGAAACATCGTAAACACTTTCAAGTCCGGTCGGCTACCCAGAAAGTCCAAGACAAACGAGCAGTGGTCCAAGTCGCGGTGAATTTGTCTCTCTCCGCTCGACCACCACGGCTCGTACAGGACATTGCTCAGCCGCGGAAAAGACGAGAGGAGAGGCACAAGCGCGCGAGTGGGAGACATGGGCCGGGTAGAGTCTCGAGCTACGACAAACTGCGTGACAGCCTCAACCTTGGGCAACGGTTCGTTAGAAGGGGATAGCGAAAGTACGGACTTCAGATAGTCAACCCTATCCGCAAAGTTACAGTAGCGACGCGCTGCCCACCAGGGTACAGCAAGGTTCTGGGCTTCGTGTGTGTTTATCCAGTTCCCCACGTCACCAAGCTTGTCCCATCGCCTGAAGAGGCTCTGGTCCGCAAACTCGGGCGACTCGCTATCCTTGAAAAAGGAACTGATCTCAAACGTGATTCCATGCGGATGGGTTTCTGTGATGCCCCATGAGGATAAACAGGAGAGTAGAACATGAACCGCATTGGTGAAGGCCATCCGATCCCTTTTCTGGGCTCGTTGTCTATGTCCCTCGCAAACACTGCGCTCGCTCATGAGACGCAAATGAATCCAACGCACATGCCGTCTCCGCTCGGTTTTGGAAAAGCACTTTTCGAATATTGCGATATCGTTGGCGTCCAGGCTAATGTTCCGGAACGCTGTGCGCTCGAAAACAGATTGCCACTGACGGTTGACCGCTGCACAGCTTGCCACCGTAGTTGAAAGAAACTTTTGGCGATCCCATGTGTCGTCGAAGCTCGCGTCTGAGAAAATTTCGGCCCTCTTAAGCATCAAATCCTCAAACATAAGGCTTTTTTCATCAAAAAGGACTTCGGAAATCAAAAACAGTATTTCCAATGGTAGATGCGGAAACTTTCGTGTCTGTGAGTCTCTCTCTGTTGGTACTTCTGCCGGTGCCTCTGTCGATTTCTCCGTCGATTTCACTTCCACTCCCCACGATTGCTTCCGGTCTTCTCTCGCCATGCGCTCGTATGGCTGGATGGCCATCTTCGAAGCCATGGTGAATGTAAGTGCCGAGTTTCCAATGTCGATTTGTTGGTGGTCGTTCGCGTCAAGTCAACAATAGAAGTATTAAAAGTAAGAAAATGGTGGGGGCACCGGAAGTAAAGCGAGTAAATGGTAAAAAGGAGCTGCTTGTGGCATATAAAAGTGATGGGCGAAAGCGAGTTGATATTTATATTCTAGCGGGAACCTTCCGTGCTGCGTAAGACGTGTCTCATGACACGCCTTGCGACTAAATGATATCGCCAACGTGGTCAGGGATATGCCTATCCGCCTTCAGTTCTAACCTACGCCACGGCTCCACAAAGCCTCCCTTGACGGTTAAATACGTAAGCCTGAAATTCTTCAAGAATTGTTTCCCTGTTTGAAAGTGTCTAAATACTTTCGAGAGAACCACGTGATGCACAGCCCTATCCCTCTGTCACAAGCTCGAGGGAAGCAAACTGGCTGTTGTAGCTTTCATCTCGTAAGAAATGAATAAAGCTGCAGCCTAGCACAACTGTTTCACTAGTTTACAATTTGACATAACATACGTAGCTACCCAGACAAAGGAATGACCGTGTGAAGTATACGCGACAACACGCCGCGTCGCCAGAATTACGATTTCTCAGCGCCATCACCAAATCAACCTTGGCCGTGTCAAAAATAGTATATATATTATAAACCCCGTGTTTACATCTGCAACACAATATTTGTGCAGTGCTGAGCTAAGATTTTCGAGCTTGAGACGGGCCGATGTGCATAAGCACAGTCTCCAGATCGCCGTCCTTCCCATCTTTCTCTTCCCTGGAACGATCTACTTCCCGGCCCGTCAGAAGGCAACCACGAAACACTTAAGACAGCATCTGGGCTTGATAATTGGTGGCTCACATCACCTCAACACTTAATTTCCATAAAATGAGATCCAGGCACTTTCTGGGGCGAGTGTGGCTGAGTCAGAGCTGGCCTTTCTTGTTTCTCGGGCTGGTGCTAAGGGGCAACAGCCTCTTCACGCACGTGCCTTTTGGGCTGATATTTCTGTATCCTTGAATTATGTATTTGTAGGGAGGGTAAATATGAAGAGGAAGAAAAATGATCCATAACGGTACAAGTATCATTTTCCCAACCGATACGGGGAAAAGGGGGAAGGCCGTGACGTCGGGACGCCGAACGAAGTCAACAATTGAAACATAAGAGGAACAAACCCGTGAGTACTAGGTATTTTATCTTTTGTAGCAGATGAGGGCCGTCGTCGGTAGCCTTATCTCTCACGGAAACCAGACACACTTCAGATGCTATTTGCTGATTCGCCCTTTGGCCAGGTTAAACACGAGAACTTGCCAGCTCGAAACACGATAGTAGATAAATATGAGAACAGCAAAAGGTGTATTATTAGGAAAGTACAAGTAGATTGATTTCGACGGAGACGTTCATGTTATTTTAAAAAGGCGGTGAAGATGAATTATTTCGTCAAAGGCTGAGACAGCGGGCAAGGCAGAAACAAAAAAAAAGAAAAGGGAAAAGGTTGGAAGGAGACGAGGGGAAAGGGGAGAGCCACAAACTCTCGAGAATGCGAACGCAATTTATCTTCAAATCTACTGCTCGGTACACTTGCCTACCTTGCAGTAGCGATATGTTATTTGCACGTTGATTTAATCAGGAAGAGATGAGGGGTGGTCGGACAAATGCAATCCCCAGCATCTCGAGCCTCTATACGTATTTCGTTCCATGACCTCTATCCTGGGAGTTACACAAGAAACTCAATGCGGTACTTCCAAATATAACAGAAAAAAAAGCGGCTGCCGTATAGCTAGAATAACAAATAAAGAGGCACTGGTCAAGTCAACGGGCAGGGCCAAAGATGTCGCAGTGCGCATCGAGATACGAAAAACACGCACGGAAGAAAAATAAGAGGTCGTCATATGCAATCCATAGGGGCGCCTGCTTGGCTCAAAGATTTCTTTCGGTCGCTTCTCTTCTATTCATACTTACAATCGTTTACAACAGGCTAGATGCAGAAAGAAGTCATTGCCATTTTCTATTCCCAGACCATTCTAACAGGAGTTCAGCCGTATTGAGATATAATTTCTCTGAATATACCAGTTCCAAACAAGTTATATACAAAACCTGTTGTTAACGGCCCGGCAGCGGCCTTGAACGCGAAGAATGGTGCGCATTCGGATCCGAGACCTGCGATTGTCGTGATAATATACGAGGAAGTCTCAAGACTGAACCACAACAGTTACAACTGAACGTTCATCTCTCCTAATATTATATATTTCTCTTTTTTCGAAATACTTTGTTCTTCTCACAATCTGCCCACGGTGCACGAATACCGATGTGGAATGTGATTGATTGTAAATCAATGTGATTCGACAGAACAATCCAGGTTCTTTCGATATGCGTTACTGTCCTTTTCCCCGTTACTCTCGAAGTTTTTGACGCCCTTTCTCGAATATTTACGTTACGGAGGATGTGAATAGGGCAAAAACAAGGACAAAGTTTTATTGTCAAAACCAAGCTCACTGTTACTGTTAACAGGTCAAGGAAGGGAGTATACCATTCAACTGGCTGGAGAATACTAGAGGTTGTTTTTTAATAGCATATGATATCTCTATGCGCTTCTTGTTTTGATATGCAAGGCGATGAGATACTAAAAATGTCAAATAAGCAAAGAAATAAAAAGATAAAAATCAGTAGTATATAAACAAGACCGCAAATCAACATAAATCCTATTGATAGCTTTCGAGTAAAACGCAGCCGGTGCGACTTGCGGCACCGTACTCAACGGAGGAATACCGGGTAGGTCGTGGTTGTAGGCGATGGCCGCCGTTTTTCTTTTCTCTGAAAGCTCTGCCTTTTAAACCTTCCCATACTTACTATATTGTCGGCTAAAATGCGACGGGCGAAGTTGAGAGCGTCGATGTACGTAGGCGTGCAGACGGGAGTGACTTGCTGCTGGCAATCCGATTTCATGCAGTCTGCTGCTGCTTTCTGCGGCCTTCCCGCGATGACTTGCAGCAAAGGCAGCCAAGTCCTGCTTTATTCTTCTATATATCTTGTTTGCCTTCTGCTATTGCTGCGCGAGGCCGCCGCTCCCGCCAACGCTTTGCACACCCCGCGCCGCTGTGCCGTCTGCTTGCTTTTGGTGTATTTCGTTAGGACGGGAGCATCTCTCCTTGCGGGGTGAATGGTTCAAAGTCGCCCTCCCTCCCTTGCTATTCTTTTCTTTTCTTTTTCTAGTAACCCGCATACCAAAAATCTATCGTGCATGTGCACGAGACATGTCGCTTTGTCGAACCGTCGTGGCAATAGGCATCTTTGCTTTTTTGGTGGGCATGGATCGAAGGGTAACAGTTGGGCGTCCTGCAGTTGCATCTACAACTACGCCATAGTCGGCTTCAGCCCCATGAAACTTCCATGACTAACACCATCTCCATTTGGATAGAGATGAAGAGGCCGCGCATGTACCGTAAGGGAGCGGTTGACCGAGGGAGGAAGGCCATAAAAGACGGCCCCTTGCCTTGTCTTGTGACTTGCCCTCTCTGCTTGCCATATTTTTTTTCGTGCTACGAGGCAGCAAAGAAAAGAAAGAAGACAGAACAAGAAAGTCCGAAGGTGCAAGAAAACACCTCACTAGACGATGTCACCCTCCTGAAGACAGGGGTTCTACTCAGACTATAACTCCGTGCGAGCAAGTTGACATTTTGTTGCCATTTCTACAAAGATATTCCCATTCCCGGAAGGGTATTACCCAGCCGCAGACAAGGCACCTGCTGTATCTCTCAAACCAACATCACGTTGCCCCTGTCTTGTAGAAATATGGTAGTTGGCACGCGCTGCTGGAAAAGGAGGGGCGGGCGAAAAGCGGATTAGTTGTGTAGGGAAGCTCACAAAAAAAGACTTTCGACTTAAGGAAATGTGTTGAGTAACAAAAGATGTTGATTACTTTGAAGTTCGTGGGTTAGCCCTTCCCTGTGACCATTGCGGGCCGCCTGACACCTGCCGGGAGTGGATGCCATTGCAGCATGCTGCATTGCAGAGATCTCTCTGCATGCGGGTATGTACGCTGCAGTGCTGGTGATCTTCCATGTGCAGCACCAGAAGCTCAAATAACCGGCCTGTACGATATGGTGGGCCGCCCTGTGCCAAGTAAGATGTGGCGAAGCTGATCTGGTGAATGCTGCCTGTCACTCGGACCCGAGCCGACCCCCCTACTCGCTTCGATCAAATCATCGTCTGGCATGCTAAAGACAGCAATATGCCATGAAACAGAGCTAATTACAGTTCGCAGCACTCTCGCAGCCCTATTCGCTCAACGTCTTGGCTGGCTTTGGGCTGGCTGGCCTCACATACATTTTCTCATCCCTGTGACTATGTATATTACGAGTAAGTCGAAGACATGGATATTTGCTACGTAGTCATGGCCTTTCGTTTTGCTCCAGCTGCCAACGGACCTGGTCCGTTCGAGAAAGGAATCTTTTGCCGAAAGGGACCAGGGCAAGCGGAGGACGGGAGCTGGGTGGACTCCGTACCATTAGGGCATTGGGTGGTGGCATATGAAAGGGATGGAAACACGTTCAGCAGAGTCGCAGGTGTCAATCCTCGAAAAGGGAAACGACTGGGGCAGCGAAAAAAATGCCTCTCATATTACTGTCTCTTTCGAAAGTACGACTTGCGGAACACAGCTGCTTCTTTGAATGACCGACCCCTTTTTCCAACTTCGGCCGGAAAGGAGCGCCCTCCGTCCTCTTTGTGCGCCCGGCCCGTCCGCCCAATCAAGGCGCACGCGAGCTGGTGCGAGGCAGACAAGGGCAGAGCAAAAAAAAGAAAGGGGATCAAGACGACAAAGATAGGGGAGAAGATATGGGCTGCGTTCGGTACCAGTGCATCCCGAAAGCAGCAGGAGGTCGAGATAGAGGATTATCTCAAAAGAGAAAACAGAAGGTAAAAAGCATCTCACTGACCCTTGCAAAGAAACATTGCCTTTCCTCGTTGCTGCCCGCCATCATACTTCCGGATTATCATCCTTGGACAGGAGTATCAGCGGTCATTTTTTCTGGAGCCCCTCTCCTTGTCTGGGCCTCCCCAGCCACCCGCGGTTCCACGTGAAGGGGCTTGTGTGAGACACTTATTAATGCTTACAGGGTGTGCACGAGTACAGAGAGGGAGAGGACAGGGACCACAAGATTTTCTTGTCTTCAAGTCTTTTTTCCCCCTCTCGATAAAAGGAGAGGGGGGAGACAGGCTCTTGAGAGCAGGGAAAACAAGAGAGCAGGGATGACTTTTCTGTTACCAGCCACAGGGACAAGGGGGTTGGCTATCTTCGCGTACTTGTACGGAGTGCTCGTACGGAGCAGACACGAGCGGATTTCCATGGTACGGAGAAACGAGGCAACGAGCCGATATTCTCATCAAGCTATCATCCTGTTTCTGCGTGCTAACAAAAAGAAGGGACAGCAAAGCAAAACATCTTACGTTTGTTACCAAAAGGCACTGATCCTGTCCCATCTTTTGCTCTTCTCGGCCCTGGACTTGTTAACAGAGATGTATGGATACCCGGCCACTCCATCCAACTCAGTGGGGTGGCTGGAAGAAGGGGGGTGTTGCTTTAAATAGAGTAGGGTGCGTTTGCGTGCAGAAGAAGCGGTGTGTACAAGGCTAGGCCAAAAAGGGGCTGGATTGATATCACGCTAGGTGACGCCTTTTCATTCTTTTTCTTTTTCTCTCTCTCAGCGGACAACAGGACAGAACGGGGAAGGCAGTGAGGAAGCGGAGGGACGCGGAGGGATGCGCGGATATGCTTCTGCTAGGGCTAAAGACAGGGAGGCGAACAGAGAATGGGGAGTAGAGAAACAGGGAAGAGCGTAAGATAATAGAAGAGAAGAATAGAAATGTACCCCGTACTTCGTGTGGCAGATGTTGGTGTTGCAAAGGCGGGAGCAATATGGTGGGGGGGGGAAGCCAGATAGTCGTACTCCTTTGGTGGAACCGGCCTTGCTATATCGGAACTGGACCTGTTGCAGACAGACAAGAAGCAAGACAGAAGCAGAGAGAGACAAGAAATACTCAAAGCAGCACACTAGACGCGCACCAGACGCACACGCACGACACAAACAAACTGCAAAGAACAAGATCGTTCACTCGTGCGCCGGACACAGTACTACGCCGTAGAAAAGATCCCGCTTCTGCTGCGTTGCATGCTTGGCTGGGGAAGCACAGCATCTTCCACGCATATTTTCTTATTTTCGTTATTTTTTTTCTTGTTCTGGTGGTGTTCCCTGCCCTCTGTTTTGTCCTTTCATCCCGGTACCTTGCTTACATCGGGCATTCAATCTGCAGAAGAGCAGCAGCAGCAGCGGCAGCAGAGCAGAAGCACCAACATTGGCATCGGCAAGCATCCACGAGCGCCAAGTAGCATGCGCACTGCGTAAGCGGCAAGCAGAGCAGGCAGGCGAGGAAGCAAGGAGCACACCCACTTGCATGCAATGCAGCCAGCCCACGCCTACACCCATGCCGAGGGAATATAGGTTTCTTACTATTATGATGGTGCCTTTATAGTCCTTGTTATTGTTGCCCACGGGCCAGATGGAAGAAAGCACGCACAGTAGACGTTTTGTCGACAGAAAGGAGGGGACGGTGGAGATGGGCGAGGTGGAGGGAGGGGAGCCCCCAACGAGAAATTCAGGGTTTTGGAAGGCCTGCAGGTCAATATGCGGGAGAACACAAGGCTAAACGGGAGAGACGTCGTGAAGTCCAACAGGGAAGAACACATGCACACATCCAAGTACCCCTTTTCTTCCGAATTATCGTATCTTACACACTCCCAAGAGACGAGTAATAGAGGAGATGGCAGCGATCTTAAGGGCGAGGTATGAACCCGGGTTGCAAAACAAGGCAGGTGGTTTTCCTGGGCGCCTACCTGCCCTCAACCCGGCAAGGCAAACAAGGCCTGTGGATGTCGTGCAGGAGGAAAACAAATAGAATTAAACGGCAATATATGAAGAGAGAAAAAACAGAAATACGCTCCCCACAAGCGTGTACATGGTAGACCCTCTCGCTGGGGCCTGCCATTGGGTCCGCCCTGAGGGTTCCAAGGACGAGAAAACACAGTGAACAATCAGCCGCTGGCCAACCACGAGCAGCGAAACAGCGCGTAAGAGGGCATATGAAGACACTCCGTGGGTGGAATGAAAATGTTGAGGCGGGTCAGCCCAGAACTCTAGATCGTCCACCCTGTTTACCTCCAAGTACAGATACTTCCAGTCGAGGAGCGGCATGATGGATAGACGCCCCCCCTTTTCTTTTTGACGGGAAACTCCTTCGCCCTGTGGATGCACTACTACCTTTCTCTCTTTTCTCTCTTCGGAGCGGGGAGACGTTTTCTTTCGAGTTCTTCTGCACGGTTCCTTTTTGTCAACTACTGGTTTCGTTTTCAGCTTTGCCTCTCGAAACAACTTTTCCTCAATTGCTGATGCTCAATTTACTGCATTTGCATCAAGACAGCGTGGACATAGACGTCGTATATTTACTACGTCTGCCGCAAGAGAAAATACTAAAAAAATGGCAAGCAAGAGAAAAAAAGCATTTCAAAAGAATAAACTATGAAAAATCCACAATGATTGCAACCCTCCTGCTGCTCCCCGTACCGTACACAAAATATGGAGCAAGCAGCACGACAGAGCGGAAGGACAAAAGACGAAAAGACGAAGGAGGTGTATTACAGAGTAATACAACTACGAATGCAGAACGGACTGCAACGACGCTACGCAAGGCGACACGCGCGGCGGTAAACGGTCCGCCATGCAGTCCGTTCCCCTGCTCGCCTCCTTTTATTTTGTATCTTACATGCACCCCCCTCTTTCGCTGGTTCTCTCTTTTCTTTCTTTGTCTCTCCTCCCCTGCCCTCTCTTCCAAACGGCGAGGGGGGAACGGGCGAATCAGAAATGGGTCGGCACCGGCGTCCACGATGATTTGCATAACCCGTTCCACACCTTTCTGTTCTCGGAGTGTATAACGCAGAAAAGAGGGGGGAAGACGGACAGGCGAGGAAATATGTGTGCTGTTGAGAGGCGTTGTGAGAGGCTGAAGGAGGCAAAATGAAATAGAGAAGACGGAGGATGCCGTGCATGACCGAGTGTAATACAGTCTTCTGATGCTTCTGTCTATGGCTGCTGTCAACCTGGCACATCGAAAGAGTAAGGAGAGCAGAGGAACGGAATGTAAAACAAGCCTTTTCTCTTTCCATCTCTCTCTCTCTGCGTTTGCCTCGCACTCTTCTTGCTCGCAAGTGCTATCACATGCGGGCCCCATCACGAGTTTATTGCGCACGCTGTCTCTTATTGAGAAGGGGGGGTCATCTCTAGTGTGGAATAGCAGGAGCAAAACAAAATAAAGAAAACAACAGCACGAAGCACTGCAAGCCGGAACCGGGGCACGGCGGTCATGCCTATTGGAAGCTATGCCGTTAGTCTGCTCCGAGAGGCTCTTCTATTCTACGCTAAGCAGAAAATCCAAACACCACAGGACACTCGTATCAAGAATAGATGAACGAGCCAAGCGGAGATGAGAAGCAATGGAGCAAAATAAGAGAGATGAGGGAAAGACGACGAAGACGGAACGAAAAGAAGAGGAGGAGGAGGGAAACAAGGCGGCTGGCAGCGGTGGCAGGCGGTATTCATGAGAGGCCGACGAGCGAGATAGCTGAGAGCACCGAATACCGAATTGACAAGAGCTCGCCAGAATAAAGAACATAAAAACGGAATTAATAAATGCAAAATCAAATACTAAAAAAAACAACCATGGTAGCGCCAACCATCCCCCCACCGAGAATTTGTTGTGGTGTGGGTTTCGAGACGTGTTGGCTGGTGATTGGGTTGTTTGTTAACCGGCGCCTTGTTCTTCTTCCTTTTTTCTTTCTGGCACTGTTTTTTCTATTATTTCATTTGTTGATCCTTGCAGGTGTGTGTGAGAGCGTGTCTGGTGTCCGTGGACTTGAATATCCTCTCCTCTTTGACATGGCTGCGTGTCAATCTCATTCTCTGTCTTTCTTTTTGTCGACTTCGCTTATCAAGTGTTTCCCGTCTCCGCTCTCTTTCGGCAACCGCCAGGATCGCAAACGAAAATAAGGGGGGTGAATAGAGAGTTCCGTGGCTGCTGACCCCGCGGGCGACCCCAGCTTTTGCTCTTCCGTCGAAGTATTCTTTCTGGTCGAGACCACCAAAGCCAAGCCCATTTGCCCCCATTTGCCGTTTCTCTCTCTCTCTCTTTTTGGGCACCCCTTCCCTCGCTGATACGTTCTGTAATACGTACTCAGAGTGGGCCATCGTTTTCTACGAGCATAGCAGAAACGGGCGGCAAGAAATCATGAAAGCCAACCAACAGCCGTCCTCCGGAGAGGACAAGGCAAGTCGAATGTGCTGTATCACTTTGCAACTTTGCGCACAATATTAAAACACGACACACTCAATATATCTTACGACGCACAAAGAGCCGTACGCCGTGCTGCGTCCCTACTCGTACTGGTGCACCGCTCAATCATGGCAACTGCGGACTAGGGCGGGACAGGCCAAGTCCAGCATAGCACAGCACAGCACAGCACAGCACAGCACAACAGGGCGTCCAATGTTCTAGAAGACAGATACGCCCGTTTCTTGCCTCGACGACATGGGCTCCGGGGCGGCGGAAGAGATGACGGAAAGGATACGGGAGAGCGAGCGGTTCCGTCCTGGAATGATGTTTGTTTGTTGGCCCGCCGGCGGAAAACGTGCTGCCGCTGAGCCCCCTGCAGTTGCTTAGAAGCACAAGCTTATCCTCCTTTCGATTTTTGATTTCTTGGCCTCCTCTCAAGTCATCATCCCTTCCGGAGCTTGAGCCATATGTAGTGTTGGCGCCACGCCCAGAGCATGCGTGCTCCTTGTCGATCAGCGCCGCGATGTCGTTTGCGTGGACACGAAAATGACGCAGTGCGCGGCCAACATTATCGTCCCCATGGTTTTCTTCTTTATATTGTTTTTTTATTTTCCATTGCGGCGCACGTTATCTAGAGTACCCCACAGCCAGAAGGTTTGAGATACCGAGACAACCTCGTGTGCCGCCTATCGTATCGTCTGGCATGGGAATCGTCCACTGTATTTCACACTGACGTGGAGGCATGTCCCTGATCGGCGGCGACAAAGGTGAAAAAGAGAAGGTGAGAACTGATTAGGGCGGCGGCGTGGCTGATCCCTTCTTGCTTCGTGCAAACGCACGGAGGAGGGGCCGGGGCTTTTCTGTGTGTGGAAATACGGAGCGAGGGTGCTTGCCACGCTACTGTACCCTGTTGTAGGCAAAAACGCACACGCCGAGCGCAGAAATCGACCGGAGCGTACTCCGTAAGAGGCTACAGGCAACGCAGGGCGCTATGCACCAGGTGCGTAGCCGCTGTGCATTCGCGCCGGGTTCTTTTTAAGCTCGCTCGCCCTTCCCTTTCTGTACTTGTACGGAGTAGACTCGCTTGCAGCCTATTCTCTCTCTCCTTTCCACGAGCAGAAGATCTCATGCATGGGCAGCCCTGCATACCCCCCCTGGGACACTGACAGGGGGGTCCCAGGCCGTGAGAGGAAACGCGCAGCCAGGACCACGGGAGAGGCAATATCTTAAGATTCAGAGGAAAAACGACACAATACCAGGGGGTCCAATGTGAAGGAAAATGTGTTTCGTTGATATTGGTTTTGTGCGACATCACCACCGCCACCAACAGCAGCAGGAGCAGCACCACCCCTTTTCCTTTGCCATTTCTGGTGGCCGGTCTCGGTTTGTGATATGTTCGTGAGTTTCTAAGATGTTGGCGATGTGATGCCATGTCCGACTCGGGCCATGGTGGCTTAACGAAACCAACAGCGGTCTACTGGTCAACTACGCCCAAGGACGCCAGGGCGACAAGAACATATCTTACCATTCACTTGCCAGGGCTGAGGCCGGGAAAGTTGACCCTGGCGATGGCTCTTTTGCCGTGGAGATGGGAAGTCCGAGATATTCCCAGGGGAAAGGATGAGTTTCCCTTTCCTATCCCCTTTCCCCATTCCTCCTCTTTCTGTGTGTCTTGAACTCAGAACTGTTGATCATGCCCAAGGGAATAGGAGCCGATGTATTACCGCAATTTTGCTTATTGATGTACTCCTGGTAGCAGATCTATCGGCCTGGCCCTGCATTTGGAAGGGGGCATGCTGCAGATGCGGCTCAAAGGGGAAAGCAAAAACTCCATGCCGTTTCCACGCCGCTGGGTGATCCCAGCCGAATACAGGATGGTCATCACCGCAAAGCTAATAGGCCATCTTTTTGGCCACGCCTCCAAAATCAGAGACAACGCTATTGCGGGGGCCCTCAGTGCACCGTGCAGTCGAGAATGGGCTCTGTATCTTATACTGTAACTCTGTACTATGTAAGATACTGCTCGTACTCGTACAGGTACCCGTTTCTCGCTGGGCACCCGGGCAAGACCTAAGACCGCACCAAGACACAAGCCGAACATGGAAGGAGGTGGTTCCCTCTCTCCTGCACGGCCCTCTTGACCTAAAATAGACCAGACCCATCCCTCTGCAAGACACACGGGGCAGCGGGGCCCCCACCACAGGGACGCTCTCCGGCCTCTCCCCCCGCTACTGGAAAGCGTTCACCGCGTGTTTTCCTGCCTGTGGTGTGCGTGGAACAGCTGAGAAGGGTGGAGGTTGGACGATGATGACGCTAGGAGAAGCTGAAAACACTGCGTAATAAGCAACGCTTACAGGCTAGGAAGGGCTAGGATTATAGGGGGCTAGCCCCCGGCCAGAGAAGAGCAGCGACGTGAGACAACGCTACCGACTCGAAAAGGAGAGACAGCCAAGAGGAATACTCTCCGGTAGTATGAGATAAGATCCGCTGTATAGCCGACGGACAGGTTCTCCCGCTTGTTTCGTTTCTCAAAAGCAGGTCTGGGCGCAATAGCGTCCCGGCTTCTTGGGCGGTAGGAAACAAGTAAGTTGCGTGATTTGATGATCTTCCCCTTGAGCGGTCAAGCAAAATAAAGGGGGGGGGACTTCGTGATAGATTGTTTTATGTTTCGTCTAATTTCTTTTGCTCTCGTACGTCGTGTAGGGCATGTCTCGCAAACGGCTCCAGCTGTCTTGTTTCGTGGGCTTGTGCTGAATGAGGGACGAGGAATAAGAAAACGCTGAAGGATTCACTAAACTAGCCTCTTCACGTTTTGGTGTGTGCTGCACTCGGCTTCCAGTGCACTCCCTAATTAATAGAGCCCTCTGCGGCGGGTGCCATCCCTTCTACACGACAAGTACGGAGTATAAATAAGATAATTGCGCTGTAGCTTAAAGCTTAGAAACAGATAGGAACTCTGTACAGTATTACAGTCCAGTTGGCTAGCCTGTCTCTTTTTGGCTACGGTCGCTTCGAACTGCTCCTCAGCGTGTATCGTATGAAGCAGACGGCAAACTAAGCCCTGGAATGGCGTTGGTTGTCAAGTGATCCCGGTGCCGCTCAGGTGAGCAGCCCGTCAACCAGTCCTCGTCGGCCACGATAGCGGATACCGCCGTTGACATTATGGCACTTCCGGGAGGATGTCACAGCAAACTAGCAAATGGTAAGCGCACACACTCACGCCGGCAGCTGATTCGTAAATTGTTATTCTGAGACAGGGGACATTTAGAAACCGGAAAGGAGGCAACAGCAACGACCAAACCCGGGACTTGGGTAGGGAAAAGGGATCTAGACAAGAACAGGAAAAGATGAAGCGGAAAACGGCGCGCCAAAATGTCCCATCTTCTCCGCTCTCTGTCCCTTGTCCTCCTAGTTTTGCTTGACCCTCTTTCGCCTTCGCCTTTCCAGCCGATCTTCTGCTGCTTAAACCTATTTTGTGCCCATCCGTTTGCCTTTCTGGGACGATAGCTTTGCTCTGCTTTTGGGTCGCTAATGAGGAGTGGAAAACTGACCAGGGTTGAAAGCTAGTCTCTGGTCACCAATCGCCTTCTCGCTCAGTGAAGGGATGGCCGGTGTCAGTTCTACCTGTTCGTACTCCGTAGACAGCTGCCGAAGACCGCTTGTACTCGTACCAAGCTCCAAAACGCAGACAAGATATTGCTCGTAGGGCTGTTTGAGAACATCGCCTGCCATCTGCAAAAGGCTTGCACTAATTGGCAATGCTTGGCCGGATGTTTCCCACAGCTCGTCGTCTCCCTTACTGCGACAATTGCTTGGTACGTCGTAGTGCAGACGGGACAGCCAAGAAGAACTAGGCTGGCCGACCTTGAGCCCAGCTGCTAAAGTGAGCAACCTGTAGTTACGCCACGGAGCTGGTCCAGAGCCTCGTGGCGGCCATGTTTTGGATCTAACAAAGAAAATGACGATCTGCTGCCCGGGTTTCCTGCGTGTCTCGCAACACATGTTCCAATCGATCATTGGCTCGATTTTCTATTTTTCTCTTTTTTTGGTCTGTCTCCTATTACGGAGTAAATTTTTTTGCCACCAGAGCAAAAGCAAAACAACGAAAAAAACCAACTGAGACATGGGTCTCTCCTTTTCGTGGGGTTTTGTTTTTCTGTTCTTCTTTTGGTCTGCCTTGCCTGTGCCTCTCTTCCCCCCTTTCGGTGAAGGGGTTGGATCTGTCGCGCCGCCCAGATTCCAGCCCCAACCTCGTCCAATGCGATCTACCGTCCAGCCAACGATGTAATATGGTTGTTTTGATCTCGCAGCGACAAACCCCGCTAAACTACGTTGTAAGCGTTGCTTCAGCTACCCGCTGTGCTGGAAAGAGGGTAAGCGAAGAAGAAAAGGCCCCCAAACCTAACACGGAACTTATGTGTTGTCGTTAGTAGCATTGTAAGGTCTGATGCCAGTGTAGCTGTAATTACGTCGTACATCGTAGTGTGAGCTACCTTGCAGTGCCGAGCATTGCCAAAAAAGGGGAAACCAGCAACACCCGTTCTGTTTCAAGAAGAGCCGCGCCAGCGTCCATCTTTGTTGTAATCGGAGCTGGCTCTAGCCCAAGGCTCCGCACCATGGATCGGAGTGGTGACGGCTGTCGCCGATCTGAACGAAAAACAAAAAAAGACTGGCAAAAAGAAAAGAACAGCGAGGTTCAGAGTCCCCGAGTCCCCGGCCCCCGTCTTCTCGGACCCCCCCTACCCCTCCCCTTGTTCTCCTCTTTGACCTCTTGGCTTTCTACCATACCAGATTTAGGCCACTTCCTTCAATCCTGCCAAGGGCCCGTCTTCGCTGGCAGACGAGGCGCAACGGCGAACCAATGGCTGGTGTTGTTTGGATCGGTTTGAGAAAATAGGGTGCAAACAACGCCGGTATCCGCCAGACACAGAGGTAACGTCCGGAAACATCCCTTATGTGGAATACGGGCGAGTACGGAGTAGTAAGAAAAGTCAAGCGGTGGGGAAGGAAACGAAAACAAGAAGATAAGACAGTCATAGAAAAAGAAAAGAAAGTCGCAGAGACGAGCAGCCCTATGTCTTGTGTTCCTCGGTCATTCGCTTCATTTTTCGCGTAGTGGGCCTTTCCTAGTTCAGCTGAGTTATACGCCATGCTCTGACAAGACACGGACTACGACGTACAGCTGCCAGTCCGTTCTGCTCCCTTTCACGCAATGGCCTACCATTGAAGCGCACATGCATTATATTTTATATTTTATTTTTCGGTTTCAACCCTCTTCCAGCCATCCGCCCTTCTCGGCTTTGTTCTCTTTCTGAGCTGTTACCCTACTCAAATTTGTATCTTTTTCTGTCTTCTTCCCTCAGGTTTGTCTCTATTTCGTGACTCGGGACTTTGTGCCTGCAGCACGCAGCGCACCAGCTACAAGGAGGAGCGAGATGGTGCTGGGCTTGAGAGGTGGGGGGGGGGGGGGCACCGGCAGGGGTTGTTTTAGGTGATGACGGGTGGAGTTTCTGTCACCAACTCTCGACGAACACGTATCTGTCTGCCCGGAGCTAGGCGAAAGCGAGAGGAGACTCGTCTTTGTCAATTGAAAACAAGAAAAGCAGCGAGAAGACGAAAAAGGGAAGGGGTGCGCGGGCTGTAAGCAGCTGGGTCCGGCCTGTGCTGAGAAAAACGGGACTGCCTCACCGAGACCGGGCGAGAAGAGAAGAGAAAAGAGAAAAGCAAAAGTGGCAAAGAGGACGCTGTGCCCCGTTCGCCGTTGCGGAGGCAGGAGTGGCAACAGGGAGAGTTGCAATGCAGCTGTTCATATCGGTGGGATTTGTGGTGGCTGTTTGAGAATGGATAGCTGCGCTGCAAATGCAGTCCTACGTCCCACGTCGTACTACTCGTTCATTTTTTTGCATGCTTCTTCCGTGCCTTTTTTCTTCTTTTTTATTTTTATTTTTTTTACCCCCTTTATTTCCTTTGCAAACCTGTCTTTTCTGGACGGCACCCACATGGTTGTTGATGTACACATGCAAAAGAAAAGAAGAAGAAAAGAACGAACAAACCAGCGTGATGCATATGCACCTTTCCCTTCAGACGCTGTGTACCCATCGTACGAACCCATAATATGCATCTCACACATAGTGCCCAAACGCATCCATCCCCCTCCCCCCATCAAGAACAGACAGGCAGACTACTGCATCAATGCCGGCTGTTTAGTTCCCCCCCCTTCCCCCATTATCTTGCATTGCAGGAGATGCCCTTACTTCGGGACATTTTCAAATGCAAAAGAGCACCCTTGCAGAGAAGCCGACAAGACACAGGAGGGCAATTTTTTTTTAAAACCGTGTTGACGCTTTCGTTCAAAGCTGCTGTAACGAAGCCTAAAAGAGCAGTTATTTGGTTGGCTGAGAACGAGCAAAATCTGGGTCTGAGGTTAACGGCCTGAGGCCTGAGACCCGAACACAGACCCACGAGGAGGGCCGAGACCGCCAAACCAAGTTTATTTTTAATTTTTATATATGCGTATCGTACTACTCTTGTCGTGTTGAAGGCGCGGATCTCGTCATTGCGGTCAAGACAGGGAACTGAAGTTTCTCTTTGTTCCCTGCGCACGTATATAGCAAGAATTTTATATTTTGTATCTTATTACTCCTTACTTTGTTCGTATTTTCTGGCAAGTATCGAACGAACTGACCTATCCGTGCCCCTACCTGCTTGACATGGCGAACGGTTTTCCTTTCTTCTTCTTCTTCCCCTCCTTTGTTTCTTTCCTGCAGAGTGACAACTTAAACCTCCGTGCGTTCATCATCTTAATCCCTTTTCTTATGTTCAAGCCTTCCCGTTCTTTTTCTTCCCTCTCTTCCCCGCTCCTCAACTTCCGTCCTGTACAACAGGGGACGGTGTTTGCCGCCCCGGGAGGCCTACTTCTGGATGATCCGAGAACACGGAACAAGGGGAAAGGGAAGTTTGTGCGCACAGAGTGGTGAAGTGTACAAGGACAGACGACGGAGGATGTGCAAAATGGACCAAAAAGGTGGGGAGATTATCGGCGCGATGGGAGATCAGAACGACAATGAGGAAAAAGGGGCAGATAAACAAACTAACATGCTTTGACTTTTCTTGCGAGGCCGTTTCGGTTTAGTCACCTCAGCTCTGTTTTGTACTTTATTTTAATACTGCGCCTCATCTGCATGACACGGTTCCTGGAAGCATTCCTGAAAAAGTGCCTTTTTAGTGTGCGTGCGTGCGTGCGTGCGTTGCGAGTTCACGATAGAAATGGGCGACTTTCCGATATGCATACGCCTCTTCTTCCCAGAGAGGGGGGAGGCAAACCCTGGGCGGAAAGGCTTCCACGGAGGTGCCATTCAAAATGGTAAGATATGTAGGGAGTACATTCTAAGAAAAAAAGAGAAGACCGCAGGACGCCATGCACAAAGTCGCATTTGGTCAGGCTCCATTTCGGCCGGTTCACGGCCATGCAAATGCAACGGCAATGAGCAGGGTGCAGCCGAGGGCAACGAACATGGCATCCTTCAACCTCGCAGGCACGCTACTGTACTCCGTATGTATGCTTTCCGCAATGGGGACGCGGATGGCGTGGACGGCGTGGACGGCGTGGATGGGGCGGGTGCAGAGAGGCATGGCGGGTGGATGGAGTGTCCACGGTACTTGGGCCCAGGGCAGAGTCTGGCGGGGAGTAGATGTACACTACTGTATCTCTCGGATCGAAGGACGGGGGGGAAGTTGGTGGGAGAAGGGGGGGCACGACGAGAAGTGGACGGCAAACTTGAAGGACGGGTATACAGATTACGATACGCGGGCATGTGAGATAACTCATATGCTGCGAGCTGCGAGCTGCGAGCTGCGAGCTGCGGACACCAGCACTCTTCTTGCATTTGTCGCTAGAGTCAATCCGCCTATTTTGCCTGCCCTCTCGTCTGCGCTAACGTACGTCGAGAGAAACTTCGAACGAAAGAGACGTGGCAGTTTTATTCTCCGTGTCATGTCGTCCTTTTTTCGTTTTGTCTTGGCAGACACACTCGGCATAGCAATGTTTCTTGTAAGATGTTCTCTTGAGATCGATCGTTGGGATTGGTTTTGAAAAAAAAAAAGGCAAGAAAAAGAAGAAGAACAAAACAAAACAAAACAAAATGCACAATTATGTAACTCGAGATCGAAATTTCGTGGAGGGGAGAAAAAAGCTGCCCTGGCCATGCACGGCGATGCACAAATGCACAGATGTGCCAGTGCACGTTTGTATGCAGCTCTTGGATGCATGTATGTATACAAATGTATGCACACCCCATGAAAACGGAAGCACACTAAGGAACCCAGCTCGACTGCGGGGAAGGGTTGGGTCTTTCATTTTGTCTTTCCAGGATCTTCCTGAAAATAAGATATGAAGCCCAACCATGGCGGACGCTTTCTGGGCTTTTTTTCTCTGTTGGTCTGACTGTGCTTGTTTATCGTGGCTAGCAGATCTTTAGCCGAAGGGGAAAGCCTCGGCGCCTGGCGTTAATAGATATCAGGGAAAATAGCGAGGCAGCTATAAAGTAGCTCAACTGAAAAGGACGGCAGGGAGTGGGATGTTCATTCTATGTTCTCTTGGACGAGAGAAGGACGCCGGTGTGGCCGAACAACAGCACATTCTCCTCTCAGCGGGTCTCCCTGTGCAATGTGCGTCCATCTCTCCTCTGCTCAGCCGTTATTTGACACTTGGTCCTTGCTTTTCTCCCCTTTTGCCATTTCATGCCCCTTTCTCTGTCTTGCGGTAGGCCCGTGGGAGGGATCTCGTGCGTCCACATAAAATGGCTCACGTTGGCTAAAGACGCTTCGAACATTGACGAAAAGGAAAAGGAAATAAAATTAAGAGGCGAGGCCCGCTTAGCAGCCTTTCTTCTTATTTTTATTGTTATTGCGGTTTCTATTTTATTTTCCCTCCCTTTCTTGAAGTTGGGCCAGTTAAAAGGAGGAAAAGCATTTAGTGGGGGGGAGAGGATTTTTTGTCTGCTGTGGCCTGGACAGGCCATTTAAACAACATACTCGCACACGGGTGCCACGGTTAGATGGAACCTTCTCAACTTTTTCTGTGGAGACCGTTGTTTTTAGTCTCCCGTCGAATGCAAAAAGAATACGTACATGCGTGCAAAGTATGTGCATATGGAGCAAATAGAAAACGAACGTGCGAGGTTCATATTTTCCATATTAACACTCTACTCCTCGGGGTCGTGCATCGGGTGCAGATGAGGAGGCAGCGAGAGCGAGGACGAACCAAAATAAAGGAGAAATGAAGGAGTTTGCATGTTTGCCTCGATATGATGGCCATCATTGCCAGGCCGTGCTCACAAGCCATCCTCCGGCAATCATCTACGGAGTACTTCAAGCCAGTAATCGAGAGAGGCAGAAATTCAGCCAATGGCTCGCACTCTGGCCTGGCCGCAAAAAGCGGCCGCCATATACACCCGACCAGGTGGCCGACGGAGAGTTGCACGGTTCCGTCCGCACAAAATCGAGAACGAGAATGAGCTCAGAGGCGAAAGTGGGTAAAGAAAAGAAGAAGAAAAGTGAAATCGGGGGCGGGGGGGAAGAGTACAGAGCGAGGTCGAAAGGGGAGGGCCGTTTTCTTTTGGACAGTGATTCCCGTTGAGGTTGGTTGAGAGGTGGGAGACACGAGCCGGAGTAGGAGGTCCTGACTGACATAATATTGTGGGACCGTTTTGGAGGGTATTTTTTTCTTCTTTTTCTTTCTTTTTTGGCACCAACTCACCAGCCACCCACGAAAAAACAGATCGAACCAACGGCGCCAACCCATTACCAGCCCCTTATTTTACTTGGGGCGTCCCAAAAATAACACACAGTTAAACAACTTTGGTGGAGGGAGATAATAAAGAGCAGGGTGCAAACATAAAAAATGTGTCGGCGTTAGAAGCATGAATCTCCTCCCTCACATGCACGACGGTGAGCAAATGTGAGTTACATGTATGGAAGCTCGGATCGAAGAACTAAAAAACATCAAACGGTGCAGGAAGTGTAGGACGAGCAAAAAAAATCAAGTGCGTAATACTAATGAGAGACATTTAATTTGTACAATGACACGGGCAGTTTGTGAAGGGGTTTACTCCGTAGGCGGGATATTGTTTTTATTTTTATTTTTATTTTTTTGGTTTCAAAAGTCAACAGGCAAACCCGGGAAGTTGACGGAGCTTACTCGTAGGTCGCTGCCAATGGACTGATAATCATTGTGTGTACTCCGTAAAGTCTGTTGGCATTACGTATTGTGGTGTGCTTGTTTCGATGGGGCAAAAACCTCGCTGGGGGATTAACGCGGGACCTAAAAGAACGAGGCTGGGGTTGGGTGCAGGAAAGGAATACAGGGAGATCGTTCTCACACCTCAGCCCGTGCTCTACCACTGTACCCCGTACTTCTTATTTTGCAGGGGTGACGAAAAGACGAAGATACACTGTCGGGGCCACGAAAATGAAGAATAGATGAACCGAATCAATACTAAAGAAAGTTAGAATTCAAAAGCAAAAAGACATGTCTCTGTGGGCCGCGGCATGACACAGCAAGATACTTCGCGGGCAACCCTAGGCTGGCGATCAACGGGCGCTGTGTTGTTTACAATTCTGTCATCACGTCTTTCTATGCTGCATTTTTTTCTCCCTTTCCATTTTGTGTGTATCCGGCTTATAAAGATACCCGGCCTACGAGTAGTCTCGTACTAACGGGCAGCGCACCGTACTTAGAACCTGCCAGTTTGCTCCAGACCTGCCTTTACTTCGACTCTCCTCAGATCAGCTTCTCCGTACAGGGTACCCAGCGCAAGAAAGTCTACGCCGGGGCTGATCCGTGACAGGCTGGCGGTCAAAGCAAAACCAAAAAAAGCTTTGCCGACGGCCGACGGCCGCTGGACCGGTGTGTCTTCGGAACAGGACGGAGAGGGTAGTCAACCAAGATACGAGAGCGAAAGCAAGAAGCAGGAGGAACGGCACCGGCAACCGAAACGGACACAGGGAGACTGGAAGAACCACAAAACAAAGACCCCAAAATAGGGCACACTTCCCGGCTAGCTGTGGGCTAACAACCGACCGGACCTGAACGAGGCGCCAACGGACGCCGCCGGCAGGCGGCTTTCCTGGGTTCTGTGGTATAGCGGCTTCAGGCACGACCCATTGCTGACAGAAGACTTGCTGCAAAGCACTGGGATTGCTTAGCATATCATGGCTGTTGTACTCCGTACGGAGTAGGGTTTTGCGTATACTTGTTTAGCTGGCGAGACACGTCCGTATAATATACGGATGGGCTAGCAGCTAGGGCTGGTCGTAGTAATATCATGCCTGCGCAGCCCACAGACAAGAGCAAATAGAACAAACGGCTGGCTCTTGCCCTCGGGTTCTCGGGATAATTCGATCTTTTTTGTTTTTGTTTTATTTTCCCTTCTTTGGCCCAACCACCGGGCCCAGACTGACGCCGGGTTAACCGCTGGCTAAAGACGAGGGGGAAAAGAAGAAAAGAAAAAAATGGGAGGCGAAAGTCGGAACAAAAATGAAGACGGCAGACAACGGACAACACGAGGCAAGTGGCACGAGGGATGGAAGATCGCCAGAGACGCGCTGGCTGGCTGCCCTGCCGTGTGCTGTTGGTTCTGTTGAGACTTCGGTGGTCGGGACGTTGGCTTGGCAGGGAAGTCCCAGGGACCAACTACGGTGTACTGCCATTCATTCTCGCCCTCTGGCTCGCCTCTGGCTCTGAACGTCATTGCCGTAGCCGCGCCTTTCCACATATTGCCTAATCCTTCCGCCGCCGTGAGAAATACTAGCTGCCGTCTGTTCCAAGAACGAAAACGACCGGCCCCGTTGTGAGATACGGGTGCGGTATCATGCTGCTCTAGACGAACAATACACAAGGCGCGTGCGTCCTTTGCAGGCGCTTGCCGGAACCTGTGTGCTGGCCTGCGTCTCCAGTTTTCGCCCAGCGCCGGCGAACTGGTGTGCGAAACTGGCGTGCTAGTTCGCGCGCAAATACGCACTGAATTAGGCATGCTCGGTGGTGCAGGCTTGGGCCAGCAGCTTCGTCCGCGGGTTTATCTGGAGCAGAGCAGGTGCGAAGGGCGGACGGAGCAGATCGAGGAGAGGCAGGAGTCGTGAATAGAAAGAGGGCAAGGACAAGTGGCTGCTTGACTCCGTCACGCCCTGAATTGGATTTGGCGATGCTTCGCTTCTCAACTCGTCTTTGTGTCGATCCTGCTCCTGCTCCTCGTCTGCTTACTTCTCGTCTGCCCTCAATGTTCGGAACCGAATCCACAAAAAACCAGTCCTCGCTGGCCACGCCGTTGTCGCCGCTCTCGCCGCCCTCGCCGTTCTCGCCGTTCTCAACTGGGCTAGCCAGTTCAGGCACCCCCTCCTTTTCCCTGTCTCTGCCTCTGTTCGCTGTCTTGTGTGGTCGCCGCTGGCCCTCTACGATGGTATCGCATCCTACCTCTCCTCTTTGCCCTCCTGCTTGGTGCAACCTTGCCGTCCACGCCACTCTCAACCACCCTCAACCACCCTGAAAAAAAACCCACGGAAACCACAAAACCGACACGCTCACACCCAGAGCGCCCCAACCACCTCGTCCCTCTCGTCTCTATCTCGGCCACCACACAGCTGCTAACTGGCCCGCCCTCCCCTCCCTCCCACCCACACCCCTCCCCCCCTGCAAGGACTAGGCCCATGTCCCCATACCCTTGCTCCCCCATCCACCTACCCTGGCCCATCTCCCATGCTCTACCCCCCTTCTGCTCTGTCTCTCTCGCTCGCTCGCTCTTCCTTCTCGCATGTCGATGTACTCGTCCACCGCTCTTCGTGCCGCGCAACTACCAGGTATCGACTCCATATCTTCCCACCCCCAGCCTCCCTTTCTGACCCCTGTCATCGATCTAACCAGCGAGAGGCAAGAGGAAGAGACATTTTCGCAAACAAGAGCACCAAAAACGACACCGTCTGGATAGTAGGCGCCCCTAGAGCTCGTTTTGTATCGTGCGGGCCACCTCCTTCGCTCACCTCCAGCCCAGCGCCAGGCTATCTGGCCATAGCTCGCCTGGCATTGGACAGCACGGCCAGGGTCCGTCAAGACCTGGACGTGCATCCAGGATCTCCCTCCCCTAGCGCTGCCCTGTGCCTTTTCGTGCTGCGAGCAAGCAGAACGGAGCTCTTTCCGGCCTCTGTTGGCAGACACAGCTCAGCATCTCACCTCTGGTCAATGCCGACCAGAGACGGACGACGAGCACTCACCACGGAGGCGAGCAGAGCTGTAGGCACGACGGCACATTTACGACGTATCTCATGTGAAAAATTGTGTTCTAAAAAGGCTTCAAACAGCGGGAATCCGTTCAGCGGCGTGCTCTCCGCGGCCTAATCCTCGTGACGAGCATCGGCGCATGTTGACGTTCTCTTATTGTCATTCCCGTTAATTCGCTTCCCCCCTTTTCTTCCTCCTCTCGCGCGGTATCTCTCCCTCGTCCTTCTCTCTCCTCTCTCCTCTGTCTACGAGTATTACTCGCAACCGGCCACCGCCCGTGGCCGTGTACTTGTCTGTTGTACGGAGCACACACTCTCTGTGGTCGACACAACGATACCCTTGCTCCATCTAAACTAGACCTGGCGGCAGACCGGGGGATGGCCTCTTGTCTGTTCCCTCTGATCGCCCGTACTTTACCACCTCCGCCGCCGCTACTACGACCACCACACACCAGGTTCCTCCACTCTCCTCCACTCCTCCTCCACTTAAACTTTCTTTTACCTGCCTCCCTCTTCTTCTCGCCGCCGCCTCTCTCCTCCTTCCTGTAAAGCCATCTTCTCTTTTTCTCTCCCCTCCCCCCTTCCTCCCTCCAGTACTCCCTCTCGTTATTTTTTCCCTTTTTCTTTTTCCCTCCTCTTTCTCTTCTCTCTTTCCCTCTTCTTTCCCATTTCTCTTCTTTCTTCGTCCCCTTTCCTCCTCCTCCTCCTCTTGTCCTTCCTCGTCGAACGACAGTCCCCGACCTCTTCTATTTCGTTCTCGACCCTCAACACCCGAGGTTCGGAAGGTATGTGCATCTTCTTGCTGGGGTTTTGCTCTTTTCCTGCCACCTCGTCTTGATCTTCTCTTCCACTGAATTTGTGATTTTCAAATTTTGTCTTACTATTCCCCTCCTTTCTTCCTTGTATTTTGTTACGCCCTGCCTCTCTTCACCGCGACCTCGTTCCTTTCTTTCCCAACACGTCCCAGCCCCCATTGCATGGTTTGTGGGTTTTTCATATCTCGATTCTAATTTGCGGCTTCGAATAGAGTAGATGAGCTATACGCCTCAAGAGACATTGGTCTTGGCCCTTTCCGCTCCGCTTACCACCGCGAGACACAGAGAAGAGAGGAGAGACAAGGAGACAAAGTGAGGGAGACAGAACGTGCAACACGCAAACCCCATAAAGCAGGGAAAAGGAACGACCCAAGGTGCAATCTCTTCAAAAAGAACGGACGACAGGTTTCAGCAGTTTTCAGTTTTGCGTCCTTTCTTTCCGGCCTTGAATATAACGACCCTACGACGAAGACGACGACAACGACCAACACATTTTCCTCGATCACTCCACGCAGCCCAGCACAAGAGTTCCTAAAGGCAACACTCCCACCTTTATCTTTTGCTTCTCGTCGAGCACATTGGTCTTTTTTGCTTGTCCTTTTTTGTGTCTTCTCAACTACCTTTCGGTGGAGAGCGCCTGCATTTGCTCTTTTTGGCCGTCTTTTCTTGCCTGTGTTCTGCCAGATTCTTTGATTTCGTTCTCGTTGGCGTGTGGCGAGCCATTGTCCTTCGGCTTCCTTGGCCCAGCCTTTGAATTGGCTTCTGGATTGTCTAGCATAAAGCGAGCCTGCTGGTGTGAGCGATTTGTGTATTGCGCATCTTGCATTGCATGTGCTTCTCCGAGATCTTTGTCTCCTACCCCGTTTCCCTCCTCTTTTGAGCCCAGCAGCAGCCTCCTTGCTGAGCTGCTTTTGAACGAGACATCCGGAGGCAAATAGCAAAGCTGGATCTCCCGTCGATTTCGCAAGTGCAAACCCGGGGTCCCTTTGACGCGCCGTCATACCAGCCCTACGCTGTTGCTCAGCGGCCGTCGTATATGAACGATCGACTACCGTCTCTGCCTCTACCATCACCTGCCCAACAGGCATACTCGTCGGGAACGGCGTCTCCCCGGGTTGGCTCCATCGGGTCGTCTACGAGCTCCAACGCCGACTCCCAGTCCTCGTACACCTCGGTCGCCTCTTACGGGCCCAAGACGCCGCCTTCCGCCTCCCTTCCGGTGACTGGCATCAGCAGCTCGTCTCTTTCCGGCGGCCTCCACACTCCCCTTGTCCAGCCGACCATTTCCGGGTACGATCAATACCAAGCCATGAACCAAGGACCAGCGGAGATGTACTACCAGCAGTCGCATATGCCCGGTGGCCAGGCACCACCCCCGCCGCCGGTCACATCGGGAGCGATTGCCCAGTACAACCCGCATCAGCAGCCGCCACTTCTGCAGCCGGGCCCCGCCCAGTACCCTAATCCGTCGCCATACAACCAATATGGCTACGCCAATGGTCTGACATCACCACCGACGGGCGGCCCCGTGGCCAATCCAATGGGTGCTAACCCGCATGTTCTGCCGCTCCCCGGTGTCACTGCACAACAAGGCATGCAGAACAACTACTCGGGTTTCGACAACACGGGCCAGGTTGCTCCACCAGGCATGAAGCCTCGCGTTACCGCGACGTTGTGGGAGGATGAGGGCAGTCTTTGCTTTCAGGTCGAGGCCCGCGGCATCTGCGTTGCACGGAGAGAAGGTGAGATATAGCAAGCCGACTTTATTCTCCTTCTTGTATATCTATTTTATTTCCACTTTTGTACTAACATCTCGTCACAAGATAACCACATGATCAACGGCACGAAGCTGCTGAATGTGGCTGGTATGACTCGTGGCCGTCGTGACGGCATTCTGAAGAGCGAGAAGGTCCGCCACGTTGTCAAGATTGGTCCCATGCACCTGAAGGGCGTGTGGTAAGTTTTCTCAATGTGTAGTATTGCCTGCCTGTGCGGTTATGTGCCACTGTCGTCTAACAAAGTCAGGATCCCATTCGAGCGTGCGCTGGACTTTGCCAACAAGGAGAAGATCACGGAACTGCTATTCCCTCTCTTCGTGCACAACATCGCGGCCCTGCTCTACCACCCGACCAACCAGAACCGCACAAACCAGGTCATGGCCGCCGCCGAGCGCCGGAAACAGGAGCAGAACCAGATGCGCAACGGACAGCCGGGCGCCCCAGGTCTGCCGTCTCTACAGCACCACTCGACGATGGCTCTTCCCGGCCCGCAGCAGACATTGCCCTCTCATGCAAACATGGCAACGCCGACTGGCCGTCCGCCACTCGACCGGGCACATACATTCCCCACGCCGCCGACCAGCGCATCGAGCGTGATGGGTGGGAGCATGAGCGCGTCTGAACCGTTTCAGTGGCCGCAGCAGGGTGTCAACGGAGCACAAGGTACAAATCCAATGTCAATAGATACGAGCCTAAGCAACGCACGCTCAATGCCTGCCACTCCAGCTACCACCCCACCCGGCCCGCCGATGCAAGCCATGCAGCCGTACCCGCCGACGACCCAGGCGTACGACGCCTCGCGGCCGCTCTACCACCACCAGACACCTGCCCCGGCTTCCCAACAGCAGCCGCAACAGCAGCATACGCCGCACCACGCCCAGCAGCAGCCTCAGCAGACCCAGGGCTACCCTGGCAGTGCGCCCAACAGCAGTCCTCAGGACCGCAACATCTATGGCCACAACGCTGTTGCTGCCGCCGCCGCCGCCGCGAGTGGCTACGTCAAGAACGAGATCTCTGCGCCGCCGACAAACCGCTCCTCGATTGCAGGGCCGTCTGGAAACGAGCCGGTGGTTGACCACAAGCCGACGAACGGCTTGTTGCACTCCCATAACGGCCATGCCGGAGACGGCGTGAGCCACGGTGTGCCCGAGGACGAGCACGAGCACGAGCACGATACCGAGTACACGCACGACAGCGGCGCATACGACGCCAACCGTGCGCAGTACAACTACGGTGCACCCCAAGTTGCGACGCTACAGAGCGACCACAGCCACCTGTCTCCTGACGTGACGGCCGCCGCCAGCCACCAGGCAACGTCGGGCCGGTCGACCCCGCGCAGCGCTGCCGCTTCGCAGGCGTACTACACGCAGCAAGGCTACAGCACGCCGCCTCGCACTGCTGCCGCGGCCGCAGCGACCCAGGCCTCGAGCAACCTGTACAATGTTGTCACGAACGATCGTGGAAACACGAACGGCGCCACGGCCCAGGATGTGTATGCGGCGCCTGCAGACATGACCGGTGCTATGCAAAACGGGTACACCACGCAGGCTATGAATGGCGCGTCAACAGGCATGAAGAGAGGCCGCGACGACGATGACGACAGAGCATCTCTGGACATGAAGCGCCGTAAGACGCTGCTCGATTCGTCCATGCCCTCGGCGGTGTATGATGCTTCCGCCTTGAACCGCACGGCGCCAGCTGTCGGTGCCCAGCGACGCAGATAGATGGTGTTTACCGGCAGCAGTACCTATTGGTTTGTACCGTTTTATGCTACGTCTTTTTCAAAATTAGTTCAACGTCGACGACACGGACGACCTGGGACACGACAACCCGAAGACTTGACCACTACGAATGGCCCGCGAGCCATGCTTATTTCACTTGCCTCTACTTTTCGATTATGCCCGTTTCCTTTCTTCCTCAGCTTCTTTTCTTTTTTTGTTCTCCTTTCTTTCTTCTCTTCCCGAACCTCGGTTACTCTACGAGCCGAAATGAGGGATGCTTTTAAGTGATTAATGACCGAAAAACTCCGGACGAAAAGCGATCGACATGCATTTTTCACGACTTTTACTTTTTTACATGACACGGGACCCACACCACGACTCAACCTTTCATCTCCTTACGAGACCAAACGACCTTCCTTTGAGCAAGCCTTTGCTTTTTTTTTTTTTCCCTTCTCTTATCTACTCTTTTTTTCATTCTGTTTTTGTTTCCAGGTGTGCCCGTTGGGAAGACACTTCTAGCATATCTGCAGCAAGTTTCTCATCTCACTGTATACGCCTGCGAGTCGACCATCTTTTCTTTTTTTCCTTTCCTTTAAATGCCTGAATATGGTGTAAATGCCTGATGACTTAACGCCCCTGCCCCCACCGCATGGAAGGATTTAATTTTTAAAGATTTTATTCCTGTTCTTTTATTTTCTCACTTTTGGCTCTCACTTTTTTTGCTTTTGCCTTTTTATGTTTTTTACCCTTTTTATGTGGCCAGATAAACGTTTTTATGGACATGGGAGAAAGTTTTATGGAGAAAATTACGATTGTCTACCTGTGATGTAATTCAGGCACGGCAACAGGACACACGAGTTGGACAGCAAAAGAAAGAAAGAAAAAAACCAAAGATCATATTACGCTCCTCTGCTTGCACATGTTTTTCGTTTTCCACCCAACGACCCTCGCCGGACCTGACCTGACTGACGCTCGCGTCCTGCTATTCTATTTCCTTCGTCTTTCGCACGAGGCAGAAAAGGGTCCGAAGCAAGCCGGAAAGAAAACCGCTGTTCGACCTTGCGAGCTCCCGAGATCCGATGGTTTCGATTTTCGACGTTTTTTTTTCCGGATGGGTTTCTATGGTCTGGGCTTGGTCTGGGGTTACTTTCCTTTTCGGCCAATTTTCATACATGAACAGATTCAGAGGGGAGGCATCTTTATGTTTTTGATTCATATATTTGTCTCTTTTCTTTGGGAAGCCACCCGGAAAGCGAGGCACCAAATCACATTGGGAGGACGTTCGCGTGTGTTTTTGTATTTTGACAGGACTGTCCTTTCTCTGCCAGTTGATCTATCTTTTCCTTCTTTTTACCCATTTCATTCTTCTCTTTTTCTGTGTTTCGGTCACGTCTCCTAAGTTATTGTTTTATTGTTCTTAATGACCTAACGACCTTTCTATTTGAAGAGAAAAAAAAAGTGATTTTTATTTTACATTTGCTCCCCTTTTCATGTGCTACAATGACGGGGACAAAGGGTGAAAAGGTGACTTTAGACTGCTGATCAGAGTGGAGGATGGGCGGGTTGCTTGGGGGCAAGGAGGCCGATAAAAAGGGGGAGCGGAAGTATAGATTGCAAGGGGTGTTTATCAGGACCAGGAGACAGTCCTTGGTTAATACCATTTCCATTTGTTCCATTCTTCTGTCCGCTTTCCTCGTTCTCGTTACATTTTCTCTTCTTCTCATTTTGGTTTATTCGCACCTGTATAGGTTATACGACTTTACGATAGCCAGCGCCTTTTGCTGTTCACTATAACATAAAAGAGAGCCAGTTAAAATTCAAGGAGCACTTTCTCTGAGGCGATGACGGAGTAAAGTTTCTCATCAAGGTTGATATTTGTGGATTCGTACATCTCTCCTTGCTTACACCAGAGCTGCTCGTGGACAGACACTTCCAAGCTGCGACGCTTAAGCTGCGACGCTTATTCGTCTCCCTTCTCCGTTTGCTTCTCGAGCGCATCTCACAAGTCTTCCGGTGTTCGTTTACTCCTCGCCATGTATTTATTGATTGGTTGATCCATATCTTCTTCAGCGGGTATTCTACGCTGCCAAAAGCTTCGACCACTTGCAAGCGAAGCTGATGGAGATCTCTCATGTCATGGAGCACGCAGATCTCCACGGCAAGAAAATAATAACGCGCTGCAAACAAACAGCCGGAAACGCACCTGTTTGCAATTTCTTATACCCAAACGCAGGCCTTCCCCAGAAACCAACAAAGGCATCGATAGCGTGTGCACAAGCGCCAGCCACAGATGCTACCGAAGCCAGCAAGTAGAAAGCCTAATGCCTTGTGACGACCCTGAAAAGTCTTGACATCTCGGATGGCCTCCGACGCAATGGCGCCCGGTGCCTGTCAATACGACGCGCTCGCGTGAGATCCAGGCGCGCATGAATATAGCATATTGCTTCTCATATTACGGAATATTGTCTTGTTATGATTGCCTTGCTATGGGCGCATCCTTGTTGCCGCTCTTTTGTTGGCGCCGTGGCTCATCTGTTCGTTGTTGTCTGCAGAGGAATGAGCCACAGCCAATTTCAGCCGTTTCTTATGCGCAGTAAAATGCCGGCGGGCACCCAGGTCTCCTAAGCCCCCCCTTTCACCAACAGTACTGCGCTACCAGTTGGCGCAAACGGGGGCACCCGCCCCCAGCACGCCGCCCCTGGTTGTGCACGTGACCTTGCAACACACTGTTACCCTAGCAACACTGCTTCTTTGGGCTTAGAGCGAAACAAGCCGGCGCGGAGGCTGGCGGGTGCGCGTGTGGGCACGCTTGACCCTTTGATAATAACACTTGCCCCGTTCATTGTGATTTGTCCCCTTTCGCAGTGCTATTTTTTTAATGTACCGTACACCGCATCACCGACATTTTTTGCCCGTTCCCTATTTCCTGTTCCAGTCCTCTCTTCTTTTGTCCTCTATTCCCTTTTCTGCGCCTGTCTCCTCTCCCCCACCCTCCTTTACTCTCGCGCACCTTTTGCGATCTGTTTGCGATCATCGACGATTTGCTCTCCATCTCTGCTTCATCTTCTCCTCGTCGCAAACAAAGAACGGCAAAGCGAATCGGTTGACTCTTGGTTCCTCCACTCCACGGCCTCCACCCTCCGCCTCATGGCCTCGCCATTGTCTCCTCTCCAGAACGCGACGCTCAACAGCATTCCCACCCAGCAGACCGCCTGTCCCCCGTTTGATTCAGGCTCCTACGAAGTCGTGCACGCGTCTTCCGTGACCACGACGCACGCCCTTACCGACGAGACGATTGCGAACGTCAAAGCGCCTCCCTTTACGTTTCCCACACCTAACGGGAACACCGCCACCATGGACGCTCCCGCCAGCAGCTCTCCGTTTATGAACTCGGTTGTGAATGTGCCGCCCAATAGCAGCAGCCAGGAGAATATGTCACCAACTTCCAATCCCAAGCCCATCCCGCCGCCGGTCATGACAACAACAGCCCCGCCGGCGACAACTTTGACTGGTAGGCAAGGACGGCCAGGCTCACGCATCCTCTCTGGCAGCGAGCTGTCGCCCCTCAAGATCCTGCAGGGCCGCGTGACTGGCGGCCCGCCGTCGTCCTCGGCCACAAGCACCGCGACCCTGGGCAGCCCCGCCTCGCCTGACAGCGGCGCCGAGAGCCGCCGCGACATTGGCGATGACCAGGCCTCCTCGACTGCATCGTCGCCACCCCCAACTTTCCCTCCACAACGGAGGATGTCCACGTCCTCGAACCAGATGCTGCCACCCGCACTTCCTCTCGGTCGCACACCCCGGAAGTTCACATTGCCCGACAAGCGGTTCCCTGTTAAGATCAGCGTGGCGCCGGTGGCGGTGGCGCCGGTGGCAGCCGCAGCCGCGCCGGCGGGGCCCAAGTCTCCGAAGCAGCAGCAGCAGCAGCAGGTTCAGCCGCCCCCAACATCGCCGTCACAGCCCGGCCAGGCACTATTCGTCCATATCCAGAAGCAGCAACAGCCTCTGCACGGCCGGCAGATAAGCCTGGACGAAGCCATCCAGTTGAATGAAGGACTGAAACAAGCGATAGAGATCTTTGAGGACGAGGCGAGCGTCATCGAAAACGACGCCGGCAGCGTAAACAGCGACGACGGCAGCGCTCAGAAGCACCAGTACCAGCCCCAAACCCAGCACTCACGGCGGGATAGTTTGGCAAACGGCGGAGCTAGGGACTTCGGCTCCCAAGACGAAGACTTCGCTGCTATGGACGACACCATGGCCAGCACGTTTAGCACGTTTTCGGCCGTCCCCAACATGACAACGCTTTCTAGGCTAGGCGCTAGTACCCACGGTAGCAATAGCCCCAACAAGATAGCATCAAGTAACGGCTACGCGCACCATACCTCCGTGCCCGGGCAAGATGCATCATCTATGCGCACACCACGTGCTAACGGCACCGCTGGTGCCGGTGGCCCTGTACCCAACCGCACAGCGCATTACGAGCCTGGCAACACGACCAACCTTTTGATGGACTTCACAGAGCAGCTCCGTCTTGCCCACAGCCAGCAGCAATCGCCATCAAGGGGGCGGTTTGGGCCCACGCAGACAAACATGTCCTCGACAACATCCTCCTCGCCTGATCTAGGCGGCGTTGCCGGAGCAGCGACACCGCAGCGCAAGAGCCTCGTCAATCTCTTGGACTTCGAAATACCGCCTCTGCCGACGCCCCGCAGCATACCCACCGTCACACCGCGCGAGCTAGAGGGCCTCAAGTCAAAATTCCTATCCGAAATCAGCAGCCTCAAGGCCTCCCTCAGCGGCAAAGAGGCCGAGGTTATGGCCCTGAAGACAGCCGTGGGTGACGCTGAGAAGCGGGTGGGCGAGTGCATGGAGCAATTGCGTGAAGAGAGAGGCACGCGCGACCTACTCTCCGAAGAGAAGGATCAGTGGGAGCGGCGCGGTCGCGAGATGGAGGATGTCCTGCGCAAGGTGAAGGGGGATATTGTGCTCGGCCACCGCGAACGCGACGAGCTGGAAGCAAAACTCGACGAGTCGGAGAAACGCCGCGAGGCCGCCGAGATGATGGCTCAGGAGGCCGAAACCAAGATGGCCGCGATGCGGGCGGGACGAGCGACGGCCGAGGCAGAGAGCAATAAAACGCGCAGCCCTGGGGGGTCGACCCCCTCATCAAGCGGCGGCACATCGTCTGTCCAGCGCGAGGTCGAGATTGCTGTGGAGAGGGTGGCACGCGAGCTGCACATGGCATACAAGGCGAAGCATGAGACTAAAGTAACAGCTCTCAAGAAAAGCTACGAGGCGCGGTGGGAGAAGCGAGTGCGGGAGCTGGAGACCGTGGCCGAAGCTCTAGCCGAAGAGAACGAGAAGCTGCGGATCGGCCGCGACGCCACGCTGACCAAAATGGTACCCGGCGAAGAAGCGCGGCGTGCCGAGGAAGAGCGGCGGCAGCGTGAAGCGCGGGACGCGGCACAGATCAAGGAGCTGGGCGCCGAGGTCGAGAAGCTGGAGGCCGTGGTGCGCACTGTCAAGGCGGACAATGCCGAACTGCGCACACTGCTTGAGCAGGAGCGTGTTGAGAAGGGCGAGCTTGTCATATTGGCAGAAGAGATGATGTCTATGCAGCAGAGCTTTATTGCCTCTGCTCCTGCGGCGGCGGCGGCGGCCTGCGCCTCTGCCTCCACTGCGCCATCCGGACGTCCAGAGTCTCCACGGAAGCCCAAGACACCTGCACCCTCAAGGACGTCAGCCTCGGGTGTTAACGGACCGCCGGGAAGCACAACTTCCAACCGGAACAGCATGATGGGGAACAATACGGCCACAACGCCAGGCCGCGCTCGCCCCATGAGTATGCACGGCACCGGCCGTATCTCGGGTCTCAAACCGCCGAGCAGCTCAACCATGGCGACGGGCGGCGTGCCGAGCCGGATTGGCCGCCTGGGCCATGAACGGAAAATGAGCGGTTCGGGAGGCAGCATTCCGCGACCTCCGAGTGGCCTGGGTACACGCAGCGGCCTAATGAGCTCGATCGAGAAGATGGGCAACTACCGTGGCCGGGCAGAATAAGGACACGTCCTTGCTCCTTTCAAATCATCTCTCGTCATTTTTATTTGCCCTTTGCTTTTTTGTTGTATATGATGACACGACGTTATGCGAGAAAGTACTAAAAACATGCTTGGGTTCCGTTTTTTGGTCGTCCACCGCCGGGCAACACAGGCCGACGCATTCATGGACATATTTAATCCCAACTCATCAAGAACAGAGAGATTGATGTCTCTGATCGGGGGAGCGCTAATTGGGGGGAGAAGGAGAGAAAAAGGCAGCAGAGTCACACCGTCTATGGACTCACGAGACGGTTAGCCTGTACTGTTTCTTCTTTTTTTTATCCTTATTCTGTATATTAATTTGGTCAATGACACATGGTAACCTCCAATCTCCATTTACTTTTCCCTATCCTAATTCCCTTTTCAAATGCTAAATAATGCCGCCCTTTTTTTTTTTTTGCCGCATACTTGTTTCTCGCTTTCATTAAAAGCAAAATAAAAATAAAAATAAGCAAAGCCCTGTCCTCCCCTACAGCGATAGAGACTCGTGCTTGTACTGCTTCTTGCCGTCGCCGTACGCGCCTGCTGCATTTCCGGACCCGCGCAGCTTGTACTTGTAGATGGTCAGGCCCTCGAGGCCCACGGGGCCGCGCGAGTGGATCTTGTTTGTGCTGATGCCCACTTCCGTGCCGAAGCCGTACCGCATACCGTCGGCAAACCGCGTCGACGCGTTCCAGTACACGCCGGCTGAGTCGACGGCGGCCATGAACTTCTCGGCGTTGGCCTCGGACGGCGTCAGGATCGCGTCGGTGTGGTGCGACCCGTGCGCGTTGATGTGCGCAATGGCCGCGTCCAGCGACGGCACGGCCTTGACGGCCAGGTCCAGGGAAAGAAATTCCGTGTCGAAGTCGTCGTCCACGGCGTCGACGACCTTGGCTAGCGCGGCCTCGTCGCCAAGCTGCTGCACCAGCGCCGCCTTGGCAGCCGGATCGCAGCGCAGCGTGACGCCCGCACCCAGCAGGGCCTTCGCCGCCGCCACAAAGGCGGGCTCGGCCAGGGCCGTCTCGTGCACGAGCAGCGTCTCGAGGCTGTTGCAGGCAGCCGGGTAGCCCGTCTTGGCGTCGAGCAGCAGGGTGGCGGCCTGGGCGGCTTCGGCAACGTCCTGGTCGATAAAGGTGCTGCAGAGGCCGTCGGCGTGGCCGAGCACAGGGATGCGGGTGCCGGCCTTGATGGAGCGGACCAGCTCGTTGGAGCCGCGGGGCACGACGAGGTCGATGTCGCGGTCGAGGGCGAGCAGCTCCTGGACGACGTCGCGGCGGGTGACGAGCTGGACGGCGGCAGGGGGGACGGCGGAGGCGGAGGAGGAGGAGGAGGAGGAGGAGGAGACGGCGCTGCCCTCGAGGGCCTGGGCCAGCACCGTGGCCATGGCCAGCATAGTCTTGGTAGACTCCTTGCCGCCCTTGAGCAGGGCGGCGTTGCCCGACTTGACGGCCAGGGCGGCGATGTTGGCGAGGACCTCGGGGCGGGCCTCGAAGATGACGAGCAGCACGCCGATGGGGCAAGTGACGCGCTCGAGCACGAGGCCATCGTCAAGGCGCGTGCGCAGGGTGACGCGGCCAACGGGGTCGTCGAGGGCGCGCACGTCTAGGATGCCCTGCAGCATGTCCTCCCACTTGCCCTTGCGGCCGAGGTCGAGGCGTGACACCAGCGACGGGTTCAGGCGGCCCTCAGCGGCCTCGCGCTGGGCCAGGGCCAAGTCTTCGGCATTGGCGGCCAGGATGGCATCGCGTGCGCCGGCCAGGGCGTTGTGCATGGCGAGCAGCGCATCGTTGCGCTCGTCGGCCGACAGCGTGGCCATGATGTGCGAGGCGGCCTTGGCGGCGCGCGCAGCCTCAGCCGGCGCAGCATCTGTGAGGGACATGGCGTGTCGTAGGGGGAGAAAGACAACTGAATCAAAGAACGAACGTGCAAGAAAGAAGACCGGACAGTTCCAATTGCCTCAATGGCGTCCGTTGCGAACCTAGAAAGAGCGCCTCTTCTACGATATAAAAGTGGGTTTAATAGCAGTCACAGCTCTGCTCGGCAGAAAAAAACGCTGTCCAACTTCGGCCCTTCACCGCCCGCCGCCGGCTCGCCACCCCGCAGAAACCCTGGTGCTGGATCGGACAGCACGAGCGATCGAGCGAGAGCGCTTTCCAAACTAGGGCCATTTACAGCGCATTACTGGGTAATCATGACGAATGCACCTTCCTGTTCTTCGCCTGCCAGAGGGGCCAAGCCTCGCGAGGCTCTACAAGTATCTCGCAGGTATCTACGAGGCTCCAGCTTTGGCTCTGACGTCGCAACCCTGCGCGCTGGACTCTGCTCGTGCCCCCTTTATACTCCGTGCAACACTTCCCGCCGTCGCCACCCCCCCACGCGCCCTTTGTCGGCAGCTTGCCCCGGCGCAGAGCAGGGACGTCGCATTTCGTAAAAATCTTGTTCCAGGCAGGCTAGCGACGGCTGCCTGCACCCGCGCATTTCCATCCCGCTGACCCTTTGAGGCGCCAGAATGGCAAACAAGGGCACCGGCACCGGCATCGCTGCGGCGGCAGATGCACATCCGCGTGGACACCCGCGTGGAGGATGCGGGCAATCGTGGGCCCGGGGAACCCCATGCGCAGATGAACGAGAGCGGCGTTCTCTGCAGTTCCCCTTGATGGTGGCGCAAGATTTCCCGCCGAGTCGCACAGCAGCGGCCGCAACGGGCAGCAAAGCACAGGTCTCGGATCGCATAGTCGCGCAAAGCTACAGACGACCACCATTGCACAGGACAGGAGCACGCCGTCATGGCCCAATGCTCGACCAGCAACGGCCGCCGACGTGGTGAATGCGTCGTGGAGCTGTGCTCGCGTTTGACAACGCGGGCCTGCTTTCAACGTCGGTCCGGGGTAAGTATCGAAAGTATCGTACTCCGTAGGCGGTGCTTGGCACTAAAAGAAAGCGCTTCCACGAGCAAGGGGGAAACCGCCGTGAGCAACGGGGATTGCATCTTGGCTCGTTCAAATTCAAGAGCTGCAACTGGCTCGCCGAACACGACCTGTGGAGTTGAGCCAGGCCCAGAAAAGAAGCCAGGAGCGGCCGAAATGCGGATGTGATGGCAAGCTCGAGCTAGTTGCGCCCGCCTGGATACAACAGCAGGCGCTGGGGCCAACGAGCCATGCCGATTACCCGGACCCGGCTGTCGACCCCAGCAGGGTGCGACTTTGCGGCCATCCTGCACACGGCCATCACCTCATTGATGTCCTGCGATTGCTGCAGACCGCATGGCCATGGAGAACTCCCGTTGCGTCATTTGACATGGCGGAATGGCACATTCGTAGGGAAAGGGGACCAAGAAGGATACTGTTCTTTCCTCCCGCCTCTTCTATCGAAGCCCGCGCTGGCCGGCGGCTGCCCGGCATCCTGGCCCAGCCGTCTTCCACCGCTGGAAACTTGGACCAGGGATCTAACTGCCTCCCTGGGTTCCGGCGAGAGCCTGCTGCGCGCAGAGCACGCCGTAAGATACAGCGCCAGGCGATCGACAAAGAGCGAGCTCGGCCCCGTCTGTCGCCTCTGTCTCGAGGCCCGGTGCCACCCTCGCGCCTTCGCCCCTTTGTGCAGTAGCACCCTCCCCGCCAAAGCTCTCCAGATTGACGCTGGAGCCAGGCGGAGTCAGGGCATTGAAGCGCCTCGGTTAAGAGGCTCGACTTTCCCGTTGTGTTATCGTGCGGTCTACTAGTTGTTATTCCCGACTCCACATAAGATCCCAACACAGCGTTTCCCCAGTCCGCGAAGCTTGTTTTTTTTTCGCGAGGCATTGTGACAGAAATTTCTTGCCTGCGACTTTGTTAATTTTTCTCATTTTGGATCAGTTTTATACAATCTACTCTTGGCTTTCCCTGCCGTTGTGAGCAGACAGACCGCGCAGCATCTTAACCCCAGATATTCTCACCGGCGCATCACTTATAAGTGGCGGTCTCATCGCCATTGTATAAGAGTCACACGCGACTGGCTGGACGCCCATTAGCAGCGGGCACATTGAGCTAACAGCCACCAACGTCAATTGCACACAAGGTCGCCGCAATGGCCGAGGGCGACGACGACCGAGCAGAGGGCCAGCCTCATCTCAGCAGCCCAGGCCAATCCCCGCCGTCGACCGGCGGGCTCACGGGCTCAACACGGGCCGGCGAACCGCGAGACGGCGACGACAGCTCCGAGGGCGGGATGGACGTGCCTGGTGTGCAGAAAGAATACACTTCCGAAGCACTAGACGAGAAGCTAGCCTACCGGGATAGCGAGGGCGGCGAGCCAGCAGCAGAAAACAATGGAGCCAAACAGGCTGCACAACGGCGAGATGACGTCTGCGACAAGAGCAAGGAGCACCGCGACGAAGAAGAGGAAGAGGAAGACGCCGAGGACGACAACGACGAGCCCCCAGAGGATGACGGCGTCCCGCCGCTGGCCGACGAGGCTGGCGCCGGGCTGCAGGCCATCGAGAGCAACCGGTCACACTACCACGGCCGGCCCTCATCGACGCTCTCGCGGACGCCCACCGTCGTCCCGCGCTCCAAGCGCCGGGGCCTATTTGGCCAGTTTGCCATCCTGCCCGAGATCGAGCGGCCGTACGACTACCGCAACAAGACCAAGTGGCTCATCACGCTCATCGTGGCCCTGTCGGCCGCCGGCGGGCCGATGGGCTCGTCCATCTTCTACCCGGCACTGAACGAGCTGGCGATAGATCTGAACACTTCGCACACCATCGCAAACCTGACCATCGCCCTGTACATGCTCGCTATGGCCATCTTTCCACTGTGGTGGTGAGTTTATTCTGGCGCCTTGGACGTCTGCTTGTTCGTCTGAGTTGCCCATGCTGATCCCAGCCCCCTTTCCTTCTAGGTCCTCTTTCTCCGAGACGCTCGGCCGCCGCAGCATCTACGTCGTCTCCTTCTCCCTCTTCGTCGTATTTTCCATCCTGAGCGCCGTCAGCAAGAGCATCGGCATGCTGATTGTCATGCGCGTTCTGGGCGGCGGTGCCTCCGCGTCTGTCCAGGCCGTCGGCGCCGGCACGCTGGCCGACATCTGGGAACCCCGCGAGCGCGGCCGTGCCATGGGCATCTTCTACCTAGGCCCGCTCACAGGCCCGCTGTTTGCGCCCATCATTGGCGGTGCGCTCTCACAGCACTGGGGCTGGCGGAGTACCATGTGGTTCCTGACCATCTACGGCGGCTCGACGCTGGTCATGTTATTCTTCTGCCTGCCCGAAACGCTGCCCAGAAACCGCCCCCCCCCGCCAGAACTGCGGTCCGCCGCCGCCGCTGATGGCGATGGTGACCAGGCCGTCACGCAGACGCTGACCCGTATGACCACTACACAGTCGGTACGCCTACACACGCGGCGCGCGGGCCTCTTCCTCAAGTTCGCCTTTGTGCACCCGCTGTCCGTCCTGCTGTACCTGCGCTTCCCCCCCATCCTCCTGACCGTCGTCTACGGCTCCGTGACGTTCGGCTCGCTCTTCATCCTCAACGTCAGCCTGCAGTCGGCCTTCGCGCTGCCGCCCTACAACTTCGGCGAGCTCATCGTCGGCCTGATGTACATCCCCAGCAGCTTGGGCTACATTCTGGCATCGCTCGTGGGCGGCCGCTGGATCGACAAGATCATGGCCCGCGAGGCCCGCAAGGCCGGCCGCTACGACGAGCACGGCAAGCTCGTGTTCCTTCCCGAGGACCGTATGCGCGAGAACGCCTGGCTGTCGGCCAGCCTGTTCCCCGCGGCGCTCATCTGGTTCGGCTGGACGGTCAAGCACGGCGTCTTCTGGCTGGTGCCGTCCATCGCCAACTTTGTTTTCGGCTTTGGCAGTATGCTCGTCTTCGGCGCCGTTACTACGATGCTGACCGAGTTCATGCCGCGGCGCAGCTCCGGCGGTATCGCCCTCAACAACTTTTTGCGCAACATCTTCTCGTGCGTCGGCGTCATTGTGGCCCAGCCTCTCATCACCGCCATGGGCTACGGCTGGCTGTGCACTATGGTGGCCCTCATCGCCTTTGTCGTCGGAAACTCGTGCATCTTCGTGCTGCGGCGGTATGGGCCCAAGTGGCGGAAGGAGATGGACGCGCAGCTCAACAAACAACCGTAGTATTTTTTTGGTTTGGTTTTTTTTGGTCTTGTGCCTAAAGAAGGATATGATTTCTCTTTTGTTGATGTAAGGGCCACACGCCAGACTGGATAAAATTGCATTTTTAGACTGCGAGCTTTTTGGTTCTATTTTTTTTTTTGGTGAAATTGCAGGATAACATACTATTTAGATGACAGGGTACAGCCGTATGTCCTACTATACCATACTATATGAAGAATGTTCTTTTCTTTAATGCCCTTGTCTTCGTATATCAAGAAGGCGGAAACAGCTTCCCAAAGGCTTCGAGGCTGATGTTGCCGCCGCTGAGCACGATCCCCAGATCCCAGCCGTCCGGACCGGCCTCCTGCTCAACCCGTCGTCGGAACGCCTCGTTGTACAGCACCACCGCTAGCGGCACGGCGGCGCTGGGCTCGATCACGACTTTGAACCGCTCGAGCAGCAGCCGCAGTGCCGCCCGGATCTGGTCTTCGCCGACCGCGTACACGCCATGCACTCCTCCACCTTCCCGCCCCCCCGTCTGCCCCGTCAGGACCGCCCAGTTGTGCACCCCCACGGGCGTCCGCAGGCCGTCGGCAATGGTCAGGGACGCCACCTTCTCGATTCGTTTCCCCTGCGCGAGACCCCGGGTGCAGTCGTCGGCACCGTCCAGCGACGGCTCAGCACCAAATACGCGCACGCCCGTCCCCTCGGCCGACAGCACGATGCCCGCGAGCAGGCCGCCGCCGCCGCAGGGTGCAATGATGGCGTCGAGGCCAGGTGCGTTGGGGCCGGATTGGGAATGGATAGCAGAATCATCTTCCGTTTGCCGAGCGTCGGCGGTGGTGATGGGTGCTCGTAGGAGGGCTGTGGGCCCGCCGGTACTCTTTCCCACACGTGTTTCTTCCGCCTTCGCCTCGGCCACCTGGTCCTGCAGCTCCAGCCCGACGGTGCCCTGTCCCAAGATGATGTCCGGGTGGTCGTATGGCGGAACGAGACGCCCGCCCGTAGACGCGATCACGTCGGCCGCCACGGCCTCGCGCTCGGCCGCCGTCGAACCGCTGAATACTACGTTGGCGCCGTACCCGCGCGTCGCCGCCACTTTTGGCGCGGCCGAGATGCGCGGCATCACAATATGGGCTGGCATGCCCGCCGTGCGGGCCGCCAGCGCCAGCGCCTGGGCATGGTTACCTAGGGAGTGTGAGTAGCGTGGTAACAGAGCAGAGGAACGGGATATTACAAAGGGGAGGTACCTGAGCTGTGTGTCACGACACCCTTGGCGAAGCCGCCGCCCTCCTCCCAGCCCGGCTCGCGCTTCAGCCGCTCGACGGCGTGGAAGGCGCCGCGGGCCTTGAAGGCGCCGATGCGCTGCAGGTTCTCGCACTTGAACCACAGGCGCAGATTGGGGCGGGCGGGTGTCCAGCTCTCGCCCTTGCCCTCGGCGGTCCACGGCGTGCCCGCCAGCTCGTCGGCTGTGCGCGGCGTCGAGGCGACCGCATCGATCGTCCGGTTCGTCAAGACGGGCGTGCGGTGGACAAAGGGGCGGATCAAGTCGTGGGCGGCGAGGACGGACGCCCGCGTCAGCGGCGGGCAGGTCGCCAAGTCAGCCATAAGGAAAAGGTGAGCAGTATGCCTCTCTTTAAGCCGCAGGCCTGGACGAGATTGTCGCCTGTGCTATACAAAGAATGGTCGTTTGACACTAGACTTGTGGCTATTGAAACAATTCGTCATATCACGAATCTCGAAAGATGGGGGGTTTATCGCCGATAACGGAGAAAAGGTGATTACAAGTCTACGAGACAATCGCGCTGCTCGAAATTTATCGATGCGAAAGTAGTCACGGACGAGATAGCCTCTCCTTCTTCTCCCTCACTTATGGCATCCCAAAAATCGTACAAAAAAAACACACTTTTTTTGCTTGGTGTCGCACCTCCAAGATCTTTTGGGGGAAAAGAAGAACCCCGACTATACAGTACAAAAGTCCACAAAATTTGGCATCCCATATGAATCCAATTTCAGTCCCATTTTTTTTAGATAGAATCCCATCCCTTGATACCCAGTGTCATCCGCTCAGATCGTTGCAAAAAACCGTTGGTTCGTCCTCCATCCCTATAACCGCAGATTTACTTCTGGTTCTCGGGGCGCAGAGAGCTGTTGGTGAACAGTAGCGTTAGCAAATGGGACGTCATAGGTATTAAATAGATATAAACCGGGCCAAACTTACCGGACGGCCTTGCCGGCGCGCCAGATCTCCAGGTTGCGGATCTCCTCCATCTCGGCCTCGTACTTCTCGCGGTAGTCCGTCTGGCTGTTGTAGTCGAGCGAGCGCTGGGTCTCGGTGCCGTCGCGAACGGAGTCGTACAGGCTGTTGAACACGGGCTTCAGGGCGTCCTTGAAGCGCGGAGTCCAGTCGATGGCACCACGGCGGGCGGTCGTGGAGCAGGCCTCGTACATCCAGTCCATGCCGTTGGCGCCGATCAGGGGGTACAGGCTCTGGGTGGCCTCCTCGACGGTCTCGTTGAAGGCCTCCGAAGGGCTGTGGCCGCGCTCGCGCAGAACCTCATACTGGGCGAGGAACATGCCGTGGATGCCGCCCATAAGGCAGCCGCGCTCACCGTACAGGTCAGAGTAGACCTCCTTCTCAAAGGTGGTCTTGTACAGGTAGCCGGAACCGATGGCAACGCCAATGGCCTGGGCCTTCTCCTCGGCCTTGCCGGTCACGTCCTGGTAGACGGCAAAGGAGGAGTTGATGCCGCGGCCCTCGCGGAAGAGCGAGCGCACGGTGCGGCCGGAGCCCTTGGGGGCGACGAGGATGACGTCAATGTCCGTGGGGACGTCGACCTTGGTGCGGTCCTTGAAGACGGGGGAGAAGCCGTGGGAGAAGTAGAGGGTCTGCGCAGTTAGCAAGTAGCACAGATGGCCAGAAAGAAGGAGAAATCCTCAAGCAGAGCAACAAAACTCACCTTGCCCTTGGTCAGCTGGGGTTTGATGGCGGGCCAGGTCTCAGACTGGGCAGCATCGGACAGCAGGTTCATGACGATAGTACCGCGGGTGATAGCATCGTCGACCTCGAACAGGTTCTTGCCGGGGACCCAGCCGTCCTGGATGGCGTCCTTCCAGGACTTGCCATCCTTGCGCACGCCGATGATGACGTTGACGCCGTTGTCGCGGAGGTTCAGGCCCTGGCCGTGGCCCTGGGAGCCGTAGCCGATCAGAGCGAACGTGTCGTCCTTGAAGTAGTCCTTGAGGGGTTGTTAGCTCTCTGCTTCGGTTGGGGAATCTCTCGCTTCCATCAGGACATGGGGGAAAAGGGCGTCAAAACTCACCAGGAGCTTCTCCTTGGGCCAGTCCTCGCGCTCTGTTCAAAACAAGAGTCGGTCGTCAGCAAAAACATCATTTCGCAGATTCGCGCGTGTACAGAAACCGGCGCTCGAAATCCGGCAAGGCAATTGACCCATAGGTCTCTTGTTGGTCGGGCCGAGGCCCAATGGCGGCGTTCACTCACCCCAGACTTTCTCCGGAGAGCCGGCAAAGTCAATGGTCTTGACACCACGAACCTGCTGCTGGCCGACCATCGAGGGCATGACAGCAGAGACGGCAGCCTTTGCGCGGACGACGCCGGCAGCGGCAACGAACGTGCGGCGCTGGGCAGGGGCCACGATCTGGCGGGCCAGGGGGCTCCGCAGAGCCTTGGAGAAGCCACGAGAAGCCATTGTGATGGGAATGCACGGAGGGGGTATCACGAGGAGAGGAAGTGATGTGGGAATCTGAGGATTGTGAAGGGAAGAAGAGACGAAGAGGAAAAGGGAGGGAGGGGAAGCAAAATAAGAGAGAAAACAAAGAGATCCCTGTGGAGAAGATGGGGAAAAGCGGGCTACAACGTGAGGATGCACCAAACGGCGAGAGACTGAAAAGAAAAAAAAGAGTGAAAAGCTATCGAATTCTGTGAGTCAATTGGCCCGCGGAGACTTGCACATCTCCGGAGGGGCAGCTATTTTTTTTTTTCCTGGGCGCCGGTCGGGACCTCTTTTTTTACCATTTCAACGCCGTTTTCTGGGTTTTGTGCCTTTTCCACCTACCCATAGTGGGGCCCTACGGTAGTGGGAACGCCGAATGCCTGGCCGCCACCGACTTCGGTGTGTGCGCATGTACTCGTATGTATGCGTTGTGCGGCTGACCGCTCTAGAGCGAAAACGAGGGGTTGTCTTTTCTGAGGAAAGAGGGACTAGCGGGCCGGGCACGCAAAAGACACCAGCCGCGACGGGGACGCAAGGCCGGCAAAAATAACCAAAACGGAAGCGGGCCATATTATATCTGGCGACCGTTCCGTATGTATACGAGCAAACTGGTTTGCAGAAAAGCAAAAGACGGTCTATTTGCTCCTTGTCTTCTTCGGTTTATATACATAGTTGCCCAGACGTTTCTCGTGGGCGGGGCGTATCTAGGCCAAAAGCAATGCGACAGGGCATCGAGAGCGAGAGAGACGAGGAAAAGAAAAGGAGAAACAAGGAGAGAGCCGACAGACGGGATGATGCTGAAACAGAAATGAAAAAACAAGTGACGGAGAGGAAATAGGGAGATGGGTAAACCACCAGAACAAAACGTCAAAAGCAGACCCGAGACTCCTCCTGATGCAAGAAACGGGAATTGAGCGCAAAACAAAAAGAAAGAAAAGAGCGATCGCAAGGGCCCCGTCTCGTCGCCTCTCGTCCCCCTTCGTAGTTCACCCGTCCAATCTGTACTTCCAAGCTGGAAATTGTGGTAGAATAGAAGCGTACTGGCGAGCACCCTTCCAAATCCCTCATATTTCGTGTTCTGAACCTGCCTATGCTGGGCAAGCTTGCAACGTAGATTCTCTCCCCTCAAGAGATGCGGACTCATGTACTCCTGGCTGATATTTCGCTGCTCTATTTCCCCACAAGCACCACCTTATCAAAGCTCTCTCCCCGCACCGAGCCGCCGGACATGGCTATGCGCACGTTGCGCTTGAACATCTCGCGGTGTGCGCGCAGGTCTTCCGCTGCCTCCTTGTTGAGCGGGTCAGAAGCGTTTGGCTCGAGGAAGAGGAACTAGAGAAAGAGTGAAAGCGAGTCAGAATAGGAAGATGAAAGATAGCAACGCAGGTATCTAGCAGAACCCACCTGCAGCCCAACAATCACGGCGTTGAGGTTCAGGACCGGCTTCCAGTCCTCCCGCAAGATGTTCAGGCACACCTTGCCCTCCAGGTCAATGTTGGGGTGGTAAATCTTCTGCTGGCACTCGACCTTGGGTGGGTCGTGGGGGAAGTTGGCGTTGATGTGGAATTTGAACGTGAAGTGCCCACCGCGGTACATACCCTCGTCGGGCTCGATGGTCAGGATGAAGTTGAGGATGTCGTCTGGGTCTGGGAAGTCGATACGCATCGTCGAGCCGAGCGACAGTTCAGAGAGGTCTGCGAGCGTCTTGCGTTAGAACAAGACATCGTCTTTCGCAAGTAGGCAAGACATTGGTACTCGCTATCCTGCAGAACTCACCCTTTTGTACCCGCAACTGGGCCGCCGTCACCTTCTTCTTCTTGCCGCCGGCTGCAGCGCCCTCGGCATTCTCCGCTTTCTGCTGTTCCTTTTTCTGTGGACGCATCGCTTGTCAGCTTTCGATCGACTCCCTCTCTCTGTCCCTCTCTCTGTCTCTCCGCCTCTCCCACTCTCTCCCCTCCTTGCGGTCCACGCCTCCCGTGCCTGCCCGTCCGTCCTTCCTGAGGCAAAACCCACCATAGACCAAATCTTCAACATCGTGAGCTGCTGTTGCACGCAAACCCGAGCGTGCGCGAGATCTGCTGGGCGTGGGACACTTAGGGGACGGCTGCGCGCACGGTGGTTGTGTCGGGTATGTCGGATTTCCCTGGTTTGGCAGTGCTCCAGCTAAGCGAAAGATACGAAGAAGAAAGAAGGCAATGAGACAAAAAAGGAAAGAAAAGAGGAAGACAAAAAAAAGACAAAAGGGGAATGTAAACGTCGCTTTGCTGTCGTGCCGCGTACAAAAGTGTTGTCGTGTGCCTCCAAACAAGACAAATGGTCGAGACAGAGTCCGTTTGACGATAAAGGGTTCTGGGCAAGAAATGAGGCACGATGGCGTAGGTGGGGTTTGCCGCATGCTGCCTTGCGGGCAGTCTAGCCGCTCGATTGGAGCAGCGCGGACGCATGCCCAATCTGCACTCCCGTTCCCCAAATCATTAGTCATCTCTACTAGACAAAAAAGGCATCTTGCCACTCGCCACAGGATGGCGGAAGAGCGAAGTAAGAGCAAAAACAGAGGGGTTGGCAGCTGGTTGCAAAGGCTGGAGGAGAAATAAGTTCCAAATTCGCCATGGTGCACAATGGGGTCGGACGAGGCCAGTTGGGTTTAATGTGGATATCTCTCAATTAATCTGAGGATGTAAGTAAATGTCATCGCTCAAAATGTTCTTCAAAACAGATATAAACAGGCCAAGATCCGGGGACAAAAAAAAAGATATAGCAGTAGACACAAAAAATAGACAAAAAAATAAAGACAATAGCGAATAAATAGGAACGCCAAGATCCCATGCCGTTTTTACGCTCTCTTGGAACCCTTTGCAACGGCATGACGCTGGCCGCCGGGGACAGTCAGTTTACCGTTCATACAACCTGAATCGTGTTATGAAATAGATCCACTCCCAAAAAGGTCAAATATCTTGCTTTTCTCCAGTTTCTCCTCTTCCCGTCTTCAAAATAGATGCGAGCTCGTCCCATGTGGCGGAGAAGATCTTGTATCGGTGCTTTTATAAATCGTCTTTCTCTCCTCATATCTCTTGGATAACCAAAAACGAAAGTCTGCAGATCATATGTTGCTTTAGCGACGGGAAATGCAGCACATGAGACCCGTCTTGCCAAGGAACCAGAGGAAGCCGATAAACCGGAATATGGAAAGGAAACAGGTCGCAAACAGAATGAACTTGAAGAAGTCGGCGGTACGGGTCGTGGTTGTTTGCTGCGAAGACGGTCAATAAGAAATGTGCACCAAAAAAGGGGGGAGATGAAACAAAAAGGAGCACTTACACCGATGCCAATACCGTTGAAGTTGTCGCTGGTAATAAGGACAGCCAGCAGACAGTTGGTAAAAAGCCACAGAACGACTAGGAAGGTACGGAAGGACTTGTACGAGTCCTGAATATCCTTTGGCTCAGGCTTCTCCTCGTCCTTGTACGGCTCAAGAGCGCGCTTGACAGTAGATTCGAACTGCTTGTCAATGTCCTCTTGTGGCTTGTCGATTTCTTCGACCACCACTTCGTCTTTCTCGCCTTTAGAGATCTGTGCAGAAGGCAGAGCTTCTTGTTTGTCTGAACCCTTGGTGCCCCAGGACACGTCATGCCAGTTGTTGAAGGCGTACACCATCAGGATGTTGATGTACGTGGACATGAGGACCAGATAGTAAGGGAACGAGTGGAACATGTGCCAGGGATCGAGATACATGAACGATGCGATAAAGTACAGGCCGTAAATGGCGAAGAGAGACAAGATGATGACACCGGCGGCACCTGCGTTGGCACCAAACACGCTGCCCAAGAAGTCGCCAACGCTATCCGTTTTGATCTGGTCATCGATTGGCGTCTGGAAGGCTTGCACGACCAAGTATGCAGACAGGACCAAAACATAAGCTTGGATGAAGCCAAAAACGATAAACGACGTAACATAGGTGTACTTCGAACCTTTCGGTCGATTACCCAGCGCCAGGATGAATTGGAGAATGACAAAGGCCAGGTAGATGTACTTCAGGATGGAGTTGATCAGAGGTGTCGCAGCGTCGCCGAAGGGCCAGCCGTGGTGCTCGGCACTAGTGGAAGATGCAACCACAGGAGTGCCGACAAGGTCCATGATGACGGAAGTAGTAAGCCAGTAAGTAGCGAGAGAGAACCAGGTGAAAAGGAGGTTCGTGATGTTGTAAATCAGTTGGATGTGCAAAAAGAACATGCGGATGATGTTGTGCCCGCTCTTGTACATGCGACCGAAATGCATCAACGAGTACAGACTGGCGGCGAAGGAACCATTCAACCAACGACGACGCTGGCCGATGAATTCAGAGGCGCCCTCGGGCACGTCTGTCTCACCCTTTGCCGCCTTGATGTATGACAGGTGCCATTTCTGGCCAGCCTTGGCGACCAATTCGAAGCAGAGAATACGATCCTCGGCCAAGAACATGTTCTTCTTGAAAATGTTCATGCCTTCGATGCCCTTCTTGCCTAAAATGGCAGATAAAGTGTGGTCACCGTGGAAGTACTGGTCCAGCGGACGGCCCATAATTGCACGGAAGCGGTACGCGGAGAAGGCGCCGGGCAACACACTAACGTAACCGAAGGCGCTCTCAAGCGGCTTGTCGAGAATGTTGGAGATTTTGTACTCGAAGTTTTGAACGGCGACGAGGGGGTTGATCAGCTTGCGGCCGCCTTTGCCCAACATGGCGTGAATCTCACCACAAGCACCGCCGAGGTCCTTGTCGTTGTAGAAGCCCTCCCAGAGCGCAAGCAGGGACTTGGGGCTGGGCTTAGTACCGGCATCGAGCAGGATGCACACCTCTGGGTTTAGGATGCGGCCAAAGGCGTTGAAGAGCCAACGGTGGGAATTAATCTTCTTGCTGTTCTTCTGCTTCAAACAGAAAATGAACTGGACGGGTGGCAGAGTGGTGGGGCCGTCGTTCACCGGGCGGATAAGCTGTTGGTTGGGAGTCACAGACAGCTGGGTGGTGTACTCAAAAATGTGGGCCACCGTCTCCTGGTTATCGACATCCTGCTTGATGACACCGTCCTGGTAGACACCGATAGTCGCCAGCACGTCCAACACGTTCTTGTCGGCCTTCTCCAGCCCGTCAAAGACGAGGCAGACGACAATCTTCTGCCAGGCAGGGCCACCCTTGTTCCAAAAAGTGGATTTTTTCAGGTTTACGATATCACGGATGTTCTGCATGACACCGTGTAGGGTGCGAGACAGAAGCACCTTGTCTTCGTTGTAGTAGGTGATAGCAATGAGCAGCTCGGTGTGGCGGTTGTACATGCGCGGACGCAAGTCGTAGCCGTTCTTCAGCGTGAAGTCGTTGGGGTCACAGGTAGCAGCGGTGTACCGCATCTTGAAAAACTCATCGTGGTTGGCCTCGGTCTCGAGATAACGCTGCTGTACAGAGTTGCGGATGGCACTGGGAACGGGATACTCGATGCTTAGGACGGAGCCCTGCACGAGCTTGACCTTACGGGTCGGGTAGCGTTTGAGGCCACCGCCAGACGACTGCTGCTGGCGGCGGTAGAAGCTGTCGTCCATGTCGCCGCCCATCGAGAGGGTAGATTGGGGCCGGCCGACGCCAAAACCGCCGTACGGATCGGGGTGGTAGGCGGCGCCACTAGACAAGCCGGTGTCATTTTGGAAGGGAGACGGGGCGGCAGGGAAGCCAGGTCCACGGACAGTGGCGGCAGCGCCCGGGGCGTAAGACTCGGTCAAGCTGTATGTTGATTCGGGCCGGAGGGTCGAGACGCCAGTACCTAGGCGGTCGTGGTCGTAGTGCGAGGCGCCCTGGGTCAGCAGGGAGTGCTGGGCCTCTTCGCCGTCGTCGGCTGGTGGCAGGTGGTACTGCAATGGTTTGAACATTAGCGTCTGCCAGTTTCTCTCGTTTGGTCGCCTTCACTGCTTGCTGCTCTTACCTGGCCCCCAGGAGGAAGCTCCTGCAAGTTGTGGCCCTCATAGTCGCCTCCTTCCCGGCCGCGGTACGCCATCGTTGAGGAGCGAAGGAGAGAAAAGAAAGAGAGATCGCTGGCTCAGCCGGAATGCACGCTAGAATCGTAAATCGGAAAGGCTGAAGGCGAAAGCCCTATTGCGGGCTCGAGATGGATAAAGCCTCGAAAAAACCGTCAAAACGCTGTTGCAAATCGAAGTCTGCGTCGGTGATGGTTGTTGTTTTAGGCAAGTTGGCAGAAATGCGAAACGAGGATGGAAGTGAGGGGAGGCAAAGGGAAAAGACCGGTTTTGTTGACTGTCGGGCCAGGTGCGGCTGGCTGAGGTGTGTTGTTATGCGTCGGCGCCCGTCTCGTACAAAACAAGCGGGAGAGCTGCAGCACGCAAAGGAGTGACCCCAAACACAACAAAGAGGAAGAAAACAAGGGGGCGACGTCGTCCGGTTGCAGCCTTTGTTGGCAGCGAATAGGCAGGTGACGGTTTCAAGGCAGAAAATGGAGGTGCGCGATGGGAAATGGAGAAGGGGGAAGAGGAAGAAAAGAAGGAGAAACGATAGTCGAGAAGAAATGAAAAAGGAAGAATGGGCAATCCTCCGTAAGAAGCTCGTCGATCAGAAAAGGACAGTAGACGGGGGAGGGTCGCAGAGAGAAAAAAAGGAGAAACAGGGCATTAAAGCTGAAAGGCAGAAAGCTACGGGCCAGAAAATATCTTAGGAAGGAATGTCAGACTGTAAGCCTACACAGTAAAAAGTGGTGCTGGTGGCTGAGCCAGGGCCTGCATTTGTCTACACATACGGCAAAAGGTGGGCCTCTGGGCGTCCAGGGAAGGGGCGGAGGGCTTTTTTTAGAGAGCAGGTACCGCCTTCCCAGGGTATGCGCAGCGGCCAGCAGGGAAATACGTCGTAGTCTAATCCGTACGGAGAACGGAGTAGAGAAGAGGAAGGAAGCCCAGGCAGGCCAAGCCGAGCGAAGCCAGCGGCTGTGAGAAGGAAGGAGCAACGAGTGTATTACACGATGCTCGCCTTGCGAACGGCTACGCTAAGAGACAAACTGACGGGCAGAAAGGGCCCCTCCCGCAACGCAGCCAAGTCAGGCTTGGCCGGCGATGAACATGCAGTGATATCGTCTTCACACCCACGGGGCCGAAACGACGTCACAGCCGTCGGCCCAATGCTCCTCGCTGCACCCTCACCACCGGTCGGCATGCTGATGCATGTGTGTGCCAGCCCCAGCTCGTCCCATAGCGTCGTCCGAAAAGGCAAGGCAAGGCCAACAGAGCAGACTAGAACAGGCTAGAGCAAGCCAGAGCAGACAGAGCAGAATAGAGCATAAAAGGGCAGGCGAGGTCAGAAATGAGCGAAAAGCGCACGAACCCGCACATCGTATTCCATTGCGGATGTTTGCGGCCCGCCGGCAACTGGCCATGCCGCCTGTTTGTAACATTAGCTGCGCTCGCTACTGTTTCTCGCTGCCATCCTCCGTATGCCCGTTGCCACATGCTGTGCGAGTGTGTATTTGTTTGTTTGTTTGTTTGTTTGTTTGTTTGTTTGTTTGCTTGTTTGCTTGTTTGCTTGTTTGCTTGTTTGCCTGCCTGCTCTGCTCGTACTTCCTCGTATTTGCGTTTGCTTCTGGAAAAATCTCTGGTGCCCGGCCGTTGCCCCTCTGACGCGCCTTCGTCTTCGCGTGTCTGCGCTACACTGCTCTAGCGCCCCCCCGCTGCGGATAGCTTCCCCTATTTCTGCTCAACGCTAGCCCTCCTGCTCCGCCTGCGCCGCTCGTTTTGCCTTGCCGTTCCCTTCCTGTCGTGCTGATCAGCCTGGTCATCTAAAATCCAGTATTAGATCACAAAAAAAATTAGTGGAAAATCGTGTTTCAATCTTGCTTGGGCCCAGGAGGCTAAAACGACGAACCTGGCACTTCTGCAAACCCACCCGCGGCTCCATGCCAATCAAAGAAGGACAACTGCCATTCTCCATATTGCTCCAAGTCGTGGACCAGACTATTTCTCGTGTTCCGTACTCCGTACCCCGTAGTACAGTACGGAGTACGAGTAATATGGAGTACTCGTACGAGTACGATAGAGGTCACTTTCTCCCCTATATGTCTGAAACCCGCAGCTGTAGGACCTGTCTCATCAGAACATGTGGCGCTAAGAAAGACGGCGGAGGCCAAAACTTTCAGTTAAATTCCCCTGGCAAGTACATAGTTCACGCAAGATACAACTACGGAGAACTGCGAATGATCCAGCGGTGCCAGTGCAGGTGCGGCGGACTCCCATACGTCAAATCTTAAATGTATGTAAGATACTCCGTAAGCTGAGACGAGGGCCAAAGTTGCAGTCTGCACTGATCGGCGGGAGAGTAAGGACAGAGCAGCGACAATGAAAAAGGCTGAAAGAGACCAAAAGAATACGGAGCAATACGAGCACGAGTGCAGACAAAGAAAGGGGGCAGAAGAGGCAAACGACAGACGAACACTATACTGAGTGCGGCGACACGCAAGCAGCCCCTATTTGTACATTACAGGCCAGCCAACTACACGTGCATATAAACAGCACGCACCCTGCCGTGTTTTTCGTTTCGTTCCGGTGTCTCTCTGGTCCACCGTCCGGAAGGGCCAGAGTCGCAACAGGAGAGCCAGATGACCACGCTGTTGATTCACATATCCGAACAGCAGTTCTCTCGTTCCTTCTTGCCGCTGGTTTTTCCTTTATTTTCATTATTTCTTTTTTATTTTCTCCTTTTTTTAACCCTATTTTACCTAAGCACGTCGCTGTCGTACCCAAAAGACGCAGCCCAGCAATCTCGCGTTTCCTCGTTTTCGTTTTGCTCCCATGAAACGATAAAAATAGAAAAGGGGCGGGTGGCGGTGGCCACTGGGGATAGACCCACTTACGCATTGCCCGTTTTAGACGCTACGCTGCGTGGCGGTGCAAACAGGGACCCCAAAATTCGAGAAGAACAGAATAGCCCTCGAGCAAAAAGGAGCAGAAAAGGGCAAGCACCACGAAGCTGACCTGAGCACGCTTTTTGCTCAGCCAAAGGCGAGGCGTCATGACGAATCAAGTTGCCAGCAATATTACCTCCCAAAAGCTGCAGGCAAAATCAAACAGGTCCCCAGGATCACGAGTCTGTCACGTGCCGTTTGTTACTCAGCATAATGGTTTCGTCCCTGTGCATCGTGTGGAATCATCGGAGGATATCCGGGATGCGTCATAAGCAAGAATAATGGGACGTTTTCGAGATATATTATCACCAGGAAAGATTCCGTAGTCGTCTTCCAATAATCGAGAAGCCTCTGCATGCTGCCTGTAGCATAATATTGTTCGTAAGTGCGACCAGTCAGTTTCCCAACATCCGAACAAAGCTCCATCGTGACCATGGCCTCTTTTCGAAGCGAGTTCATCCAGCTCGGCCACCAAGACGTGCGCATCCATGCGTCTCTATCAGAGCTGCCGCCGCTGCCGCCGACCGGCGATCCAGCACATACTGGGGCCACGCCGACCATCGTCTTCCTCCACTATTGGGGCGGCTCAACGCGAACCTGGGCGCAGGTCGCATCCCGCGTCGCTGACGGTGCCGCCTACCGAACGGTCTCGATCGACTTCCGGGGCTGGGGCCTCTCCACGGGGCCCAATACTGCTTCGGGCTACTCCATTTCTGCGCTCGCGGACGACGTCGAGGATGTGCTGGTCAACCTGCGTCGCAACGGCGCGCTGGTAGGCAACCAGGTCGTGCTCGTCGGCCTGTCGATGGGCGCCAAGGTCGCGCAGGTCGTGGCAGCACAGCTGCCAAAGAACGGGGGCAGTCGTAAAAACGACGACCCGCCGACCGTCAGCGGCGTCGTTCTCGCTAGCCCGGCGCCGGTCACTGCCCTGCAGCTTGCGCCAGACATGCAGGAGCAGCAACTGCACGCCTACGACAACACTGACTCGGCTTCGTTTGTGGCCCGCAACGTTCTGACGGAATCATTTCGGGGCGAAAAAAAGCTTCCCGACTACCTTGTCGAAGACATGCTCCGGGGCAACCGGTGGGCCCGGGCGGCGTGGCCGGCCTACGCCATGGCCGAGGACGTCTCCGCGACATCCCTTAGCAGCCTTTCAAGTCCACCTTCGGTCCTAGTTTTGGCGGCCGAGAAGGATGTCGTGGAGCCCCTCGAACGTGTGCGGAGCGGCGTTCAGGGACGTATTCCCGGTGCTCTTCTCGAGGTGGTCGACGGGTCAGGCCACTTGTTGCCCATTGACGCCCCAGAGGCTGTGGCGGAGTTCATAGTACGCTTTGTGGACGGTATCGTGAAAAAGGAGAGTGAATCGTCATAACATGACAGTGCGATACAGGATAGGCCGTTGTGTGGGCGGGAGGAATGGGGGCTAGTTCTATTGCCAAAAGACGTTCTATCTGCTATACTCATCTTTTACAGTATTAAACAGGGAATATATATATATATAGTTTTATTTGTACTAACTCCAGAAAAAGACGGGCTTTTTTATCAGACCGCAGGACCTGGCCAACCACAAAAGGTGCTTCATGAAGATGGCCCGGGAGCCTTCCTCGCGGACAACCTAGCCAGTCCAGATGACCACCAGGCCCACGACCGAGCCGAGGAACTTTGGCACGTTGAATGCGTACGTACCGTCGCCGACAGAACTGCTGCGAGAGTCGTTTACGGTCTTGCAAAGGGAAATCTCATAACCGTCTAGATAGGCACCGGCGCTGCACTCGTGTCGTTCTCATCCTCTAGTTGTCAGCAGAAGCAAGCGAGCTCGGCTTCAACTGCGCTAGCCTTGCTTGTAGAGCACGCATTAAAAAAGGGATATTCCGAGTAACTATGGTCGAATTTGCAATTTGGGCGCGCACTTGGTCGTCCTGGCACGACGTTGACAAGACAAGCCGAACGTGGTGATAACCGAAAAGGGGGCCAGGCCATGGTAAGCAGTCGCAACGTTACAACACGTCCCCGCAGCAATGCTGGGGACGAACTAATAGAGACTCCATCAAGGACCTAGCATCCGCTCCTCCTGTGGCCTGGGGAGTTATTTGAATTCTGGGTCTCCAATCGCTTTGGATATTCATAACGCCATGTACGCACGCCGAGAAAGATGGAACGAACGTAGTATGTAATATACGATATGCCTATTTCGCGTGGACTGCTGGCGAGACTTTCTGTGGTGCCGACCGCGGCCCGGAAAGGGGAAAAGACGAAGGCCCTTAAAACCCGCGAGATGTGCTCTGTTGTCGACGGACTTTCGAACGACTCAGTCGCGGACTGCTTTTAAGGGAACTATTGTTGACGATGTCGGCAGAAGAGGACCAGCGGCGGGCGCGGCGGCTACCCAAAGAACAAGATGACAAGACCAAGTCCGATAAATATACTTTCTTCAGAGAGGCCGTGGCCGCCTTTACGGCAGGACTCAGCATCGGCGCTCTGCACGACCAGGCTCGTGCTCTGGCGGGCTCGCTAAAGGACAAGCTGGCCGACTTGCAATCTTTGTCGATGCTGCTGTCTTTCATCGACCGGTCGCCATCCGGTCGAGAACGGGGCCGTGCCATTGCCGTCGACATTGGCGGCTCGACTATGCGAGTGGCGGTTGTCAAAGTCGAGCCCGGCCTACTAGCTGTCGAGCAGTTCCAGAAATGGACCATTGGCGAAGATGTGAAGCATCTGGATGGCGAGAGTTTCTTCGACTGGATTGCTGGCAACATTAAGATGTTTCTTGGGGGCTTTCGGAGTCCTTCCCCTTTGGATGGGCCTGAAATCCACGAGAGCGCTTTTCTTGATACTCCGCTGGGACTGGTGTGGTCTTTCCCTCCCAAGTAAGGATTCTGATTTTGCTACATATGTATAAATAATATTAATCACACGAACTAACTGTTTCTTCTCCCTCTCTTCCGTTCTTTTCTGTTCCGTAGCCAAACACACCTTAACGATGGCGAACTGAAAGATATGGGCAAAGGGTTTAAGGTCGGAATCGACTTGAAGGGCAGAAGCATTAATGCTTGCATGGCGGCAGCGTTCCAAAGGGCTGACCTTCCTCTGAGGCTCGAGGCCATCTTGAACGACAGCGTCAGCGTCCTTCTGGCAATGATGTTCCTCAAGCCGTCGACGCAGCTTTCCATCGTCGCTGGGACAGGATTCAATGGCGCAGTCAAGCTTCCCGCATCTCGCGCCGGGTAAATTTGGTCAGCGGTCCCCGGACTGGGTCCAGAACGCCGAGCACATCCTTGTCGATGCCGAGCTCTGCGTGACGGGTCAGGGCATCTTTCCCCTCACTAAATGGGACCAGGCTACTTTGGCATGTATCCCACATGTGGCCAGCCTGTTGGGTCTGGAACTGCTCGTCGGTGGGCTCTTTGTAGGCGAGGTGTTCCGGCGGGTTGTCGTCGATGCCGTCGACAATACCGCCTTCTTGAACGGCCAGTCACTAACAGGCATATATGAGCCCTATAGCCTGCGGTTGGAAACTGTCACTGTGCTTCTGAGGTATGTGCTTTTATATCTCGTAAGAAATCCATCTCTTCTGAAGCTAAGGAGCTGATCGAAATGCCTCTTGTCGCAGTGAAGAAGGCGATAGGGAGCATCGTGACGGGATTCGACAGCGGTTGTCTGCCACCCTAGGCCTGTGCACTCCTATTTCACAAGAGGAAATGCTGCTGTTGCGAGACCTTTCCCGAGCCTTGATGACGCGAGCCGCAGCTTTTCTCTCTACGGCCGTCTATGCCGTGAAGACCCTCCACGATGATGCATTCCAGAAGGACACCGCGGTGCCAATGCGAACACGCTCGCTATGCACCGTCTCCTGCATTGGCTCGGTGATTGAAAAGTGTCCTGGGTTCATGGAGCAATGTCAGATGTATATTAACGACCTGCACGCCGACGGTACCACTCTGGCATCAGAGCCCAGCAGCACGACGGGCCCGAAGCTGGTGGTAGCTGCCGAGTCGAGCCTCACAGGCGTCGCGGTTGCTGCTCTGATGGCAAGTTCCCAAAAGGCTGCGGGGGGGGAGGCGAGGGCGACAAAAGAGGCGATGCTGGTCGACTCTAGTATCAGCAGCTCGCTCGGCTCTGCAAGAATGGGGTCCAGACCGTTGGCACATTGAGCGCCTAGCATGCCGTGGCTATATCCATCCAGGTTGCCGGTGGTCGTAGCACTGAGATCGACCTAATCTCACATTGTCTGCGAGCAGACGACTGGTTGCTGCCGCCGCTGCTCGTCAAGTTCGACTACGGCAGGAAAGCCTCCGACAACAAAGTTGAACTCCGACCATCAAACCATTAGCAGTAACGGCTGGTCGTCCCGAGATTCGAAATTCTTGTGGCTGCCTCCCAACACAGTCAGGAGCGAGGACAAGGCCGTGGCCATGCACGCCTTGGCGTCGTCCCGCTTGCGGGTAGCAGAGATGGAGATGTCAACGCGGAACCGCTGGCAGATCTCGCGACGCTTGCGCCCTTTTTTTGACGTGGCCGAGCGGAACTGCAGTCGATTCCATGCCACAGGCGTCTCTGGCGGACATGGCCCCATTGACAGAGGCCCAGCGTCTTTTGCCGCTGCGCAACTGTCCACTCCGGCTCGGCCCGCCCTCTCACCCCCATCGACCGCGGCCATGCGCGCAGCAGAACATCGCCCACGAACCGGAAGCGGTTCCGGTGGTAACCCAGCAGCACGTTGTCTGTCCGACCTCCGGCGGTACTGCTGCTGCCTTGCTCCTGGTGCTGCTGTCCCAAGTCCAGCGGCTTCCGGGACAGGATAAAAATGCCTACAGAAACGCCTGGACGGAGATGGTGGCGGGTTGGTGGGCCTCGTCGTACATGGTACAGAGTCTGGCCGCCGGCCTGAACGCGATCCGGACGCGGCCCACCGCGTTCCCGACGTCGCCCTCATCCTAAGCTTGCATCATGGCAGCGACGCGAGGGTGCGCGGAGAGTCTGCCGCGATGGATGATGCAGTGCGAAGCGGCATCATGCCTGTTATTCGATGACTTCATGTGGGGCGCCAGCTTGGGAAGACAATGTTGTCTGGTGGAAGCATACTTTGCTAGGCCTTCTTTTCTGACACTAAAAAGCATGTTTTACATTTTCCTCGTCCCCGTGTATTTTCTTGAAGAATCTTTTTCCTCGCGAAGTCGCGTACTATGGCGGAGGCTCGCCTAGCTTTGATCTCTTGTCTCATCTCACCTTGTCTTTTTTTTAAAAAAAGGAAATCAAAAAATTTTCAGTTTAGCTGTAGCTGTGTCTCGTTTCTCGTCTTCTTTTTACGTTGAGTCGAGCGCTCCCTTTTCGCGCCATTCATCTCCGTGGTAGTCATTTTTGGGCTGTGCCGTATATCTAGACCAGAAGAGATTCGACAGCATGCTAAAGAGCACAACGGCACGAGCATCCCGAGGAGAGCAAGCAAGCCACAGTGTCGAGCAACAAGGCCTCAGAGATTTTCCAATTCTCGCCAATGCCTTCTGTCATATCTGCATCCACGGTATGCATTGTCACATCCCAAGTACATCTCGACTTCCGCCTCCATTTCCTCATCTCTTCGCGATGCGCTGAGCCATGCGGCAACACGTGTCTTGGAGAATTCAGTGGGCGGTCAAGGATACGTAGATCACAATCAAGCTCGAGACGAAAATAGGTAGGTGTTCACTGAACTGAGGCTGACCAGAGCTCTTGCAGAAGTGTTTTTTTTTTAGCCTGTGGCAGTACGGAGTACTCCGTACTTTCTTTTGCCCCATTTCGGTGTCTGTCCAAAACCGAACAAGATCTCCAGAGGAGGCGGTTGCTATTCAAATATATTGATAGATCGGCACTGCCATATATTAACATCTACGATATATTACCTTGTTTCCTCTATGTGCATCCGCTTCTTGTCTATTTTTCTGGGTCTGCCTTGGCTTCAGCCATCCCGTTCCGTCGTGACTTGCCTCCCGTGCCCGGGTCTACGAATGGCGTTCATGGTCCATGGGGCCAGCACGTACGCGATACAATGGCATATCGTGCGTGCTCGACATTGCATGCACAAGGCGAGAAGATGAGCGGCGGCGCGTTCTTTTTTCATATCATACCTCGTATCATTTCAGGCTCTGCAGGTGCTCAGAGAACGAGCCAGCTCGTCAGCACAGGTGCAGCGAATGCAGGTCGCTATACATTCATACCATGGCCATGAAGTGTTTTCATTATTAATGAGATGCTCAGCGCGAGGATGTACCCCCGGGCTTCGATTTCGATGCCGTGAAGCCCTGCAATCATGCAGGAGCCGTGGTTTCTCACCGGAGCTTCAAAGTCAATTGCAGCTTCGAACGGAATTATATCTCCTATTTTTATCTTCTGCGCCTTGGCAGGAAATGAAGTCGGTCTGAATAGGCTTACCTTGCTTGGCTACGCCGGTGGCAGCCGAATGAGCAATATGGCGAGGCTGCATCCCCAGATCTTTGCATATTTTCTCCTGCTCTGCGGAGTACTTCGCGATCGATCTCCGTAAACAGACGGAACCAGGAAGAACAACCTGCCTAATGCGTGCGCGTCGTCGGCTCTACAAATTAAAGCAAAGAATTACGATATACGATATAAAGCACGAAGGCTAGAAGAATGCTATTATCGTGTAGAAATGTCCCATGTGCGCGAAACCAGGCCGACGACGGGCGAGGATGAGAAGAAAGGCAGAAGAAGAAATGGAAGATGAACGGAACGAAGGACCAAACAAAGCCCCGTCGTCAGCCAGAAACGACGAGGAAAACCGTCAGATTTCAGCTCTCCATCCCTGTGATCTACGAAATATGGAGTAATTATGGAGTATGGCTTCTTGTCCGCTGTTTCTACCCTTTTCCCTTTTTCTTTCTTCTTTCTTCTTTCTTTCTTTCTTTCTTTCTTTCGTTCCTCTTCTTCCGCTTATTATTTATCGTTGCTGACCATACCAGCATATGATCTGGTTCGGAGACACGTCCACAAATTATCCCATAGTCATGCCGCGGGCAATGCATAAGGTCTGGTTCTGCTGCCCACAGTGGCCGTAATGAAATTGCACAGTATTAATAAACGTGCACGCTCTCGCGCCCTCTGTGGTCGCCAAGTTGAGTGGCGTGGCGGATTCAGGAAGGAGGGCACTTCATTTAACACTAGGACTTCTCAAAGGACCTCCCGGACTGGTCGAGGAGGGGCGCGGTCTTGGCCTGTGCTGTCTGGCCACACAGAGTCGCAGACAGTATGGGGCCTTTTAGCCCCACACCCTTTGGCAGACACGGGGTGCGATACCTGTACTTCGGCTGTCCACTAGACCCCAGCGAAAGTCCCTGTACCCCCTACTCCGTACTGGGGGGCGTTTCGCTAAAATGCCGAGACTGGCACCCAATTTGCGATTCTGCCCAGCCCACAACGGTCTTTCTTTCCCTCCCTATGGCCTAGCCCTTTTATGTCGTTCGCCCGCTGTTTCTTTCCCTTGCCTTACCCCTGGCCTAAGCCTAGTCCCGTTTCTCACCAACCGACTAAAATGATCTTACTAGACCCTTGTTGCGCGGTTTCCCTCTTCATTTTCCCTTCCTCCGGTACCTTCCTTCGCTAACTCGTCAGCTGAAGTGCACTCGTACTTGTACAGGACGTCGTCTACTCCGTACGAGTACTCCGTACACGAAGTTGGGGAAAACAGGAAGGAAAAAGGAAGGGGCCAACCGACCCAACTCTCTCCTTGTGTTTTTCTACGAAATATGCTAACAAAACGCGTGCTTTGCCACTCACTATTTACTGCGTTGACTGCCCACGATAGAGTTACTGCGCAAAGTATCCCAATTGCTCTCTACAGGGAAAGGGCCCAGCAGTGCTTGCTGGGCGCTGCAACTGCAGGAACAGAGCCGTTCCTTACCCCTGTCGCCTAATAAATCTGCTCATACTCCGTACTCCGTGTGCATGCGTCTGCTGTTCCTTCCGAGTCTTCGTATCTCACAAACTTCAACAAGGATGGAATCTCTCTTTTTCCACTCTCTCCCCTTCCTCGCAGCCCTCCCTCGCACTTTTCACCCACACCCCCTTTTCACCTCCACCATCCTAGCACACTTCGTCGGTCTTCACGCACCGCCCACACGCCCCATCGTAAATCTTCAGAGGGTCCCTTTCCCTCCTTTCGTTTCCTCGTTCCTCACGGCCTCCCAAAACAAGCGACTCCTCTTTTCTTCCTTCCTCAGGAAACAAAACAAAGAAGTACATCGCCGCCGCTCTTTGTTCTTCGCCATTTCTGTTGGAAACAACCCGCCTACGTCTTTGATGACCGTGACGGGCTTTTGAGAAGAGTTATTAGTTTCGTTGCCTCTTTTCATCCCAACATCTATGCTCTTTTCTTCCGCCACATTTCGTTCTTTACTGAGAGCTAGTCTCGCCTTCCATTCATTCACTGCTTAACTTTTCCCTTTTTTTCTCTTTTTTTCTTTCTTCCAACTCTCGCTCATTTTCTCCCTTTTCTGCGTTGTTTTGGATAACCTTTTCTTGGATTCTTCCCCCGCGCCTCTTTCTCTCGACCTCTCACGCTCGACCTCTCACGACCTCATCATCTTTCACGATCGTCTACGAACAGCGCGTCCTTTGGCCTTTTTCGAACAACACCCGTTGCTTCCTTCGACAATCGCTGTGGCCTCGGACGCGGTCGAGTACAATCACGACGAAGACGTAAATAGCGGTGGGCCTGTCGCTCCAGAGACGGCTCCTAACGGACCTTGCTCCTCGTTGTTCTTCATCCCTCGCCCGTTTCCCGACCTGCGCCGTCTCGACTTTCTCCTGTCGATCAGTGATACGCTCCCTTCTGTTTACGACTCAATTCTATTTTCGCTTGTGCCCCGTTTTTCCAGATTTGTCGGTCTCCTTCCTGAGCACATCAATCAAGTCCATACGTCCTCGCGTATTTTGGCCCGTGGATTGCTACCACACCTTCTCTTACCCTGAATCACGATGGCGGCCTACGAAGTAGAGCCCAGTCCGACGACCGAACTGGAAGCAGCAGGTTTGTTTTTTCGATTCTTCTACTGCGTTGTTCACATATTTACCCTTCCCATGATATTCGCTGTATTATTAACGCGTGCTCTTCCTTTTGCAGTCGCCCTCCATGTTCTTTTCCCAAGACAGTCTGGCTGTGTAACATGCTCAGATTCGACACCTGCCTGCCCAAGCTGCCCAGCTGGACAGAGTTGTCAGGTCACCGTTCCTCTGACTTGCACCGAGTGCCCGAGCAGCTACTGCGCTGCGAATGCGGCCTCCCCAACAGCGAGTGCGAAGTCGAGTGCTCCACCTAGCACCGGTGCCATTGCCGGCGGTGTGATTGGTGGTGTTGCCCTAATTGCCATAGTGACTTATCTCGTCTGGAGATTTTGCATAAAGGCCAAGAGGCAGCAGGTTTCGGCGAAGGCAGAGGAATATGGCGAGGTTGGTCAGGCAATGGACGGTGGCCAGTCCTTTGCCTCACGCCGGGACCAGCGTGCATCGACACATACCGTGCACTCGATTGCTTCGACTGTTCTGACGAGAGCCTCAAACATCATCCAGATTGCGTACATCCCTGGAGTTATGAACCGTGCCACACCTACCTCCCCTACAGTTCTTGTCCCGCCCGTCCCACCAATCCCGATTGCCATTTCGAACTCATCTCAGGCGAGCACGCCCGCCGGTACCGAAGAACAGCACTTCTTTGTGCCGGGCGATCTCCGCGATTCTACCTATTCAGGGTTTTCTGGCTTCAGCGACCGGACGTCATATGCTCGGACGTCGTACGCACCGCGTTCCAGCATTGCCTCTACCATCTATGGAAAGAACGCTGTTATTGTGCCACCACCTCAGACAGGCATGAGAATCAAGCCTACCATGGTCAACTTGAAGTCGCCAAGCAACCTCGGCCCAGGAGGCTCTCTGACCCCCCCAGTACCCAGCGTTGACTACGAGAAATACAACAACTTGAGGCCCGTGAGTGTTGCAAACAGCACTTTCAGTGTTGGCTCTACTTTCCTCAACAATGCCAGTGCGCACACAGCGATGCCAGCACGTCCCGTCGTCGTCCGCGTCGGAAACGGCCCCAAGAAACCATCAAGCAGCGGCAGTGGAAGCAACAACTCTGACACTGAGATCCTCCCCGGCGGCCCAGAGAGCAAAGAGAACGTTTCATTAATCTCCCCAGTAAGAGAGAAGTTCTCGTCTCCTCTTTCCAGCCCAGGCCGTGACTCAACAGCCTATACGATTATCGAGGATTCCCCGACGCCCGACCAAGGCCCTTTCTCCGACCCACCAGCTTCACCTAGCCGCCGAACCGCAAGTGGTCTAAGCGCCGTTATTGAAGAAGCCACAAGGCGAGCTTCCCAAAGAGACATCGCTAGCACATCAGCGGAGCGTGAACGAAGTCCCTTTGGCGATGAAAACGCCACGCATGATATTTAGTGCGGCCCGTCTTTAGTTACCAGTAACTCAGGGCATTCGAGATGTCTTATTTTGCAGCCATTTCCGAGAAGATTTGAGACATCAGGATACCTGACTCTGTGGCCAATTCTATGTACAAAGACACAGGAAAACGGGGGAGAAAAGAATATACCCGGACGTGGTAGAATATTTGCTTACTTTTTGGTTATTTCGCTTGGGAGCTATGGATATGGTCTTTTTGTTTTGGGATGGCCGACCTGTTTTAGTTTATCTTCTCTTCTTTTCTACCTTTTTAACCCAAGCCAGTGGCACCATATTGGGCTTTCCCTCCCCCCCCTCTACCATCCATATTCTTTTGGTTAAGAGATGAATCCTCGATGGCAGATGATTAGCATTAGAGCTTCGCATGAAGTCCCCCTTTGTTTATCGCTTCTTGCACCCCGATCTAGAGCATATGCATGAGATTTGTGAAATTGAAATAATGAATTTTCCTACGACACGTTATTTGCCGTGTTTGCTTCGCTTGCATGTGCGTGCTGGCATGGGGCCATTCCACGTGAATACCAAGCCTCTCCGGATATCACGAGTCGCGCCTCGGATTTAGCCCTCGTTCATAGGAAAAAGCAGTAACCGCGAATTTGCATGGTCTTATTGGATGAGCCTCTCGGTCAGCACTCTGTCCCCTTGGCACGTTGTTACCAACAGACTCGTGTCAGGGCTTATTCGGCGTCATCTTTTCGCACGCGCTCTATCGGGGGACCCAGTGGTTGATACACGTGCTTTTGTGTAACGAGTCTAATGGAGGGTGGTTTAGAAGTGAGACGAATTTTTACAGCCATGCTCGAAATTTTACTGTTTATTATGCTATGTTTACCTGCAACGGGCGTTTCCAGTTCCTTTCTTCCCGCCAGCTTTCCCTCGTGTTCTCACCGACGGGACGTCCCTCACCGACACCGACGGGCAAGGAGGCTAGGCAGAGAAGGGAAAACACAACCATTGACAGAAGGATATTGGAATCGGACGAAGCTTGCCTGCGTGGGGGTATCAGGCCATCATATATCGGGTTCCTGATTTTGTTATATTTTCCCATTCATCTCTTGCCCTTCCATTTCCTCCGTCTTAGGCACATTTTAATATCTCGGAGATGCCCGATCTCGTCTTCTCGCTTTCGTCGTCGTCTATCACGTCAAGATAGAGCGGTGTGCGTGGGGTGGATAGCCAGCAAAAGATAGACAAAGGCGATCAAAAGGAGAGACCCAGCAATAATGAGGGATACAGCCTTTAGGATGCCGCAAAGAAAAAGAACAGATGGAAACAAGAAGATTGGAGTGAGAGACAATGTAAAAAAATAGTCCGCGGGCGTGCTTCTTCACCGCTATCTGCCTTGCATACCATTCTCCTAAGTGTTGTTACTGGCACATCGTGTTTCCCCCAGCCTCTTTGTCTCGCTGGATCTTGTCGCTCTAGCGGTTGAAAAGACAAAATGTAGAAAAAAACTGACAAAAAGAAACCAAGATGCGCTCGCATGCCCTTTGCCTGCCGGTGACGGAGGCCGGGAATGAAGAGCCAGTGAACTTGCCCCCATTTGCACTCCCACTCGATACCCCCACGGGGTTGTTTTTTGTGATTCAGGAGCTCGGAGCAATTTTCTTCTTCTTTCTCTTCATAACCTGTTGGGAGGGTAATACCCGTTTCTTCGATCTCTACTTCTAGGCGGTCGGAGATGACGTCGTGCGACGAAGACGGGGAGGAACAATTCGGTTCTTTTTTTTTCCCCCCCAAAGCCGAGAGAAATCCAAGCCTTGATCCCCGGGCCCCAAGGCGACGATGGAAAATATTGATCTCTTCTGAACCTTTTATGATTTCGAGCCTACAAGAAAATGGGGTATAAATACGGAGTATTTGCTATCTCCCACGCAGACGAGCAAAATAACACCTTCCGTACGGAGTATTGGCGCCAGGTGAAAAGAAAAAGCCACCAGGGGAGCATATGCGTCCCTCCGCGCATCTATTATGTTGGCAGTCACATGCAGGGAGCCGCTTTCTTCTTTTCTTCCCTCTTTTATTTTCTTTTGTTCTTCACCTTCCCTTCTGGCCTTCGATTGTATTCTTCCCGCCCTGCCTACCCGCGCAGAGTCGCACAGGGTATTACTTACCACCACCGTCTACCGTCGGGAACCGACCGCCCCTGTTCCGTTGCCGTACCCTTCAACAATAAGCGGAGGCTTGATCCGATTTTCGTCTCACAGGAAGTAATGTGCTTATGCAGTGTTTTACATAGCCAGGCCAGGCGACCTCACGCTCACATACAACAGCCCTCCCCATTGGACTGCTCTGTGGCATGCGATTGGCTACACAGGTGAAATGAAGAAAATGGCACACGAGGAGATGGGAGAAGCAGCATGTCAGCAAGAGCGCCAACTAAGGAGGCAGGAAAGATCTAAAGAGGTACAAGGGACAGGGCCTGAGCAACTGCAAATTATCAAGAAAGGCAGAAACCACCCAGGCACGGTAGTGTGAACGACGACGCAAGGAATCTAAAAGGGGGGGTTGGCTCAGGCAAGGGGAAGGAAACTTTTATGCTCAGGCGGCGTATACAAATCTGTCCGACTGAGGGGAGAGAGAAGAGGAAAAGAGAAAAAAGGAAGAAGACCCTTCGTTTCTTCCCCATTTCACAAACGGGCACGAGCAGAGGCTACGTCGTAGTCGGGGAGTTTCCATTTAGGGAGCTGCACTCGAAACAGCGGAAGGAGAGAGCAACAACCACACTGGTCACCACGCAGCAGAAAAGACGGAAGCGAAGGGAGTGCTGACGACGACCATGTATCGTGCGTGAGACAAGTGTCTCCCTAGGGAGAGAAATGAGGTTTTACAACATGCAGAAATGGAGGAAGGTAGAAAATAGAAAACCGCCTGGTATTGTGATGTATTCGCAGCCTGCGAGCGGCGGCAAGCGCTTGAGGGAAAGCAACTCCAGACCGTTGCAGCGGAGTTTTCGTAGCCTTCTTTGCGGCTGTGAATACATACTTTATTGTTTCGGTTTCTGGTTTTTATCACCCTCTTTAATTTTTGATAAAAACAATGTGCGTCGTGGTGATGGGATTGGGGCTGTCCCTGTTCGCTATGGCGTGTTTTTCTTGGTGAAGCACAGAATGCGCTGTATTATTTCGACTTTTCCTTAACCAGGCAAAAAAACCCTGTCCGGCTCGTACGAAGTATTACTCCGTACTCCGTAGTAAGATAATATGAAAAGAGAGAGTGGGACTGTTTGGCTGTCGAGCTGCAGGCCCGGCCAGCCAGATGGGAGAGAGAGAGAGAGAGAATCAAATCGTATGGGTGAATCAAAAAAAAAGAGGACCGTAGCAGGGCGACGGCAAGCGGTCCTGCCCACCATCACGGCGGACGTAGAAAGTGCCGTAGACACCGTTTTCCCCACTCAGACAGTATAAACACGGTTATATACACTGTAACAGCGTAGCTCTCTCGCATAGCAAGGTCCTTGACCGTTGTGTTCTGCTGTACGAAAATTGAACGCTTTCTTCTGTACTCCGCAGCATTCGTCAACGCCGGGGAGGTAAATGAGCAATACGACTAAAAGACAAGAACAAAGGGGCTGCCCAGCATTTTAATTTTCTGGCAGTAGTGACAAATTTGACCTCTCGCACTGCGCCGCTTCTGTACTTCTGATCGCTAGCGCTCATGGTGCAGCGCAGAAGTACCCATGCCTCGACGGGGCCTTCCTCCAAACAGACGCCAGGAGTATCTTATGACGAGGACTAGCTAACACACAGGACAAAGACAGAGTGCAAAAAGAAACAGGAAGCCAAGGCAGGCAATCGCAGGCTGGGTAAGGGCCCCCGTTTTGGACACTACTGCGTGGGCAAGCTGCTCTACTGTACGGGCTGCAGTAGCTTTTGCAGTCTTCAACGTCCTCTGGTAGATCTTATCTTTTTCGAAAGACGGTTGCCCGTACGGAGTAGTCTGTACACGTTCGAGAAAGCAACTTGGGCCGGTGCAAAATCCCTCTTATGGCTCTGTGAGCGGCTATTGCCAGGCCCTTGATGTTCCCAAGTGTCAGGAATCGCATGTGAACAGCACAGGGCCCAAAAAAGGGAAGGAAGCTGAAAGGGTGGACAGCCAGAGAGACAGCAGGAGACACGTCCATGCAAGCTTGGGCACGGGCCAACACCCCGCCTTGTCTGTTTTAGCGTCCAAGCTTGCTCTTTGGGCATAGCGCGCATGCGCCTCTCTTCGCCTGCTGCGAACATGAGGGCTTTCCCTTTTTCCTATTCTGTCTGAACTGTGCCCTTGGCCAGAAGGATCCAGTCCGGGTGCCTCGAGGGTTTAAGTCGTGTGTGCCCAGTCTCGGCGTCTGCTTCCTATCCGGCTTGTTCAAATTTTCGAAATTCCCTTCTGTGCGCGACGAGCTGTCCCAAAACGGACGAGATGCCTACTACCTACGCCAGGAAAGCACGCTGTGCGTCTGTCTGTCGATGCCCGATATCATGGCTGGCCTGCTTGCACTTTGCACTTACACTCATGCCCTGCAGCGCAGACCCGTATCCCTGCATGGGGCCTTCTGTGATGTTCCGTTTCTTACTCCGTAGACGGACCTGCGAGCCTTGAGCTGCCGATCAAAAACAAGTTCAAAATCAAGCGATGGGTAATAGACCAGAGAGCGAGGGAGCCAGGGGATGCTCCGTGGCAATATATTCTGACCAGAGGAGGAGAGAACCAAGTGGTCTTGCTCGTACAACCAGAGGGCACGGATTGATCCCACCGTTCATCTTTTCCCACCCGTCCCCATGTGTGATGCGATCCGTGGATGGGAAGAGAAGCAGACGAAGAGGAAAGTCGCAAGGAAGAGTCCGGTGCGGTGGGCAGCATATCGTGCCTCGCGCAGCATCCGACCGCAAGTTCTTGGGCGCAGTGGGTGCGCTTAGCCAGTGAGTCCCTTGCCAATCTCTGTCAATCTCTGCCTGAAAGTGCGCCGGTCTCTTTTTCTTTTTTCTGCACCTCCTAGTCTCCCCTCTCCAGGCGCAAATAAACTCGCACATCCGCAATGGGCGCAAGTATCCAGCACCAGCTTTGCAGACGATCTTTGCTCCATGTGCCTGCGAACCGGCCGGCATGTATCTTGTTGCTCCTGTGCATCGCTTCGATAAAAGCCTCGTCTTATGTCTTGGCCCTCTGTCTTCCCATTTTATTCCCCTCGGCTCACTTCCGAACGGCGCGGACGTTAGGCCGACGCTGGTGAGCGGTCGTCCACAGGCAGAAATGGAATGCATGCAGGCACAGCTATCATCCCATTTTTGCCTGTGGACACGCTTTCCCAAGATGTGGCTTTTCTCCCAGGCCCAGCTTAGCATACACGGTGTGCACATGCATGTGCGTGCGTGTGATGTCAGACATATTGTGCCATAAGGCTGCTGTTGGCCTGGCCCCTGCCTCCCACTCCCCAACGGCGCTGGTCGGCGACTACGGAGGCGCCTCTGCTGTATGATGCTGTTAGTATCTTATGGTTTTGATCTGTAATTCTGTTCGCCTCTGTATTGTGTTCGTTCCGTGCTGGGTGCTGCGAGCTAGGGACGCATTAGTTCGTAGCACTTGATGGGTTCCGGTGAGCCATCTCTGCCGCGGTACGCCCTCCGGGTGGCTCGCCGCTGCGCGCTAAGGTCGTAGAGACACCCACTGTAGCGCAGGCATACTGCGGACGGTGCGTCGTGTCGACGGTGTAGTTTGCAGTAGTCAGCTCGCCTGTTTTTCCCTTTCTTTGCGTCTCGCTGGCCGCTAGCCTAATGCACCTTACCTCTGATACAGGGCGCGCGGTGTTTTCGGGCGTCTCTCATACAGAAGCCGCCGTCTTGGCCACTGGCCTGGCTTCCTCACTAGCTTTCACGCTGCCGTTCGTTTCTCTCCCTCTCGTCTCTTCGTTGTCTCCCCCTGTTCCGGTATCATCTTCCCCTCCCAATCCTTTCCTCTGGGTTTCCTGGTTCTCCTTGCTTCCTCTCGCTTCCTGCTTCCTGCTTCCTGCTTCCTGCTTCCTGCTTCCTGCTTCCTGCTTCCTGCTCCCTGCTTCCTGCCTCCTGCTTCCTGCTTCTTGCTTCCTTCTACATTTCTTCCTCGGCCCTTTCTATTACGGCAGAATTACAGTTTCTCGGGGTCTTGCTAGCTGGCCGCTTACACTCTCGCCCCGGTGCGTGCTCTCCTTCCTGTGCTCTTTCCTCCCCTGGCTTGTTTCCGCCTACCTCTTGCTGCATCGGTCTCCCAGTTCCTCCCGGCTCATTCTCTTCTCAAACTCGCCCTTTCTCTTTTTCCGTCCCCTCCCCTCCTTGCCTCTCTTTTTTTATTATTATACCGATTTTTTTGGAGGGGGAAAGAGGGAAGAAAGCTCGGACCCGCTAGCCGGCTCCTTCGTCCATCCAACGCCAAACTACTCCATCCCATCTCAACCGCCAACCATACTTCTTCCCTTCCCTTTCTCCTCTCTCCTTCTCCTTCTCGTCTCTTCTCTTCTCGTTTCCTCCGTCCCTTTATTTTCTTTTCTGGAATAGCCGTGCGGGACATCGTCTCCTAAAATCTCTTTCTTTTGCTTTTCCCATCCCATGCCTCATCCTCTTCGCCTATTCTTTGACTCCGCTCCTCCTCGCCCCGAGCAACGACGCACTGCCGCCCCCGCCCACCACCTAGCCTCTTCCCCTTAACCCTCTCTTTTGGACCTGCAAGCTCGCTGCTTCGTTCGATCTCTGCTGTCCCATATCTGTTTTTCAACTTCTGAAAACGCCTGGAATCCTTCCATCAACGGCCCCACGAACCCTGCTAAGGTCCAGCAAGAGACAAACAAACCTGAAGTGCCAGCCTTTTGGCTTTTCGCCCGCCTTTATCACTCTCGGCTTGCTCTATTCCCTTATCCCCTTCCGCTATCAACGACCTACGGACCTGAAAAAAGTGTAGAGCTACTCTTTCTTTGCGTACTAGTTTCTCCGTCGGCGCCGCCTTCTCTCTTTCAACCCCTCCACCAAAAACACGCAAGGCAACAGAAGGCAAACAACCCCCCCAAAAGCCAGAAATACACTATTGCGACAACCCGACATCCTCCCCCTTGCCTACCAGCAGAACAGCTAGCCTAGCTACATGAGCTATCTCTAATCTATTGTTCTTCCATCTCCGACGGCGACCTCGAGCAATCTATTCAGTCTAAACACCCCTCTTCTCTCTCCCCTCCCCACATTCTTTTTGTTTTTGCTCTTCACTCGCGCATTTCCTTGCCTCTTTCTCCTCCCGTTCTTACTAGGCTCGAACGACAGTGACGGCCACGATTCACAAACGACCCAATCTCGCTTTCGAAATCGTATAGTTGTCGTTTGGCGACACCTCCTCATCTCACAATGGCGAATAAAATGGTGCTGTACAAGCTGGTGGTGTTGGGAGATGGCGGCGTGGGGAAAACAGCTCTGACCATCCAATTATGCCTGCAACATTTTGTTGAGACAGTAAGTGTCTAACTCGAAGCCTCCGTCTGTATTTTGTCTTCCTTTTCCTTTCTTTTCCGTTTTGGCGTGCATTGCTCTTTCGAGAACCTCTTCGCATCAGGTGACAACTTTGGCCGTCGCCACGCTTATGTGAAGCTGGCGCGGTCTTGGCCTCGGTCTTCTGTAAACACTGCACCTGGTTATGAATGTCTTCCTCTCATGTCCTGTATCTGCTGGAAAGGTTTTTGCTTCCGGATACCCTTTTGTTTGCTGGTCAGCCTTGCGCTTCTGAATCCCAATCTGGGGTCGTAGCTATCTGCTGCAGCTTGCTTCCTATCATCTTCTTCTTCACGCTCCGACCGCGAGCTGGCACCTGCTTTCTGCTACCGAATTGTAGCTCTTACCTGCATCGCATGGAACATCGGCTAACGCTCTTTCTATATAGTATGATCCAACAATCGAAGACTCGTATCGAAAGCAAGTCGTCATCGATGGGCAAGCATGCATGCTAGAAGTTCTGGACACGGCGGGCCAAGAAGAGTACACAGCTTTACGCGACCAATGGATTCGAGACGGGGAAGGCTTCGTACTAGTCTACAGTATTTCCTCGCGGTCATCCTTCTCACGCATCAAACGTTTCCACCACCAGATCCAGCGAGTCAAAGAGTCTACCGCATCATCACCATCATACCCCGGCTCACCGCTGGCCGCAGCAAACTCACAAGCCCCCGTGCCCGTCATGCTGGTTGGTAATAAGAGCGATCGGGTGACCGAACGCGAAGTTTCAACCCAAGAAGGACATGCTCTCGCTCGTGAGCTGGGATGCGAATTCGTCGAGGCCTCAGCTAAGAACTGTATAAACGTGGAGAAGGCCTTCTACGACGTGGTTCGCATTCTGCGCCGCCAGCGCCAGCAAGCAGCACGCCCTCTGCCTCCGGCTGGGGGAAGTCGTCGGCCGCAAGGCGGAGAAGGCGGTTCACGGCGAACCGATTCCGAACGGTACCGGAGGTCTAAGAGCAACCGGTGTGTTATCTTATGAAGATGCCACTGCTACCTGCCCCCTCCCCCTTCGCTCGGACGCGACTCAAGAGGCTCTTATTCGCTAGCCGGCTTGCCCTCTTACTGTCGCATTTTCTTTTTCTCCCTTAGCCCTTTTTTTCGCTCTCCCTACGCCTTATTGGCTTTTTTTGCTTCTGGTTTGGACATACCTACATGCCGAGGCTTTCCAACCCTTCTGTCGCGCCGCGCCCGAACATCCTCGACCATTTCCTGTCAGGCTTCGAGGCGCACACTCTTCAAGGTTTTCGAATACATGCATATAAGTCTCTCTGCTAGGGCGAGATTTTCCCCTCCCAAACCCTTCGATACGACTTTACGACTCTTGCACGGGGGAAAAAAAAGTAATTTCTCAAAGGAAAAGAATGTCACTTTTTCGAATTCACATACAAACAGACGATGATGACGAATATGCACCCCTTTCCTTCGGTGCTGGAGAAGATTTCATCAGCATTTTCTCCCCCTCCTTTCCATTTTTTGCGCCTCTCTATCCGCATCTCTATTACTAGAAATGAGATTGGTCTTTTTAGTCTCATCGTTTCAGGCCGACTGTCAATCCCGCTTATTTGCAACGAAGCCGACGTCTGAATAGACGCACACTCATTAGCATCACTTTTTGTTTTATTTTGAAGAACACCCTCGTGCTCTTCATTCCGGCACATGGTTCATGAAGAAGAAGATATACCAAGAAACATCGATAAAAAAACCGCGAAAAGATATAAACCGGATATGAGCATTAGCAGGGCGCAGGGTTAATATCGATCCACGGAATCAGGGGCTTACTGCGATTTTATAGGAAAGAAGGTGGTCTCTGCGACCTTTTATATCAGCAAAACTAGCTGGAGTTTTGGAGTATGGCCCTGGTCGTCTCTATTTTTCTGTTTTGATTCACTTGGCGGCACTGGATCTTGCCACCGAGACCGCGGTCGTTGTCGTCTATAAAAATTTCAATTTCCTCCCTCTCACTCCGACAGGCGTTGTCGTCTTCTATTATGTTCATTGCTTTCTTATCGCTGGTTTTTATTTATTTAAGGCGAAGCGTCTGCGCTAGGGCCTGTTGTCTTGTCTTACTATACCTCATGTGTTGAAGAGCTCTTGTGGCCTTCCTCGCACACCGTTCTAGTTTGGGTGATTGTATATAAGTGGGATTCCTGTGTGCTATGGCGTGAAGGTTGCTGTATGTATGCATGCTATCCGATATATCTTACGCCGAGTGGGTGCGAACAGAAGTAGGGACATGCTTACGTTCGCTGTCGACCCAGGCGTGAGCGCCGGGTTGACCAGGCCCTACCTACTACCGGCGCGATAACAGGCAAGCCAAAGAGTCGAGGGAGGCCGGAGATGACATCTTACAAGGCAGAGTCGTTGCAGGTAAGATTTGGCTAGCTCGCATTTCAAAATAGCCTTCATAAAGCCTACGGTGACGTTTCCTTGTTACGGTGGCTTTATTATGATAATGTGTTCTTACCCGAATTTCGTCTATTCTCTGGTTCCCTCTTCGTGTTTTGCCTCCGTCCAGGCTAAAAAGCCGGTCTCCAGTTATGCTGCTTGGCTTGTGGCACGTTTTTAACAAATGCGTAATTCGCAGACCGTGGGAAGCAATGCGCCTGCCTTCGGTGGATAAGCGCTGCAAGCCCGGAGCTTGGCAACTTCTTCCCTCTGCATCTCCCTTTAAGACGGCCCTTCGCCTGGCCTATAGGGCTCGCCCGGCCCACGCTAAAATAATGACCACCCCCCTTTTCTGGTGGTGCCCTCGGCCAGGAACCACCAATGCGCCGCGGATGCCAGATCGCGCCTACGATGTGAATGGCCAGTTATGGTAATGGAAAATAGCAAGTTACTTACGTTTTCGATCCTTTTTTTTGCCTTTCCCCCAACATCGCCATCTCGAGCGCCCCTCTCGCTCTACACTTTTCTCTTCACGCCGCTCCTTTCTTACTCTTTATCTTTTTTTCTTTCTTTCTCTTCGTCGCTCATTTCCTGGGATGGGTCTACTCTGATCTTTGCTTTTCTCCTTTTCCACTGCATCAATAGCTCGAACCGACGACACAATATACGACCTGCCGTCCACAATAACGAGCTCGAGAGAGCTAGGAAAGCACCTAACTAGACGAGGCAGCGCGATTGCTTTCCACTGACTGACTTGCTGTGCCAGAGAGGCCCATCAGCAGCCATGGCGGGGTTTCCGCGCTTCCGGTTCCTGGCCATTGCCATGGTGTTCCATTTCATATACATATTCTCTATTTTCGACATCTACTTTGTCAGTCCTGTTGTCTCCGGCATGCGGCTCTTCCAGCTGGAACGGCCGGCCGATGCCAAAGCCCCCGCTGATCGGCTCGTCCTGTTTGTCGGTAGGTGTAGTTCCGGCCTCTCGTTCGCCGGGCCCTTTCTTTCCTCTGCTTCGTCCCCCTCTCTGTTCTGACGCTCTTGTCTAGGCGATGGTCTGCGTGCCGACAAAGCATTTCAGTCGCACCCCGAGCCCTACCCGCAAACCGATGATGACCTAATCCCCCGGCCCCTCGCGCCCTTCCTACGATCTCGTGTTCTCGAGCACGGAACCTTCGGCATATCCCACACTCGTGTGCCCACCGAGTCGCGACCGGGCCACGTCGCTCTGATTGCTGGTCTGTACGAGGATGTGTCGGCCGTGACGACCGGCTGGAAGCTGAACCCGGTCAATTTCGACAGCGTCTTCAACCGGAGCCGTCACACCTGGAGCTGGGGCAGCCCCGACATCTTGCCCATGTTTGAACAGGGTGCTGTTACAGGCCGCGTCGATGCCTATACATACGAGGCTGAGGCCGAGGATTTTTCGTCAGATGCCACCCATCTTGACTACTGGGTGTTTGACCATGTAAAGGAGCTGTTTGCCGAGGGGCGCACCAACGAGACACTCGCTGCAAGCCTACGCCAGGACAAGATCGTCTTCTTCCTCCACCTCCTAGGCCTGGATACGACCGGCCACGGATTCCGGCCCTATTCCAAAGAGTACCTGCACAACATCAAGGTGGTGGACCAGGGCGTCCAGGAGATCAGCCAGCTGATCGAGGAGTTCTATGGCGATGACCGCACTGCCTTTGTGTTTACGGCCGACCACGGTATGAGCGACTGGGGCAGCCACGGTGACGGCCACCCGGACAACACGCGGACGCCGCTGATTGTCTGGGGCTCTGGCGTGGCTCGGCCACTCGTGTACCCCAACGGAGAGGAGGCGGATGCGGTCGAGACCGGTGTGGCACCAGGTCATGATGAGTACTCGTCGGACTGGAATCTGAACAACGTGCATCGCCACGATGTGGCCCAGGCAGATGTCGCCGCTCTGATGGCCTACCTTGTCGGAGTCGAGTTCCCTGCCAATTCTGTGGGTGAACTCCCCCTAGACTACGTGTCAGCCAGCATCGACGAGAAGGCCCGGGCCGCTTTGATTAATGCGCGCGGTATTCTCGAGATGTACCGTGTCAAGGAAGAGAAAAAGAGCGCATCCCAGCTACGCTTCCGGCCCTACCAGCAGCTTAGCAGTGCGGGCGGTGGCAGCAGCGCAGACCGTCGTGTGGACGAGATTGAGCGCTTGATCGAAGCCGGAAACTTCGAGGAAGCCATCGAGGAAGCTGCGGCGCTAATGAAGGTCGGCTTGGCCGGCCTGCGCTACTTGCAGACATACGACTGGCTGTTCTTGCGCGCGCTCATCACCATTGGCTACCTGGGGTGGATGGCCTATGCCATCACGACCGTCGTGGACCTCCATGTGCTGGATGGCAAGACGCGACCTCTTCCTTCGCGAAACTTAACCGGCACTTTGATTTTCTCATCTGTGCTGCTGGCCATGTATGCCTCCTTCTTCGCCTCTGGCTCGCCAATCTCGTACTACGCCTACGCCTTCTTCCCCGTCTTCTTCTGGGAGGGCGTCTTTGCCCGACGGGCTAGCCTCGTTGCCGGCCGCAAGCAGCTCGCTATTAGCCTAGACAACGGTGCTGCCGGCTCCTCGCGCGGCACCCGCCTTGCCTCTCTCGTTTTCAATGCAGCCCTATATGTTGTCATCATTGAGTCTTTGGTAGGTCTACTCTTATGAGCGATACTGGCGTGCATGTCATGTTATTCTTGGCTAACATTGCTAGGCTTTGGGCTACATTTACCGGGAGATATTCACTCTGCTTTTTGTCTTAGGTGCCTTTTGGCCTACCATCTACGGAATTTCTTTCCTTCAAGAGCACTTCGCCCTGGTGGCTCTCTGGTTCACATCGTGTCTATCGATGAGCACATTCACACTTCTCCCTGCTATCAAGGTAGAAAATATTGGTTTGATGTGAGTACCCTCAATACTATGCTTCCCTCATCAGCTCTTCCGGTTCTGGAAGAACGCTACGGATTCCCCGAATACTAACTTACCATACTTTGCAGCATGCTTGGAGGCACACTGATGGCGGCGATTGGTGTTTCGTACCTCTTGTTTGAGGACACCATCCTTAATGACTTTTCTGCGGTGGCAGTTGCTAAGTCAGCATCTTCGACTGATGCTAAGGATCCCATCAGCAAAGCGCTGCTAGGTGCCCAGATTGGTCTGATCTTCTTGTCAATGTGGGTGACGCGGTCAAGCGCTCTCTCTATAGGAGCAAAACTAGGCCTGCCAAGAGGCAACCAAGTCGTCGGCTTACTTGTGTTTTTCATTTCCATTTTCGCGATGCCGCTGGCACACCGCTCGCGACCGAGCAACAACTACCTGCACCGCTTGATGGTGGTCTTCTTGACGTTTGCGCCGACTTTTGTGATCTTAACCATCTCCTACGAAGGTCTATTCTACGTGGCGTTCAGTGCGACATTGATAGCATGGGTCCGCATGGAGCACGCTGTCTACGTGTATTCAGCGCAGAACCGGCAGCAACAGGGGCAGCAGGTGAAGAAGAAGCAGGAAAAGACAGATCCGGCAACGGCCACGAATGCAGCGGCTAAGACGAACGGCACAACTAAATCGGCCGAGCTATCAACAATAGCAACCTCGGCCGCGACGCCGTCATCGTCACCTTACCGACCGTTGACGCTGGCTGACGCCCGGGTGGCACTATTTTTCTTTGTACTTCTTCAGTCGGCCTTTTTCAGCGCGAGCAACGTGGCATCCGTCTCGTCGTTCAGCATGGACAGTGTGCAGCGCCTGGTCCCCATCTTCGACCCCTTTACGCAAGGCGCGTTGTTGGTTGTCAAGCTCCTAGTGCCCTTTGCGCTCATCTCAGCCAACCTAGGCATCCTCAACATGCGGCTGGGTGTGGCGCCGTCGGCCCTGTTTATGGCCGTCATGGCAATTAGTGATGTGCTGACTCTGTATTTCTTCTGGGTCGTTAAAGACGAAGGGTCCTGGCTCGAGATCGGCTCGACCATCAGCCACTTTGCCATTGCCAGTCTGCTATGCGCTTTTGTGGCTGGCCTAGAGGGCGTGAGCGCTCTGTTTGTTTCTGGCGTGGAGGTGGTCGGCCACACTGCGTCGTTGGCGGCGCAATAGTACTGTTTCTCGCTTTAATCGAAGTGCCGTCAGTACCGCCGCAAAAAGCAAGGGGATGATCCGGGGCGACAACAGAGGAGACAACGATATATAATGCAAAATAAAGGAAAAACAGGTGAGCGACCGCGGTTTTGGTTGCTACTCGACCTATTTTTATTTTTATTTTATTTTTTTGCCTTTCGCAACACCTTTCCACATGATGGCTTGGAGCGCCGGCTCTGGAACGAAAATGTTTGACTGGTTTACATTCTGTTTGCATATGGAATGCTGTCACATGTATATATAGACTCACATACATCCTTACATACGCTTACACGTACACCCAAGGGCGTCTTCGATACAAGAAACTAGAGAAGGCTATGGCAGGAAAGAGCCTGGGGCAGTAATCGGGGGGGGGAAATGAAGAGACATCAAAAAACACCACTTTGAGACAAGTCTCCGTCGATGGATGGACTTCATTTTCTTTGCTCCTGAAAAGAGGCGCACAATAGAGACAGACGAAAAATATGCGCTGCTCTTCGTCCTAATATGATCACCGAAGTGCCGAACGGGCTCTGTTTGCACATTGTCCTGCTCTTATCATTGCCTCGAAGACAGAAGAGAGGCAATAAAGCACTAGCCAGACGGTTGGAGTCTGTGGCGTTTTCCTCCAGTCGAACCATTGCCTAGACTAAACCCCTTCTAGTGAGGAGAACGAGGGACTATCTAAGAACTCAGCTGGCGCAGCTCGTTATCGTCGAACATCTAGACCGCATGCAGGCATATGCAGCTAGGATCTGGCTAACTGAGGCTAGATTCACCAGATATACTCGTAGTCTGCACATCACACTGGTCTTCCTTCTCTCCGAATGGAGATGCTGAGGATGACCTGCACGATGAGAGCGCTGGGGGTGCGATATGCACGATGCCTTGCTTCGATTTATGGGAAACGCAGATTTGCAGCACGCCGGCCTGAGGGAACCTAGATATCAGCGTCTTCTTGGTAAAGCTGACCTAGAGCACAAGTGCCTCGCTGGCAATGGGAAAGCATATTCTTATCAGTTGGCTGCCATTTCCCACCGTATACTTTTTATGTGTCATTGCGCCTCTATCATTGAGAGACCCAGCACTCTCTCATATAACCTAGACCGCCCTATCCCAGTTTTCTTCGTTTTTTTAGCATTCGTTTTTTAGGTACCTGGATTTATTATTTTTTTTTTTGATTTTGCTTTCTTCTCCAGTTTAAACCAACGTGCACCAAAAAGGCTTGGCAAACTCTTGTTCGTTTTTCTTGTTGTCCGCCGCTGAATCTGCTTGGCATTTGCCAAGACCAGCTGGATCCGACATTAGCCCGTTCTCTCGATCAGTCCACTGCCGTCATGGTGGACCGGGGAAAGGAGCTGGAACCGGGAGGACATAGTAGTGGGGAACAGGTCCCGAGCCCGGCCCCGACTCCGAACGACAAGCAAGACAAAAAACGGCGATCGTCAGATGCAAGCTCCGTTTCCTCGTCCTCTCCCGCAGCCACGAAGGCCACGACCACCGCGTCTTGGTGGTTCGCGTCCACAGCCATCCCCCTCCTTGCTGCTACCACGGGCCCCTTGTCTAACGTGCTCTCCATTGCCGCTCTCGTCACATCCTGGCGAGTTGCACTGCCGGACAATGGCCAACTGCCTCTCGGTATTGACGACAACGGGGTCGGCATCGCGGATCCCCATTGGTGCGTTCTTCGTCTTCTCTTTTAATCTTTCCGGAATAGACATAGCTGACTTAAACACACAGGGAAATCAGCCTCAACGCCTTGTCGCTGGCGTGCGGTTTCACTGGCAACTTTTTCTTGCTTCTCAATTTTACCGGCCGCGTCCGTTACATTGTAGCCCTGCCTCTGTCTATCATCTTTTGGGTGCTAGCCTCGACCATTGTATGTATCAGATGGCATCATGAACTAGGCGTTTGCAAGGTCCATCTATTCTGACCAACGGCCCCCCTAGCTCATCGCCATTTTTGCGGCTATGTACATCCACGACCCGCCCATCGGTCCCGGCGAGATCTACTCGCAGGGTTTCTGGCACGCCGTCCTGGCGTCGATCTTGTATTTCCTCGGGAGTCTCATGCTCGTCGTCAACATGCTAGGTTACGTGCGCGGCCACTACCCGCAGCAGTTCGACCTCGACGACGACCAGCGCACGCTCATTCTGCAGACAATGATGTTCTTCTTCTGGTTGGCGGCCGGCGCGGGCATCTACACGCGGCTCGAGGGCTGGTCCTACTCGAACGCGCTCTATTTTGCGGATGTGGTACGTGTATCGAGAAGCAACAGAAATAAAAAAGGAAAATGAGGTCAAAGAAAGAACTTATAGAAACAAGGCAACCCCAAGTAGCTGACCATACTAGTCCGTCTTGACGGTCGGTTTCGGCGACATTGCCCCTGCAACGAACGCCGGCCGCGGCTTCTTGTTTGTCTTTGAGCTTATTGGCATCACCTCGCTCGGTCTCGTCATCAGCAGCATCAGCCGCTTTGTCCGCGACATATCGACCAACAAGATCGTCAAGTCGCATCAGCTGCACACACACAAGTCTACGTTGGGCCGCACCGTGACCAACGAGAAGGAGATGCGCGACCGCCTGGGCTTGCCGCCGCGGTTCATGCCCGCCCCTGTGACGGTAGTCGCAGTTGATCCTGGTGGCGGCGCATCTACTGGCGTATTTCCAACTAAGAAGCCAGCTTCTGATGTTAAAACAGCTTCCCTAGGCGATGGCGACGGTTCTGGACTTGCACCCGGCATAACTGCTTCAGCAGTGACGGCCACAGCCGACCAAGAGCGACGGCCAAATCTTATAAGGGTTAATACGCAGGCGACGGCCCCCCTAGCCCAGCCACAGCAGGACCCGGAGAACGTGTACGGCCACATTGAAATCGTCGGCAATACGGTGACATACCACGAACACACGGCTACTGTTATTGTCGGTGGTCGTGGCGGTGCCGCACGCCGCGTAGCGATCAACCGGGACGATCCTGAGGATATGGACGGGCAACCATCACGCTGGCGACGCCGCCACCGCCGTCGGCAGCAGCAGAGAAAACTACTCCTGTTGCGCGAAGAAAAGGACCGCTTCGACGCCATGCGCGAAATTCAGGAAGAGACCCGGCGGTTCAAACAGTACTACGCGCTGGCCATGGCGTTGCTCGCCTTCGGCCTCCTTTGGGGCATGGGCGCGCTAGTCTTTATGTTTTCTGAGAGGCGGCTGCAAAATCTGAGCTACTTTGATGCCCTGTACTTTGGCTTCGTGGCTCTTCTGACGATTGGGTAAGTGAAGAAGCGAAGGGGGAGGTGTGTCAGCACAATAATCGAATGGTAAATAACAACGTCCAGATACGGCGATATCAGCCCCAAGTCCAACGCCGGCAAAGCCTTCTTCATCGTTTGGTCGTTGATTGCCGTGCCCACAATGACCATTCTCATCCAGGAAATGAGCGCGACCGTCGTGACGACCGTCAACCGCGGCACATTCAAGCTGGCCGACTGGACGGTGCTGCCTAAGAAGGGCCTCGCACGGAACTTTGTCGCCAACGTGCGGATGTGGCTCACGCGCCTGGTCGAGGGACACCAAGCACGGCTGTACCAGAGAAACCAGGGCCAGCAGCGGCACCGGCAGCCGTCACATGCCGAGACGGGAGCGGCAGAAGCAGGAACGGGAGGAGGGGCTTATTCAGGCACCGCCGCCACCGGGGGGCAGTTCGTATCGGAAGAGAAAAGCGAGCACCACCTGGCTCGGCAGCTGGCCGCCGCCATCCGGGATGTCGCCCACGACCTGGGTGCTGAGCCGCCGAAGCGGTACAGCTACGAGCAGTGGGCACACTTTGCCGAGCTGATCCGCTTCAGCCGGAGCCGAGAAAGCGAAGAGGACGAGGACGAAGCTGATGGCAACCAAGAAGAAGGCCTCGTCGAATGGGACTGGATCGGCGAGGACAGCCCCATGCTCGCTGACACGAGTGAGGCACAGTGGGTGCTTGACCGGCTCTGCGAGAGCTTGAATCGCTACACCAGGCAGCAAGCGCGGAGGCAGACGAACGGGGAGAAAACGAGGCTCGCAGCGGAGAAAGCTGGCTGCTCGGTGTCATCGCCGGCGAGCACAGAACCAACCTGTCCACAGAGTGGCAGCTAGCTATAACTTTTGGCCTCGCTGGGATTCTTCGATCGGCGCCTGATTCGGGCCAATGCCACTGCATACTCGTACTCGTAGACGTCCATGGCGACACTGCTTGACTCGCTCTCCGGGACGGGCGAAATTGGCTCGGGGCGTTTTGTCCTGCCCTATTCATATCGGTAAACTGCATACTCGGCGTGCGAGCATTTCCTTCCTTGTAAGGCTCTGGCAGTGGCCGGGTCTTGTCATATGATGGCTAATCGCTTAAGTGAATATCTGTTTTACCGTGTTGCCTTCGCTGAGAACTGGTACCTTGTGGGCCACTGTCCTTGCCGCTAGCAAAATGCAGTGCTGCCTACGCCCTGCGCCCCCCACGGATACTTTACAGCTCCTTCCCTCCCTTAGATACTTGGCTTGCACTAAAGCGGGAAAGAAGGCTGCCTTGCCTCTCCGCCCGCTCCTCTGTTTTCTGCCGCCCTTCCTCCTTAGTAATGAACCTTAAGGCTGCCCTGTCCTCCCGCCACCACCGCCCCTCCCCGTCTGATCCAAGACTTGACCATTTCTCTCGCTGCCTTGCCGTCGCTCTTCCACCATCACCATTCTTTCTCACCACCCTGACGATACACTCCCACGCAACTGCTGCCATCGACATACAGGAAACCGAGTCTTCTTTTCCCGTAATCTCTTTGATTTCGGCTTGATTTTTTCTCCAACTTGTCCCTTTTCGCCTCCGTCGCTCGTCTCGCGCGCCTTGTATGCGGGTTGGAACGCCCAACGCGAGGCTCTTCTCTTCTCATTTGCTCTCCTGCCTTGCTCCTGTCACCCCATCTATTTGCAACCCTTCCATCGGCGGCTTTTCTGCATAGGTTGTAGCTTGTTCTGTCGTTGGGTGCCGCGTCTCCATCGTCTGGGGCCTCGTTTATCTTATACCACCCCTCCTCTCCTGCCTTCGCCTTCTTTGCCGGCTTGTTTTTCGACACAAACGAGAACTCGACCCAACGCCAAACGAACACCTGTCATACAGGCATCGCACCGCATCGTTGCCGAGTTCTCCCTCTCTTCATCCTCAACTCTATCGACTCTAGTCCCTCGCGCTTGCCCGGCCCGTCTAGGGCGACGTCCATCGTTCTTCCCACCGCGTGTTGACTGCTCTCCAACATACGTTTGCATCTTCGAGCAGCTCGTTCTCTGCATTATTCAACCACGATAGGCTACCGCGTCGAACGCATCGTTACAGACTTGGAGTTTTGACGTTGTGTGCCGTTGATTTCCTAAACATTTGGACTTTCGTCTCTTGAGACACGCCTTTTCAAGATGCCTCCAGCCGCTACCGCCCGGCCGGTCGGAATGTCGCTCATGATGCAGCCCAACCAGGACGATATTGACGCAACGTAAGTGGCGTCCACCATTGGCAGACTGCCCAGCAAGCCTGCCAGTAGCTTTTTGCTTGGGCGTCGTTCCTTTGGCCTCCCCCCCCCTTTGTTTCGCCTTTGCTTCGCTTAGGCCAGAGTCTACGCATACTGACACTGGGTGGCCAACATAGGTGGGCGTATCTCAAAAATGGCGTGAACAGCATTATGGTAAACATCGATGGCGGCATGACCATGGAGACCGTGAGTTACTCTTTCGTGTGATGCAAAAGCATATCTGTTTTTGCTCCTTTCCTACCTCCTCCCTGGCTAACAAGTTTGTTTCTAGTATATGGGCACCTACACGTGAGCATAACACCCTCTCTTTGACGTGCATTAGCTAAGATACTGACTCTTAACAGTGCGATTCACAACTTTTGTACCTCCCAGAAAGCCGTCGGTGTTAGCAGTCACACCTCTATGTCCCATACCAATAGGGGGGGTATGTATCATGGTTGCGCTTTCTTTGGAGGGTGTAGTTCATCTTGTGTGCCCTTTGCTGACCTTGGCCCTCTTCGTTTGTCAACAGCGCATCTTCTTGGCGAGGATTTGTACGAAAAATTGACCGAATACCTTGCCGACCACTTGACCAACCTCCGCGAAGAAGCGTCGCACCACAGCGGTGAGGCCCTCCTTGGCTTTTATATACGAGAGTGGGATCGGTACACCGTCGCTGCCAAGTATATCCACCATCTTTTCGGATACCTGAATCGTCACTGGGTCAAGAGAGAGATGGACGAAGGCAAGCGAAACGTGTATGGCGTATACACCCTCCACCTTGTCCAGTGGCGCAGCATTCTCTTCGACAAGATCTCGACAAACGTAATGGATGCTGTCTTGAAGCTTGTTGAACGGCAGCGGAATGGAGAGACGATCGAGTATTTGCAGATCAAGCAGGTCCTTGATTCTATGGTTTCTCTTGGTCTCGACGAGAACGACTCGAGCAAGATCACTCTCGACACATACCGGTACCACTTTGAGCGGCCATTTATAAACGCCACCAAGAAATACTACCAGGAAGAGAGCAGCCAGTTCGTGGCCAAGAATTCTGTTGTTGAATACATGAAGAAGGCCGAAGCCCGGCTGTCTGAAGAAGAGCAGCGCGTACAAATGTTCCTGCACCCAGACATCGCTGCCCCTCTCAAACGCTGCTGCCACCAGGCTCTCATTGCCGACCACGCGACCCTGCTCCGCGACGAGTTCCAGGCCTTACTGGACAACGATCGCGAGGATGACATGGCACGCATGTATGGCTTGCTGTCACGGATACCTGAGGGCTTAGACCCTCTGCGGATGCGCTTCGAGGGGCACGTTCGCAATGCGGGCCTCTCTGCCGTAGCCAAGGTTTCTGCGGACGCCGAAAAGCTGGATCCGAAGGTCTATGTTGATGCACTGCTTGAGACACATACGCAATATCAAGCATTGGTGAAGCGCGCCTTTAATGATGAGCCCGAGTTTACAAGATCGCTGGACAATGCGTGCCGCGAATTTGTGAATCGCAACGAAGTCTGCAAGGCGGGCTCGAATAAGTCTCCCGAGCTACTAGCCAAATATGCCGACTTCCTGCTGAAGAAGAGTGGCACTGGCGTCGAGGAAGTCGAGCTGGAAACTAGTCTGGTTCAAATAATGACTGTCTTCAAGTACATTGAAGATAAGGATGTTTTCCAGAAGTTCTACTCCCGCATGCTGGCTCGCCGATTGGTACATACCAGCACGTCTTCTGACGATGCAGAGACTAGTATGATCAGCAAGTTGAAGGAGGCATGCGGTTTTGAGTATACCAATAGGCTGCAGCGCATGTTCCAGGACATACAAATTTCCAAAGACCTCAACGCTGGCTTCAAAGAGCATGTGCAGGCAATGGAGGGCTCGTCTCTCGATGGCCAATACGCGATCCTCGGTACTGGCTTCTGGCCGCTATCACCTCCTACTACGACTTTCTCACCACCTGCTGAAATCCAGAGCGACTGCGACAAATTTACGCGGTTCTACAAGAACAAGCACGAGGGCCGCAAACTGACGTGGCTTTGGCAACTCTGCAAGGGTGAGCTGAAGACGAGCTATTGCAAGAATTCCAAAACGCCATACACTTTCCAGGTGTCGGCGTTCCAGATGGCCATCTTGCTTCTGTTCAACGACAAGGACAAGTACACATACGAAGAGATTGCATCAGCAACGCGCCTGAGTACCGAATTCCTCGATCCCAGCCTGGCCATCATCGTCAAGGCCAAGGTCCTGCTCATGTCTTCCCAGGACGGTGACAAAATTGGACCCGGCAAGACGTTCAGCTTGAACTACGATTTCCGCAATAAGAAGATCCGTATCAACCTCAATGTTGGCATGAAGTCAGAGCAGCGACAGGAGGAGGCCGAAACGAACAAAACCATTGAGGAGGACCGGAAGCTTTTGCTCCAGGTACGATCCGTTTTTCTACGTCTTTCTTGTTTTCAGTACCTGATTTTGTCTCCTCCCGTGCCCTTTGCTAACACAACTGCAGTCTGCTATTGTTCGTATCATGAAGGCCCGGAAGCGCATGAAGCACAACCAGCTTGTCAGCGAGACCATTGCGCAGATCAAGGGCCGCTTCCTACCGAAGGTCGCCGACATTAAGAAGTGCATTGAGATCCTACTAGACAAGGAGTATCTCGAGCGTCTTGACGACGACGAGCTGGGATATCTTGCTTGAAAGGCGAGCGCGTCTTCTCGGCGTCTTTGATCGCTTGCCACTACATGTACGAATACCTTCCACACTTGGGGGACAAGAAGAATAAACGTGCTCGGGGTTCTTCTAGACAAAAGCACTGCGACGATACCTTTACTAGTTATATCTGGTGCTCGTTGACCTTTTATCATGTCTTCCTTACATCCTATTGCTACCTCTTTATTTCTTTTATTTATTTTCACGTCACACATAAACGAGCAAGGCATGCAGGACCAGCCAAATGCTGGTGAACTACTTAGATTTTCAGTCTTGGCAGAGGGTTGTTATATCAACATTATGTGGTTGTACGGTAGCCTTTTATTTCGGTTTCCTAATGGTGCGTGACGACGAAGCCAGTATATGCGAAGTTGTGTGTCTCCTTTGTGACTCGCGGCTCAATTCGGGGCTTCACAGAGGAGAGGTAGAGACATATCACGAGAGGGCGCCTCTGCGCAAGTTATTTCAACCGCTGCTGGTGACAGTTTGAACAAGCAAGTTTGTCGCGGTTGTCACCGTTGCCGTTGCCGTTATTGTTGCGTGTCACACGAGAGTAATATGCAACAATCCGAAATGAATCGTTGCTCCGTCATAGGCTGCAGTTGTAGCCGCCCACTTTTGACGCAGGGCAAAGACGCAACTGGACGCGGTCAGAAGAAAAGGTGGGTCTAGGCAAACCAAATGGAGGCTTTGTAAGAAAAATCTAGCAGGCAAGAAAATTGGAGAGCACTAGGAAGGCAGGTCCCTCATTGGCTGTCGTTGCTAAATGGGCTTTCTGACTTCAGCATTCTGCCCCAAGGCGGTTTTCATCACCTTGGCCTCTTTTTGGCCTCGTTCTTTTCCTGTCCTCACCTCTTCCCTCCCATGCCACCCTATGTTGCGTGACACACCTGCACCTCTCCTCTTTTCCACTTGTATTTCGGAGTTTTCCCTAGAAGGTTCAACAGAGACAAACTAGCCGAACGTCCTCGTGTGCCGTCGTCTACCTCCCCTGTTTCCTGTTCCTTTTCTTCCGCTTCTGCTCCTCCTCTCGCCTGAAGCTTTCCTCCCAGCGTTTGCTCGCGTCCAGCTGAATGAGGCATATGCGCCTCGCGACTTTGCGTAGCACTTGCAGAAGCTTAGCTCAGTCACCGTCGCTGCTGTCATCCCTCCACCCTTTGGTCACCCCCTCATTCTACCCAACTCTTCCCTGGACACATTCGTCGAAGCGCAACGCCCATTGGACTCCTACAACATTCCACGCAGCATTATCACGGCCTCTGTTACCCTCTACGGTACGATTTGGATCGAATCGCTCCTACGGCGGGCCTGTGACAACTGCTAAGCCCCTCGCGGAGCATTCTACTTTCTCGTCCGCTGCATCTAGACCGAGCATTGCCAGCCAGCCGGAAACTACTAGACCGGCTGATTCGCCTTCTCCCTCTCGTTCGCATAACGAATCTATCCCCTTCGAACTTCCGCATCCATCTGCCCCTTCGGCCGAAATGAACGGAACAGCACCGGGCTCCTCACGGCCAAAGCGGAAGACGTCCTACAATGTCGACGAGGACAGACCGTCGAAACTGCAGCGGTCGTTGAGCGGTGGGTCTGCTGCGTTTGGTGCTGGCGCGGCATCTGTGTCTGATGCTGTCGAAGACGATGCTATGCTTGATGATGGGGATGAAGCTGGTGAAGCTGCCAGCTGGGTCACCGATGAGGACGGCTACCGGGACGACGACAGCACGGCCGCCGCCGATGGTGTAGAAGATGGAGCCGAGAGCAACCCTAGCAGCAACAATGACAACCGCATCAGCAATGGCCGCTTTGTGTCGCCGCAGGCACACCGCCGCCACCACAAACAGCAGCAGCAGCAACAATTGCTCTCCGCCGCAGTACCGCCGGCTGTCTTGCTAGCAGCCGGCAACGCCGAGACGGCCGAGTGGCAGGAGACCATCCAGCGCGTGGTACGCAACGTTGTATCGATCCGGTTCTGTATGACCTGTTCATTTGACACGGATCCGGCCTTGACGAGCGAAGCCACAGGCTTTGTCGTCGATGCTGAACGAGGGTATGCATCTCTTCTTTTCATGAACAGAAGAGAAGACTAGAGGCGCTGACAAAGTGCCTTTCGCAGATACATTTTGACAAATCGACACGTCGTCGGCTCCGGACCGTTCTGGGGCTACTGTATTTTCGATAACCACGAGGAGGTTGATGCCTACCCAGTGTACCGCGACCCTGTCCACGATTTTGGCATCCTCAAGTTTGACCCAGCGGCAATCAAATACATGCCAATCGAGGCATTGCCGCTATGCCCTGACCTAGCTAAAGGTATACCCTGAAGGTCGAACGTTTTGGTCATATACAAGTCGAGATGTAGACGTTGGGATAAGCTAACGATGTGGATTATAGTTGGCGTGGAGATCCGTGTGGTTGGTAATGATGCCGGCGAAAAGTTGAGTATTCTGTCCGGTGTCATTAGCCGTCTTGACCGCAATGCTCCTGAATACGGCGAAGGCTACAGCGATTTCAACACGAGTTACTACCAGGCCAGTGCTGCTGCCAGCGGTGGCAGTTCTGGCAGTCCGGTCGTCAATATTGACGGCAAGGCGGTTGCCCTGCAGGCTGGTGGCCGTGCCGATGGCGCGTCAACGGACTACTTCCTACCGCTGGACCGACCATTACGAGCCTTGCGCTGCTTGCAAGAAGGAAAGCCCATCACGCGCGGCGATATCCAGTGTCAATTTCTCCTCAAGCCTTTCGACGAGTGCCGGCGTCTGGGCCTGACCCCGTCCTGCGAAGCGCAAATGCGTGCTGCGTTCCCTTCCGAAACGAACATGCTCGTTGCGGAGATTGTCCTTCCCCAGGGACCGTCATTCGGCAAGGTCGAGGAAGGTGACGTGCTGGTTAAGGTGAACGATGAGCTCATTACCCAGTTCATCCGTCTTGACGACATCCTCGACTCGAGCGTGGGCCAGAACGTGAAGTTAGAGCTGCAGCGTGGTGGCGAGACGATCGAGGTCAATGTCGACGTTGGGGACCTACACAGCATCACCCCTGACCGTTTTGTATCTGTAGCAGGTGCCAGCTTCCACGACTTGTCGTACCAGCAGGCACGTCTCTACGGCGTGGCATGCAAGGGTGTCTTTGTCTGCGAGGCGTCTGGTTCATTCCGCTTCGACAACTCTGACAATGGATGGATTGTGCAGTCGATCGACCATAAGAAGGTGCCTGATTTGGACGCCTTTATTGAGGCCGTGAAGACGATCCCAGACAAGTCTCGCATCGTGGTGACCTACCAGCATCTCCGGGACTTCCACACGCTCAACACCGCCATCATCTACGTTGACCGCCACTGGTCGTCCAAGATCCGACTTGCCGTACGCAACGATGTTTCCGGCTTATGGGACTTTTCCGACCTTGGGGACCCCCTTCCGGCCGTTCCTCCCGTGCCGCGGACGGCATCGTTCATTCAGATGAAGCACATGCCGCACCCGGCTGTGGCCGACCTTGTTAGGAGCTTTGTGCATGTCAACTGCTATATGCCTTTGAAACTGGATGGTTTCCCCAAGAACCGCAAGTGGGGTATGGGCCTTGTGATCGACGCAGAAAAGGGCCTCGTAGTGATCTCTCGCGCGATTGTACCCTACGATCTCTGCGACATCACGATCACTATTGCCGACTCAATCGTCGTCGAGGGTAAAGTGGTGTTCTTGCATCCGCTCCAGAACTACGCCATTATTCAATATGACCCCTCACTAGTTGATGCGCCTGTTTTGAGTGCACGCCTGAGCTCCGAAGAGCTGTCGCAGGGTGCGCCTACCAACTTTATTGGCTACAATAGGATCAGCCGAGTTGTCCACGCGGCAACCACAGTCACGGAGGTTTTCGCTGTGGCCATTCCGGCCAACCCTGGCGCGCCACGCTACCGTGCGGTCAATGTCGACGCTATCACCGTGGATACAAATCTCAGTGGGCAGTGTGGAAGCGGCGTTCTCGCTTCGGATGACGGTACCGTGCGTGCGCTCTGGCTGACTTATTTGGGTGAGCGATCGCCGTCGTCGCACCGGGACGAGGAATACCACTTGGGTCTTGCGACACCGACTTTACTACCAGTTATTGAGCAGATCCAGCGTGGTGTTGTTCCGAAATTGAGGATGCTGCCAGTCGAGTTCCGCGCCATCCAGATGTCGCAGGCACGGCTGATGGGTGTATCAGAAGACTGGATTAAGAAGGTGTCGGTCGCCAACACGGCTCAGCACCAACTGTTTATGGTGACAAAGCGGACCTTTGAACGCACTTTTGAGAAAGACAACGGGCGCAACGGGTTGATGGAAGGCGACATTTTGCTCACACTAAACGATCGCCTCATCACACGGATCTCGGAACTGGATATCATGTACAACCACGAATTCCTCGACGCAACTATTGTGCGCGACTGCGACGAGTTCAAGATCAACCTGCCTACAGTGGCGGCTGACGACCACGAGACCGACCGAGCCGTGTCGTTCTGCGGCGCCGTTCTACATCGCCCGCACCACGGCGTGCGGCAGCAAATCAGCAAGTTGTTTAGCGAGGTGTATGTGTCTGCCCGTACACGCGGCTCGCCGTCCTACCAATATGGCCTGGCGCCTACCAATTTCATTACACACGTCAACGGGAAACCGACTCCTGACTTGAACGCGTTCTTGGCTGCCGTGAAGATGATCCCCGACAACACATGTATGCTTCAATTCGCCCCCTGCTCTCCTCTTCTCCCCCCCCTCCCCTTCGACTTCGGATCAAAGCTAACTTGGAGTTTAGATTTCCGGCTCAAGGCTGTGACCTTTGATAGTGTTCCGTGGGTGGTGACTATGAAGAAGAACGAGCACTATTTCCCGACCGTGGAGTGGATCAAAGACAGCCAGGAGCCGTGCGGATGGCGCCGCGTGACGTACGAGGGTGGTGGCAAAGTTGTGGAGGGTGAGCCTGCCGAAGGGGTCGTTGTGCCGCCGGTGGAGGACAACGGCGACATTGAAGCAGCTGCGTCGATCGCAGAATAATTCGATTTCAATTTCTTCTCGTTACTAAGTTGGCCTACCGCGAAAACGGCCCAGGACTGCGGAAAGATGCCACTCGATATGTTTGGTACGATACTATGGGCAAAAAAGGGGGGAACAGGAACTAAAAGGCTATAGCCGAAACAAAAAAAAGAGAAGAAAGCCAAATGACGAAAGAACGGTTGGGGGAGAGGCAAGACCCCATTCTAATATCAATTTTGCCATTGTTAGAGTGTTTGGTCAGCTCTGTATTGTAATCTAGGTGTAAGAAGATACCCCTTGTCTCTACTAGGCTCCAAATTCGCCCATCTTTGGAAAACCTGACGCGTTTATTGTATGGTTTTGTTATCACGTCTTGCTGGTCAAGGCCTGAAGATTTCATACACTGCTCTTTTCTTTTGCCTCCGTGTTGTCCGTCCTAAGTACGGAGTAGCACGGTTATTATTATGAGGAATGGCCCCGGTTGTTCGCAATGCATATCACGTGATATCGCGTGTCGAAGAAACTTGGACGGGCAGCACAGACCCGCTTGAAACGCCTTACCGAAAACGGCAATCACAATCAAAACAAACAGTTCAAGCCCCAGCTTGGTTCCTTGCTTGTCTGCCTCTTGCCTCTTTTGCCTCCTCGATGTCGACCTTCTTTTTTTCTCTCCCTCTTCCCGCCAGATCGAGTCGACGACCACTCGACTTTATTCTTTCCAACACACCTTATTGCTTCCGTTCTTCTTCTTCTTCGTTTCCTCATTTGTTTTTCATTTTCGTTCGTCGCGCGCATTCGCCCCTCGCCCGCCATGGCGATGAGAGGACCGCGTCACCCCATTGGGGCGGCGCCCTGGATCTCGGAAGAGCGGACGACGGCTCTGCACATTGCCCAGTCGGAGGTGGAGGAGTTCATGTTCTCGGCCAAGAACGAGATGGACTGGCTCAATGAGCACATGGCCGAGATCTTTTCAGAAAACCAAATGTGCGTTTGTCGAGCTTTCTTGTCGTGCCGCGGTTCTTGGTTGGTCAGGACATGGTGAAGCTAACTTTCGCAAAGAAATGTGGCCGACATCTTCAAAACGCCAGGAAAATTACGAGGAAAGACGCCGCGAACGGCGCGCAAAGTTAACAGGGGAGACATTCGGGCGGTGAGTCGAATATCCTCTCTGGAGCACAGCGCCGTTTGGCGGACACAGCTGACGAGACAGCCATTGACCGACGTGTTCTCGGCCACGCCCAAGGGCATCCCCAACCCATTCGCCGTCTCCAAGCTCACCACGCTCCAGCAGCAGCAGAGACGCCAGTCGCCCACGTTCACAGTCGCCGAAGACAAGCCCCCAGCCTCCCGGAAGAGCCGAAGCCCACCGCGCGCTGCCCCTAAGAAGGCAGCCACCGTGAAGACAAAGGCAAAAGCGGCGATGGAGCAGAACTCTAAGAAGGCAGTAGTCGGCAAGCCGACGAAAGCAACACCCTCGCTCATAGACTCTGGGTATCATGGGAGCCAGTTGCAGGACGTAGCTGCAGATGACGACGAAGACGAGCTCGCAGGCGATTTTTCTACTCAGCCATTTTTGCAGCCGACTCGCGCCGCCACACCGGAAGCGGTCAGCCGAAAGCCAGTGGCAGCAAAATCAACAAAGACAAAATCCGCGACGGCGATAACGACAGCGGCAACGAGCGGCGCTGCTCCCGCTTCAACCATGACCACTACGGTTCGCATAACCACGCCGCCCGACGAAATGGCTGACCGCCCTAGCACACAGCCAACCATGGATCCCACGTTCCACTCAGCCAAGGAAGAGCAGACAGCAGTAGTTGCCATAACGGCTTTACAAACTGGCCTAACCCCGCCAACTGTGGCTGCAGAGTCTTTGTCTTCCTCCCCATTCTGCCCCGTGCAATCGCCTTCCCCTGTACGGCCTAACAAGATGTTGCCGCCAAAGCCCTCGACAGCATCCCCTACACGGAGACCGGTCCCCCCACCTTCATCACCCTTGCAGTCAACTACGCCTGCATGCCCACCACCACGTGATCTTCTGTCTGCTCTGGGTGTTTCTGCAGTTGCTGCGGCGTCGTCGCCCGCACTGACTCCTATGCAAGTGCCCCCAGCCGTGCCCACGCCACCTACGGCGGCAATCCCGGCTCTTATTGCCGCCAAAAAGGCAGCAATCGCTGCTTCTATGGCGGAGAAAGAAGAGGAGGAGATCGTGGATGAAGAGGAAGTGCTGCAAGAGGCTATCGAAGACCAAGACGACGAGGACCTCCATGAGCTGCAGCAGCATCAAGAGGAGGAGGACGTGCCACGCTCTCCTTCGGACCCATCCAGCCCTGTGCGGCCAGTCGTTCGGAAGAGCAGCATCAACTTTGCTTCTCTTCCAGCACGCGAGCCCTTTACATCCAACAAGAGTATGGGAGGTGTCGGAGCTGGGCTGTCTCGGGCAAGCCATATTGACCCAGTGCGGACAAGCTATTATAACCGTCCCACTGGAGGCAAGAGCCTTGGAAATGTGCTGCCCACCGAAACAGAGGAAGATGATGACCGTGATGACGACATGGACACAGACGCTCAGAACACCGTGAATGTCGAAAAAGACATGGCAGCGCACAACAAGACATATGCTCAGAGGCTACATGATCGCATCAGCATGCTAGGGAAATCACAAGCGAACGGACCGCGGCCATCCAAGTCTTTAGCTAATCACTTGCCCGGCGCAACCCAAAACGGTCTGGCCGCGTTGGCCCACCAGCAGGAGAGTCAGCACACTGCTCAATCAAGAACCCAACGGCAATCAGCATTCTCACCCAAGAGAAACGCCAATCCGGTCGCCGCTCCAGGTGCTTTTCCGGAAGACGATGAGGAAGAGGACGATGACTGGATTGTGCCTCCCCCTACTGCTGCGGCTATGAGCCCACATTTGAACATGGCTAAGAGCCTCGTTTCAACGGATACGGGGGGAGGTGTTGCCCCTCTCCGCAGCCAGACTGAGTTTGTGCTCCCCAAGCAGCGCCAGCAAGACGTTTCTCGGCCTGCATCGCCCAAGAGGGTGCAGGCACCAATCATTCCTGAGCGGACAACCAGCGCCATCACTGGACACATGAAATCGGCTTCCGTCCCCTCGCTACCGATCGTCGATCCGGCAATGCTGACCACCGCAAAACCCATTTCTGTGTCTAACCCAACCAACCCTGCGAATATTTTACTAGCAGCAGTCTCAGAACTGGAGAATCGGCCGCCCACGCCATCCAAGTCCCCTTCGCGCAACTACCGGGACAGCCCCCTCAAGCACGTTAAGAACAAACTGTCTTCCATTCTCAAGAGTTCCAAGGGGCTTTTAGCTAGCAGTGCTGCAATCAGTGCTGAGGGCAAGTCATCGCTCTTATCCCCATCCTCTACCCGCCTTGGCTTTCTCATGGGTCCTTCTACGGAGAGTCTTGCAATCAAGTTTCGCAATGACAGCGTGGCAGACCTCACGCGTCCTGATCTTTCGCGACAGACGTCGGCCGCCACCACCACTTCTTCCGTCTCAATACCAGATGCTCTATCTACGCAAGAGTCTCCCACCCAGGCCGAGAGCCCATCACGGCCGAACCGCAAGACCCGAGCATCTGTAGAAAGAGAGCGGCGTGACCTAAAGCAACGTGAGAAAGAGCTCAAGGAAGTACAGCGAATGACAGAGCAGATGGGGAAGTTGGAGAAGATGCGTGAAAAGGAGCGCGAAAAGGCTCGAGTTTTCGTCGAAGAACAAGACAAGACAACAGCCATCATAGAAAAGCCGACACAGACAGCTGCCCTAAGGGAGCCGAGAGAGCTTAGGGGGCAGAAGCAACAGCACACGCGGCATCAGGAGGAAGAAGAAGACAATGGCATAGAGACGGTTGCACAACAGCCTCCATCAAAACCAAAAGTACAGTCCAGCTCTCCTATACGGGCTCCAGCAAGACCCACGAGAACCAGCCCGCGCAAGGCAAAGGTACAGCAAGCAGATGCCGATGTGGATATGGCTGATGCTCCACCCAGCATGCTTCCTCCACCTCCTCCTGGTCATGGCACAATTTCCTCAAACTCGTCTGTTCCCCGATCAGCCCAAGGCACCCGCACCATTCGACGCCCTATCAAGCCAACGAAGGAAGTGCCTGCGAAGTCCAAACAGGCTCCAACAGTCATCCGTGTCAACACATCCAGCTCTCAGCATCAGCAGCAGCAATCGTCTCAGTTCCACCCTTCAAACAGCGTTCTTGCGGCATCACTCCATGAGACTCTTGTTGGACCTCCGCAGGAGCAGTCACAGGCACATCAGCTAAAGAACAAGGCGAGCACCACGTCTCTTCACACCAAACCCTCACTACAAAGCCTGAAGAGCTCGGTATCGTCGAGCGGACGCCCCAAGGCCCTCGAACTTGCTGCAAAGCGGAAAGAGCAGGAAGAGCGGGAGGCACAGCGGAAACGCGATGCCAAGGCGGAGATGGAAAGGAAGAGGGCAGCTTTTCAAGAGCAAGAAGAGCAGCGAAAGCAGGAGTTGCAGAGGCAGAGAGAGCGCGAGCGCGAGCAGGCGAATGCTGAGGCGTCGGCAGCCAAGAAAGCCGCGGCAGCGCAGCAGAGACAAGCAGCCATTGAAAAGGCTAAGCAAACGAGGGCGCCGCCACCGGCACACCGCACGCAGCTACCAAGCGGCCCATCAACCGATTATGGAAGAGGCGACGCCCAGCCACCTCGTCCGCAGTCGCGCTTGGCCACAGCTGCGGGCTCAACGATGCATCGCTCTCAAGAGGAGCTACAACGGCCGGTCAACGCCGTGCTATCCCAGGCCGCTAAGTCATTGCCAAAGCGACCTCTGCCTGGAGCAGACGGGTATGAAAGCCAAGGCCAAGGCCGAACTGGGACAGCTAGTGGTAATGGCGGCGCTGGCGGCGGTGGCGGCGGCAACATGCCGGCATATCAACACAAGGATGCCAAGCGGATTCGAATGAGTGAGGAGTTTGACGAAGATGAGCTGGAAATGGGTGGCCACGTGCCACGCGTTTCCAGTATCAAGGGGCCGCCTGTGCGTCCCTCGGGCGGATTCAAAAAGGTACCTATCCCCTGTGACGCGAATGTAGCTGCTGTTTTCTACTTGAGAGCTTTTCATCTAATGAGCCATGCAGGACTTGCCAACCAAATCTGTGTTTGGAAACGGGTATGCGACGGCTCCAGCTCCGACAAATGTATCCCGCGATCTTTTCAAAGCCACGGTCACTGCACAGCACAACCACCAAGCCAGAACCGGCCACCCCTTGGATATGGCACAGGTGTCCAAGGCAGCCATTTCTTTTGCAACCAATGCCAACAGCACGGCATCGGCAGTGGCTGCTGCTGCGGCCGCCTCAGGCTCCGCGACTACATCGGCTGCGCCGAATCCACACAAGACACCGCTGCGGCCAGCTGGTGCGCAACTAGCAGGCAAGTCAACGGCGAAATCAATTGCCAAGTCTGGGGCCAAGTCCGCGGCGAAGTCGTCACCGCGGTTCCCTAATGGCGATGGCATTGAGCTGCCTGAGATTCAGACGGATGACGAAGACAGCGAGGACGATGGCCACGTCAATGCGGCACCGTGGGCGGATTCGCCAGATCTGCGCAGAGCACTCATGCGACAAGAGACGGTAGATCCCTTCCAGGTGTTCGGTCCACCAGGCCCATTAAACATGGAAGAGGTGTTCAACAAGAGCAAGGACCGGTGGCACAAGTTCCGGGCGCGCACCAGCAGTGCCAACTGGAGCGGCGCAGACCGTCTGACGGATGAAGATATTAGGAGAGATCTTGCTGCACGAGACAAGATCCGCCGGGAAGGCGGGTGGTCTTATGATCTTGGCAGAGATATGATGTAAGAAAGGAACGGGAGGTGGGCAGTTCTTTGGAGGAGAGTTGCTAGAGGTGCTGCAGTGCATTTGTCTCTGCGATGTTATGGCATTTTATTGTTGTGTTTACTTTTCGCACGACTAGTAAAAGGGTCAGGCGCTTTTGAGTTTCATGTTTGTATTGTTTTTGTCTGTTTATTATAATGCTCGGCTCTCCGTTTTCACAATTTGGTTAGGATCAGGAGGCGCAACACACAGCATATGCTACACAGGAACATACGTGGACAACAGAGTACGTTGAATATCGTGGCATCATAAAGAAGGCGTCCAAACCTGATTTTCCGTGAAGCTGACTCTGTTCAGACAACCCAGGTAGGAAGATAGAAGCTTCTGTGTGCTGTAATTTCAACATCGAGAGAGCGTCACGAGCGCCTGCCACAGACGAACGATGAGACGCGAAGCGTCAAGGTAAGATACATGAGGCAAAGTGTTGTCAGCAATAGAGGAACTTCACGGGCGAGTAACCACCAAAACGATAGACTCAAAAGAGTTAATCGATATTCCTTCCGCCTGCGACCTAGCCTGCGGGAAGTCCCTTTCGGAGGGTGTGTGCGTGCTTGCGCGGGGGCTAGAGAACAGGCATCGTTTCTTCCTGTGGTCGGCGTCTTCCACTACGTCATTTCCCTTCCCGTTGCAACAGCTCACTGTCGAAGACGGTACCCTGTCATTTTAGCGCACTCTAGTAAAAAGGAAAGTGCGACCCGACAGTCGCATACGGTGTAAAAGGAAAGGAAGGGCGCACAGACAGAGAAGGAGCGATTAAGAGACAAGTCGCGGAAGTAATGAGCACACAAAAGCGACCGTGAATTCACATGAAAAGAAGAGGAAATGGCAACTGCACCGCTCGCCGGCTCGCGCGTTCTCTCCTCTTTTGCCAATGTCTCTTCAGCTGCTCACCTGAGGTTCAAGTTTCCTGAAGCTCCGCCTCAGTCCAGGCAAAATCGATTGGCGGTGGGACTCGCCCACCTGCTGCGACACATTCGAGGACTAGGCCCGAGTGGGGAACTTGTAATATTATGGGGACCTCCAACACAGCAATTACGCAGTGCCCTCGCTCACGTTGTGCCCGTGCCAAAAAATCAGCCCCAAAACAAAACAAGCCTAAAAAGGCAAACAAAACAAACGCCCTTTTTGTCCTCTGATGCAGTTCAACAACCTCGCCTTCTCTACCCTTCTAGGTTCTCGCTGGCTACCAGGAACAAAGGCACCCAAAGCTGCCTGGCAAGAAAAAGGGGTTGAGCAGAGCCTCCGCATACGAAGAACACGAATAAAACAAGAAGCAAGGGCGCCGAAAAAGAAAACAGCCAAGGAACAGCCAGAGAGCAGAACAGAAACAACCCCGACAAAATAACGGGAGAGGGGTGACGGTGAGGCTGACGGGCGACCTGGCTTCCTGCTGACGCCCATTTCCCTCCTCTACCCGCCCGTCCGCTTTCTTCTCACGCTGCAGAGCACAAAGATACCTCGTCCCGTTCTGGCTCTGGCTTCTTCACATAGACATGCTGGTAAGCAGACCACCACGCAGTCCCTTTCTTGCATCTTTTGCCTCTTTTACGTAGGCGACGCCGGACCGCCAACCGTATCGGCAGCGTTTGCTTGCGCTGCTTCTTGCGCCTGCCTCTCTATCCCTCCCTCTCTACCCCAGGTACCTCGCCCTCTCTCCCTGGCTCCCAGCCGGATTTGCTACGCCCCCTCTCTGCGACTCCCTTCTATCTATGTCCCCGTCGTCTTCTCTTCTCTTTATGCGCACTTTCTCCCTCCCTGCGAGACGGAGAGACGGCCGGCGCTTTGCAGATATACGCAGCTTTTTTTTTGGCCGGCTCGGGCTGTAATATAAAAGCCTTGCTTTGTGTTTCTACCCAGTCCAGACGGAGCTGACCGCCCTTGTCAACAGAAGAGCCCTAGCACTAGCTCCATCCTATCCCATTGCGGCTATTTTCGCGATCTTCTCCCCGACTTGCGCACCTCGGATAGGTCCGACCGCAGACGAGTGTCCCGACGAACACATTCTGCTCCTACGTGCGGCAGAGAACCGAGCACCTCGGACTTCCTCCGCAATACCCTGCCTCTGTCAAACGTCACCTCCATTCTCGCCGACCCGGTGCTGCCGCATGAACTACTCCTGTCGGACAAGCGCGAAGTGCCTCAAGGAGAGGAAACGGAAGAAAAAACGACAACTTGCCAGCAGCGGCAGCAGGAGCAGCAATCCTTTTGCTGCCTTAGCAACTGCGAACTGCCGTCGCCATGGCAAAAGTCGACTTCAGCAGAGACTATTATGCCGACCTGGAGCTTCCTTCAACGGCTGATGTCAATGACATCAAAAAGCAGTTTCGAAAACTTGGTGTGTCCATTCTGATCTGCGTCGTTTTGTTGTGGTGATCTCTGTTGATGCATTTTGTCTCCTGGCTCTATCCCATGCAGATACTAACACGTCTATTCGTCTATAGCATTAAAATACCACCCAGACCGCAACCCCGGCAAAGAGGCCGAAGTCAACACCAAGTTCCAGACCATCCAAGCCGCCCATGAGATTCTGACCAGTCCCGATCAAAAATCCAAGTACGACTCCCATCGCAGCCGAAACGCCAGCCGCTACCCGACCGCCTCTGGTGTTCGTGGCAACCCATGGCAGGACGTCGCATCCCATTACCCGATGCCGCCCCGGCGGCCTGGCCAGGCCCCGACGTCGGCGGCGCGTAACACCGCCTCGTCGTCGGGACCGTCTACTGCTTCGTCTGCGCACCGTTATTCTAACTTCAATGTCCCACCGTCCGCCAAGACGAGTAAGGAAGATCTGGATTCACGGTATACAGCTTGGAAAAACATGCGCCCCAGTACGGCTAAGGGCCGCCCTGGACAGAGTGCCAGTGCCGCCTATGCCGCAGCTGGTGCTAGCACAGGCGCCAATACTGGAAAGAAGGCAAACACAGCGGGCACGACGTCATCCGGGCCTAGTTCTGGATCTGCATCCATGCCGCCGCCGCCGCCGCGGACGGCATCGCAGAGACAAAAAGCCGATGCTTCATTTGGTGCACGGCGAAGCACCGGCTTCTTTCCGCGGTCACCTATGGGAGATGAGCCCCCCGCTGCCAGCACGAACAATTATTTCACAAACAGGACGCACAGCCGAGGGTATTTCTTTGGCGAACAGCCAGAACAACCAGCTCCAAATCCCGCGGCAGAACAGCGACGAGCATCTAATGTGGAAACGCCCGCTGCCGCTGCAGACAGTAGCAGCAGCAACGGGTCAGATGAGTCTCTGGTCGATGGCCGCCAGAGCGCGCCATACCAGACCCACGGCGGCGAGAAGCTCAATCCGTTCGATGGCGTACCCGCTTCTGATCTTAACCGGACGAAGAGCTATCGTACAGTCAACCAACAGACGAAACCCGAGTTCCGGCGCCGAAGCTCCAGTCTTCCAGACGAGTCAGACAACGCCGCCAAAGCGACTGCCACCGCAAGAAAGCGAACCGGCGGGCCGGCAGCAAAAGAAGCAGCAACGGGAGCGACTCAGCAGACTTCAGCAGCCGCCTCCGGCGCCAGTGCGAACACAAGTGCCCCTAGATCTGGGAATCGAGTACGACCTGGGGTAGGACCAAAATCACAATACCCTACGACATCTTCACCGATGCCCCAGTTTGAGGAGCAATATCAGAGGATGCAGGGGGAAAAGAAAGATCCTTTCACAACGCCGAACGCAAAGTCGACGCAGAATGCGCAAGGATCGTCCCGATATGACGGCTCTGGTATGTCTTCACAGTGTAAATCACAAAATACATTTCTTAGCCTTAAAATAGGATTAGGGCTAACATATAATTTTACAGCGACTGCATCTCAGAGTAACAGCAAACCCCCGAACAACAAAAACAGGCCTATTTTGTATGCAATCCCTCTGTCACCCAGCCCCTTTTCAGAATCAGCTACTCCTATGGTAAACTCGTCGAAGAAATCAGCGGACGGCAAGAGCGCTAGAGCCCAGCGGCACCCAGCGCCCGGAGAGGGTATACCAAGAAGCTACTGCAGCATCTACGCGCCTGAGTTCAGGCGTCGTTCTCCCAAGCGAAGAGCGTCCTTCTCCAGAGAGTCTTCGAGTGGAGACACGGAAAGCCGGAAGCACAAAATAAAGCCCGGCATGAATCCTTTCGAAACCAGGCAGTTCGAAATTCTTCAAGATCTTGTCCGCGACATCGAAGTTTTCGATCCGAACGACTCCAAACCGGGGTCTAATCCGAAGCATCAAGATTCATCAAAACAGGGGAAGCCAGGAGAGAAGAACGGAGACAGAACAACCATAAATCATAGCGGCGAGTGCTGGAATACTGGAAATCAAGATCAAAACCGGGGTCGATGCAGCCTGAAGGGGCGGGAAGACGAAAATCATGATCGCACTCATTGCCCCATTGGTGTAGACCACGATGCTAATCTTGCAACGCGTTTTAGCTCCAACCTCTCTCTCGATGATGACGTGTTTAGTGTCCCCAGCACGCCCATAGATCAGGAACAGACGAACACCTTTACGAACATTAGTGCCGACGACATCAATACCCGTTTTGTCCCCGGGGAGAAGTCGAATAGTGCATGGGAGTTCAGTGCCGGTGGCAGCGAAGGAGAATCTGGCGGAGACCTCCCCTCACGCGTCCGCCGCTCTCAATCCGGCAACCGCTTAGGTCGGCGATCGCCAGGAAAGAACCATCCGATACCGAGAACGGACAGTAATCCGCCGCCACCGCCACCTCCACCACCCCCGCCACGCCCGTCATCTTCGACGGCCGGCGTAGCCGATGGTAGCACGGGCAGTTTGAATGGAGCGGGCAGCACCAACAAAAGCAGTACCACGACCACCACCAACTATTTTGACGCTGTAAGGTGGGCCGAACAAATCGGTTCTGAGCATTTTGTGCCGCAATCTTCGCAACATCCACCTCAAGTGCCACCGCGCGAGCCCACACCTAATCAACAGCAAGCGCGGCCCATCAAAAAGCCAAAACCAATACAAAGAGCGAATACGACCACTCGTGCGTTTGTGGTGGTCGATGACAACGACGAGCCCGCCGCGGACAGCGGGGCTGAGCCGAAATTTCAACCGCAGCACACGCAGCAGCAAACTGAAACTGCTGCAAGTCCGGGCATCAGTGGTTTTGCTAGTCCCATTGCTATGGATATCGACTCCCCCTTGGTTCAGCCCGATTTCAGTGACGTAACACCAAGCGCAACGTCCAGAGCCAAACCGGCTGAATTTAGCACTGAGGCTCAGGTAAACGGCGCTCGAAACATTCCCGTTGAACCAACACGACCAGAATGGAGGGCCGGCAATGTTGAGAAGCATGCCAACGATCCATTCGTCACGGCCGGCATGGGTAGCACAGCCGATACAGCGGCCACAGCGGCGGCCTCCGCAGCTAAATCAACCAGGCCTAGTGTTGGTGGTAATCATGTGGGTGGTTCAGAAGACAGCGAGGAGTTCCGTGCAACGCTGGCGGACATCCGGAAAGTAGAGCCCTTTGCCGAAGGCACGTCGGGCATCCAAGGCAACGCCGGTACGGGACTAGGGTCTTTTGGTGACCTACGAACGAACCTGCCGTTTGAGAGCAAGGCAGCATCATCCGCCATTCCGGTCAAAAGTACGGGGCGGAGAAAAACTATTTCATTTCCCAAGCCGCCAACAGCACCGCACCCGCCGCCAGCCCTGGCCGTTCCGGGCCTCCACCCGTCCTCAGGCGCGTGGGACAAGTATGTGACTGAATTCCGCCACTACATGTTGGAGTGGACTGAGTTCAACAACCTGTATGTCGACCACTTCCAAGCGCGGCGCCACGGCGTGGAGATGCAGCGGCGGCAAGGCGATTTCGACTGGCTCACGTCTACAGACAACGAGGGCATCAATCAGTACCTTGATTGGATGGACCAGGACGAAGAGATCCGCGCGCGGTGGTCTGCGTCGTGTACTGGCCACGACATGAACGTGAGGCAGTTTATGGCCTTCCGGGAGCGGATGAGGCAGGCGTGATTGTCTCATTCCTTTTCTTTCGATTTTTTGCTTGTTTTATTATATTTTAATCGATTTGTCCTTTTCTTGCATGTCCTGGTTTTTTATTTCGCCGGTGTTACGGAACGGATACCCCATTCACGATCATAGCAACGCATGGGAATATAACATCTTTTTCTTCCAGAGTTGGGGGTGGTAAACTATGTTTTTTGAGCCGGACCAAGCATGGTAGAGTGCCAATTGCGTACCGTACTGAGCAGTTGACAACGTATCTTGTTTTTGTCGGTTGCTGTCTTTTCCTCTTCAAGTTATTCCACTCCACCTGCTTTGCAAGTGTGGGAAAGTCCTTTCTTTGTCACACCTCGAGATGCATATTGCAGGTGAGGCTCGTGATAATCTTGACTTGGTACAAGCGCTTCGATTATAGGCGCAGGATTTTTTTATTTATGGTTTTTTATATATAGAAGATTTGCCTTTGTTTACTCGGTACGTAGACATGCGCTTTTGCTAGACGGGGTTTACCCATCCAGCAGTCCATCAACTCGTCAGACGTTTGTAGCACAAGGGTCGATGCATGTGTCCTTCTTTTTCTTATCTTTTTTTCATATTGTTCAGCCGTTTATTTCATTTTATTCGATTTCTGCAGCCCTCATAATGAAATAAAGAGGGTTCGTAGTTAAGGGGCATTATTTAAGCCGTAGGCTTATGGCTTGGATGTACTCGTCGGTAAGCTTCCTGTCTTTTGAAGTTTGCTCGAAGATAGCAAGGTGATCTTGTGGCATGCCTGATCGACTCAGGTCCATACGAACAAGGCAAAGACAAGCCAAATCAGTCTCTTCAATGTGAGAGAAAAGATGGCGTCAGTCGTTCTCTCATGCTGCGGCTCTTCCGCTCCTTCCTAATCAGGGAACTCTTATTTTTCGCTTTGTTCCATAGCATCCGCTTCGCAGCACGACGCTGCTATCAGAACGCACCGCCTACTCGCCTCAGCCCACTTCCGCCCACTTCCGCCCACTTTTTCTGCCTTCCGGTCTCAATTCGCGCTCGACTACTCGTACTCTGTACTCGTACTCCGTACTCGCACGCAGGATTAGTGCCTTAATTAGTCTGCACGAAGCAAGCAAGCAGAGATAGAAACGACCGGCCGCCCGTCCTCCATAATCCTTCTAGAAAGATTTCGCTTTGTTCTCTCGCAGCCCGCTATGGAGCACTAGCCGGGCGGAAAGCATAAGTGCTTACCGCAGTGCCGAGCTAGAAGAGAGGTAAGAAAGCTATTCTGAAAATACTCGAAAGTTTGCATCAGCTATGTATTCTGTTTTGCTGTTCTTTTTTTCTTAGGCTCTTGGCTTCCTTGAATTTCATCGCCCCTTAATTGCTCCTGTTTAGGCGGCAGTGCTAAGAGCCACAGTTCTACGGAGTAGTTTCGTGTTCTTTTCGCTGCCTTCCTTTTTCTTCTCTCGGTGTTGCTAGGTTTCCTCTCATACCCGTCCTACCTTTGGCGCATTGCCCTTGGGAACCAGCCGCCGCATGGTCCCGAACTTGAGCTAGGCTCTAGAATCCTTCGTCTCTTTTACGATTCGCATGAGACCGTTTGGCTCGTCTCCTCCCCCCCTCCTCCCCGAGCTTCCTATTTGGCTCGCCGAGAGCTGTTCAGTTCTCGATTGGTCTTATGCAGGGTTGTGGGCAATACACCTGTTCAGCCTTCTGTAGCTCGGCACTGTGCCTTGTGCACGACCTCCAGGCACGCAGTCAGCCCCCTTTCTTAATACTTCAGAACAAATCCATTACTTCTTCTCATCTTTTCTTGCTTCGAGGGGGAAATTCCCGGACGATCAGGTGTGGGCTAGGTCTGTCCCAAACCTCGGCGTTCTTTGGTGCACAAATCAGTGCGAGAACATGCAAATTCGGTTCCTGGGCCTAACGAGTTTGCTCTCCGTGTGGGTATGCTTTTCGGCTATTACCCCTGATCCTCTTTCAGTTTGTGGGGTTGCAACCACAACAAAGTTATTGCTGCATTATAATCTGTATCAAAAAAATTGCCGTATCCTTGATATACACCACTGCGGGCCAAAACAGAAACCGAAGAATGAGACAGAGAAGAAAACTAGTATCGGTCGTCCATTTCGTCTTCAATGGCAAAAAAATGACCTGTAGCTTAGGGTGAGCATTTTGAATAGAAGGGCCTGTTACCCATGTAGTAATTTCTGTGTGAAAATGCCAAGGCTGAGAAAAAAGATAAAAGGGGGTCAGGTTGCGATCCATTTCTTACTAAATTATGTTTTCAATCTGCCAATGCTTTTGTATAATATATATATTTGTATTATTAGTGCTCTACGGAGTAATCAACTTTCGTTGAACCCCTTTCTTTTTATTTTATACAGAGCAACTTTTCAACGTGAAAACTCGACCAGGCATCGAGTAAACGATACGTCGTCAGAAGCATAACTCCTTGCATCATCATGAAGGAAGGGATCTGCAACTTAGCCTGCCACAGTATGGTTTGCTTGTCACACCTTTTTCCCGTTATGCGTCTTGTGTCTTGTCTCTCGCTACCTTTTCTGCACTCGTATCGGGCCATGTCGCGACTGCGCTCGACTGGTGTCCCCAGCTCTTTCCGTCGTCCTCGCTTGGCCTAGCTATCGTCGCTCTCGGCCTTTTGACGCATGTTGCTCGTGCTTTGTCTGAAGGGAGCGGTGTTCTGCTTGGCGGTCACTCGGCGCTTTTAAACTAAGATATCTTACAAAATAATCTTGAAGGTTAAAGCAAAGGGAGCTTTCGATATCTGGTCGTCGTGGAACAAATTAGAAAAAAGCCAGCCTGGGATGCAACCCCTGGTTTCAGAACAAGATAGAAAAGCAGCATGTCTCGCTTCGATTCGTTCTTTTCATTTTATTTTTGCTTACCTTTTATTTCCCCAGCTCATAAAGACACGTGGAAAATACGGAATTTCACAACAGACGCTACGACCATTCGCGATCGGGATGGACAGGTAGGATTGTGACCGATCACAGCCAACGCCTGGACAGACGTAACTATTGCTCGCAAACGTATTCATGGCAAAAACTTTCTTCTAGCCTGGGTGAGCGATCGACTCCGTCGTCGAGCGTCGGTGCCTACTGGCCACCTTTCTCTGCTCAACCAACCAGGACGTATTTTCAGCTGACGTCGCGCGAGAGAACAAGACAAAAAGAGCTCCGAAACTAAATATAACAAGGATGAGAGGGAAAGGGGCAATTCTTCGTCATCGTCATCGTCGCTCTATGAAAGGGATGCTCTCGTGAGATTGAAAAAAGCCCGAGCCCCGGCAAATTGTGACATCGTATGACCAATTTTGTTTTGTTTTCTTTCTCCTTTCCCCTGCCACCGTTTTCTTTTCTTTTCTTTTTGCTCTGCACCACAGCTCCTGTTGGATCTGGATCCCCTTCCCCATAGCCGGCGGAGTATTTCATGCCCTGGACCGGGATGGACACCGCGCATGGGGGTGCTCCCTTCACCGGTGTTCCATAAAAAGATAGCTAGCTCAGGGTTCCAGGCGCTGCAAGCAGTTCATCGGTGTCTTGCTTCTCACCCGCCCCACTGACAGGGTCGCCATGTGCGCAGCGCCATTCCGTCTTTGGCCGGAACGGACAAATGCTGTGGAGTGTAGCGCTAGCCTGCTTCTGCTGAAGGGTGGTCGGGCAGGGTGGGGTGCCTGCCGAACTGGAGTTTGCGCTGCATTATTATGACACTGCTGGCGGCGGTGCAGGACGCCCAGTACGAGTACGAGTAATTTACTCCGTACTTGTGCTGTAGCGACGCAGGCTTTCGTTCTGTCAGTGGAAGACGTGGAATCAGGAAAAACGAAGAAACAGAGTCGTATTATCTTACTCCGTACTTTGTACGGAATGGAATAAGATGACAAGAAATATCGCGTAAAACAATATATATGCAACAAAAAGGACCGTCTCGCGCAAAACTAGAATGCTCAGAACGGAAGGCACCAGAGTGCCTTGCTGGAAGCAGCTGCCGACGGCCAGCCACTAAGATGCTAGTTGCAGCTATGATGCTTGCGTCCTCCTAATGCAGGCTGCGCACTGCACATATTCTGGCTAACAACTGTGACAACTGGCTCCAGCGGCATGCCGACAAAGCCGTTGCTGCAGCAGGCGCTGAGCGAAGGCCGATCTATCTTACTCTAGAAGAATCGGTCCTGTGCTGGGATCAAAAGCAGGGAAAGAGCGACCAAAGTCTTGGAGGATTGAAAGTTAGATCTCCCTCGGTGGCCTGGCCAAGGCGCACTTGTCGTGAAGGGTTTGTGTCGCGCTTTCGATGCAATAGGGTGCTCGGTCGAGGAAAGCCGCCTGCGTTACCCGTTTTCGCCCTCGATCGTCGCCTGTCCAGAAGCCGCGCATGGGCGGGGCAGCTTTCCCTTTGCACCGCTAAGCCAAAAGCGCGTAATATTCCCTTTCCCACGAGCTCGCTGTATTTCACGCTGCTCCTGCTTGACCCTCCACTGCGCTTTCTTTCCTACGTTAGCGGTCGTCCCTGCTCGTTTCTGTGAAAGTCTATTATCGCATCACCCCTGCCGGTAGCGTTTCCCTTTCACATCCGACCATTCCCCGGTGCGCCAGCGCAAGTACTCCGCACGAGGACTCGTAGGTGTGGTAGCAAGGGCGCACAAAGAAATTCGCCAGGTGCATGCTCATTGTCTAATAGTTAAGATAAGATACATCACTGTGTTATTTTCGTCTGTCTTCGTTCTCTTCAGCGCTCGAGCGAGACGCTCCACACCTGCGCAGCTCTGCCAAATCCCGTTTCTGCGGCATCTGCCACTGCCACCACCACCCATACCTCTTTCCCTTCAGTCTTTCTTTCGACGCCTTCCGACCGCTCCTTCCTTCCGAGGCTCGACAAGTATTCGCGTTCTGGGGCACCTTCCTGTTATCTTAAGATACATGCTCCGAGCGACGTCTTGTTGCACTTTTGCAATCTCTATCTATCTTTCGTTTCTCTCTTCTCCTTTCTCCTTCCCCTTTCCCTCTCGCTTTGTTGCCTTGCTCTTCCGTTCTCACGATCTTTGCTATTCTCCCTTCTCCTTCGCATTCGCCTCCCCTTCTCCTCTTTTTAGGTGCGCTACCACTCACACCACTCTCTTTCTCTCGCCCGCACGGACGTTCGGTCCCGTTTCGCTTCCGCAAACACTTTTTACCAGCTCTCTCGTGACATTTCCCTGGAAAGGTGCTCCGGGTCTGCATTAGACACTGCGTGAGTTTGAAGCGTTTCGTCTCCTGTTCTGTTTCTCGTTCTGCCACCGCTGTCTCTCTCGCCGCCGGCTGTCGGCTCCTTTCTTTTTGTGCACGTATTCCGTCCTCCTCGTTCGCTTTCTTTCTTTCTTCTCCCTTTTGCTCTCTCTCTCTCTCTCTCTCGCTGCGTGCTGTTTCGCTGCTCGGCTTCCTTCAGCCTTCATTTCCCTCATACCCTTCCCGTCTATCCAATTTCCCTGCTGTAACACCGTTCCAGGAAATATCCTCCCCAAGCTCTCGTCAATTTCTGCCTTCTGTTTTCGATTTGCTATTTGTTGGTTTTGTTGCTATTTTCCGGCTGCTTTCCTTTTCTTGTCCTCCCGCCAAAAAGGAACACGCACGGCGTACTATGTACAACCACCCTTCCAAAATAAATTAGTAAAATAAATAAAATCCAGGCTAACACCTCTTAGTCCGGGTCCCTCTTCATCCTCTCTCCGCCGCCTCCGCCTCCTCCTCCCTCCTCTACCACACCGACGACTCGAAAGGCCTTAACCCTGCAGCACTCAGAGCACTCGTTTCTCGTCAAATCGCAATCCCCATTCGACCTTTTCGACATTCCTTTCTTCTCTCTACCTTCCTCTTCACCCCTTCCTTAGACCGCTTTCCTTATCGCACGACGCTTTTCTCAACAGCTTCAACAAAAGGACCGTCGTCGTTATTCCTTCGAGCAGGCTCTCCCCCCCCCCAGAGCCCGCTTCCAGAGCTTCCGCCCGTCTTGCTCCTCCTGCGACAACTCCGTCTTTGCCTCTGTTCGCTTAGCCACAGCAGGCGAGTCTCTCCAGCTTTTGAACGCGACGGCAGCCCCTCTCCTTTGAGTTTGCGATCGTTGCTGTGCCTTTGCCATCGCGTCCTTTTCTCTCCGCCCGCGTGAGCCCTTGATTTCTACAGTCACCGCCAGCCTAATCGCCAGCCGACCCAATCCTATTTGACCGGTTTACTGCTTCCCGTTTTATCATCCGGCCACCCGCTTTCCTTCTATATCCGTAACGGTTTCTTTTGAGCGAGTCTACTTCTTCAATCGGTTTCATTTCCCGGAGCCTGCAATTTAGTCGGTAACCACAAAGCAAACAAAAGGCAAGGTAGCTAGCCGGCCCTCCTGCTAACCAGCACGCCGCAAAGGACAGCATAAAACGATATCATCCAGGGGGTCAATTTCGAGAACGAAGAATACACATTTCGGGACAACGCGCGAGCCGCTCCTCATGGGCTTCTGCCTTGTGTAGCGTGGGGCCTACACCGCGGACAGCATCTTTACTGCCCGTCGCGCTTCGAGTCCGCAATTTTCAATCATTCCACCACTTCTACGTGTCAATTTGACTACTTCGCCGAAACAAACGAAGATACAGAACGGGGAAAAGAATACAAAACAGAAGAGACAGGAGACAGTGCAGGGCAGGTGGGCAAAAAAAGGAGGAAGACGGAAGTTGATCCCGCAGTAACATCTGCGAACCTGTGGTCATGATGGGGGCGTGCATGAGTTCAAACAGCGAAGAGGTAGAGCAGAAGAAGAGAAGCCAAAGAATCGACAAAGACCTGGAAGAGGATTCGAAGCGGTTACGGCGGGAATGCAAGATTCTTCTGCTTGGTAAGGAACCGCACACGATTGAACCCGTTTGACGGACCCCGAGATAGTGTTCACATGCTAACTGCTACGTTGCGCAGGTTCGGGCGAGTCGGGAAAATCGACTATTGTGAAGCAGATGAAGATCATCCACCTGAAAGGTTATTCGGAAGACGAGCTTTTCAGTTACCGCCCAACTATCTTCAAGAATCTTCTCGAGTGCGCCAAAGCTGTCGTCAACGCTATGCGCCAGTTTGAAATCGAGCCTCAAAATGAAGGCAACCGTGCATACTGTGATTTCTTACTAGAGTACTCCATTGGATCTGGCCCACAACCAAGCATCGATCCCAAAGTCGGCGAGGCTGTCTTGGCCATCTGGAGCGACCCTGCTCGGGAGTCGCTCATGGAGCGGCAAACTGAGTTCTACCTAATGGACTCAGCAGGATAGTGAGTGCCATATGCCGGTCACCGCAGCAGGGTTTTGGACGACTGGAATGCCCTATATATATATATATAAGAGCTATTGGCTAACAGCGCAGCTTTTTCGAGGAGGTTAAGCGCATCGTCCGCCTCGACTACGTCCCCAACGAGATGGACGTTCTTCGCGCAAGAACAAAAACGACTGGTATCTATGAAACTCGTTTTCAGATGGGCCAGCTGAGCATACAGTCAGTATACTGCCGATGGTTATAAACCCAACCCGGCCTAAATTTCAATTTGCTAACCGCTGAACAGCATGTTCGACGTCGGTGGACAAAGAAGCGAACGGAAGAAATGGATACATTGTTTCGAAGATGTCACGTCTATTATCTTCTGTGTCGCCCTAAGCGAATACGACCAGGTACTGCTAGAGGAAAGCAGTCAAAACCGAATGATGGAGAGCCTTTTACTATTCGACTCCGTTGTCAACTCCAGGTGGTTTATGCGGACAAGCATCATTCTCTTCCTCAACAAGGTCGACATATTCAAGCAGAAGCTTGGCCGGTCACCTTTAGGCAATTACTTCCCCGATTACTCGGGAGGCGATGATGCCAACAAAGCAGCAAAGTACCTCCTCTGGCGTTTCAACCAAGTGAACCGAGCCCACCTCAACTTGTATCCCCAGTATGTATACCTCCTGTTATAGATCTTATTTGTACGCCACGGGCCAATCGCTAACCAGGGCTCGCAGCTTGACCCAAGCCACGGATACTTCAAATATTCGCCTTGTCTTTGCCGCAGTCAAGGAGACTATTCTCAATAATGCCCTCAAGGATTCAGGCATTCTATAACTGATCCCCCCCCTGCTTTCCCGAATGGCTTTCGTTCTCGGCAAGACGCGTCGGGACGTGACAAGCGTCACTTTCCTTTATCTTCCCTCCTTCGGATCGTATCTGTTTATGCCCTGGACAAGATGTGAACGACCACGGCACTGGCGATTTTTTGGGTTTTTGTTTTCAGCTTTTTGATCTTATCGGCATGACAAGCGGCGTTGTAGGACAAAGAATGGGAGTCATTCTTCAGATTTTACGACTGCTGCAAGGCGTTTATATTTTGTGACATAGGGTTATGACTGGGTGGCCACACTCCTTTTGATGTTTTTTTTTTGCTTCTTCGTTGGACTGCAGTTCCTCTTATTTGCATGCTTTCCTTCATATTGGGAATGAAGCTTCCACAATTCTGAGATTTCTGCACCTTGAAATACCACGTGTCTATATATTGAGTGGTTTTAGTCACTTTCTTGCGTTGATTGGACGACTGTTTTGTCCGGGAGAGAAAACCTTAAAAAGATAATTCTATTTCATGTGCATTACTTTGCCTTTCGCCTACAGAGTCGACAGGGAGAAAATAGTATTTCACTCACAAAATATCGCCGAGGTTTATGCCTCCCCCGCTCACCGTATCAGTCACCCAACTGCAATTTGCGTAATACTCCAAGTGCTATCGCCCACGATCGTTCCATGAACTCTCCCAGCTCATCTCCTCCTACTCCGTAGGCTGTTTGCGATTTGACCTTGTCGATCTCATTCACGCGTGGGGCAGCGTTGCGAATTGCGCAGAAGCTAAGGTGAGAAGTGGAGCTTGGGCCATTTTGGCTTTCCACAGCAGCAAAACGACAGCTAGTCCAATCGAATCGATCTCCTGGGCCAGGTGTGTAATGGCTATGCTTGAACAAAAATGCTCCAGTTCGAGACAGTGTGTTCTCAGCGCTGTTGCTGCTCGCCACCCTGGATGTACGAGTACCCGTACAAGTATGCAGCCTTCATACGGTGTCTGCATACTATGGGGTAGGATAGTGGGCGCTATAATGCGTGCTTTTTCTTTTCTTTTTAAGCAGAGTGCCTTTCCGCCTACAGGCTTATCAACAGCAGCCGGAATGGCGGCAGCTTTGAATATCATCAGACAATCACCGTGCGATCTTCTCTTGTGCTTCTTCCCAATCTTGCCCTGGTCTCCACTTACGACGCCATTTTGTCTACGGCCTTATTCTGTTCTCGACGTTGCTGACTGAGGCAATTCCTAAGCAGAAGGAGAAGGGAAATAAGCATCCGGATTAGAAAAGATAGAAAAGTAAGGCAAGGAGAGGCAGGAAAGAGGCCAGTGTAGCGGGACGACAAGCAATCGCGTCGTCTCTACGTGGTGGGGTCCCTGGCAGCTTTTGCCACTCGCTCGTTTGTCTCCTGCATCCTTCGCTACAGTCCCTCTTTTACTTTCCGTACTCGTAAATCTCTCGAGGAGCGGTGACTTCTCGTCCTGCCGTCTTGATTGATATGCTATGGCTCAACCCTGAAAATTGGCCGTGATGGCTTTCGTGTTTTGTGCAGGACGAAAACGGAAAGCAGATAGAAGACTCAGGATCACATGCTTCGCGACAGAGACTGTGGCCAGTGGCCTGGCCATGTCGGCCACTACGAGCTACGAGTTTCTTAAGTTGCATTACTCAACGGGTCCGCACCCGGTGTGAGACATCGCCTTTGCATGCCAACGGGCGGACTGGCAGCTCTGGCTCTCTCTGACACACCCGGTTTTCGTGTCTCAACCTGGCATTCCTGGCATTTTTTGCTTATCCATTTGCAGTGCTAATATGTGACCTCCCGCATGCGAACAGCTCCTTCCCCGGTGGTTAATTGCTATGGTGAGACACAACTCGCTCTTGCCTTAAGCATCCGGGAGCTGGTGCTTGCTACCCCGCTCCCTCTGAGCTCACTGGCAGCAGCCTCGAATTGGGTGTTTCTCGCCCCCGATGCCACCACGCGATTGCGTCTGATAACGTACACCAAGCTCTCGCATCCTGCATGATTGCACCCACTTTTGTCTCTTGCCCCCCTCTAGCACTGCTTCTTGTGTCGTATTCGCCCAAATAGGGCGGCCAATTCGTGTGCATGTCACGCAAATCATGCTCTTCTGTGTCTGCAGCTTGCAGAAAGCGGGTTTCATAGCTTCCAACCGCCTCTCTGCAACTGCCCAGATCCAATCGCTCAATTAGTAGTCGAAAATAACATTGCTCATGCAAAAAGGACCTCTCCTGGTCTACGCAGACGCCCACTTTTTTAATTGCTTCTAAACTCGTCGTCTCGCTGGTTGCTCTTGCCTTGCCGCCCCTTCCATTTTTGTTCTTAAGCTCCCCACCCTCTCGCTTTCTCTCGCCCTCATCTCGTCATTTCTTTCCCCCCTCCTTTTCGTCCTTTTTTCCTGGTTGGAGAACTTGCTTCGCCTCATATCTTCTGGGGGATCTTGGGTCTTACTGGCTGTGCTTTCTTGTCTTCGTGCTCCTGTCTTTTGTTTCCGCCCTTTCGTCTTCCCTGCCTACCCTCTTAGAAAGCTCTTATCTTGTCTTATCTCGTCAACCCCCCCCACCCTCGATCGACTCTGGATCATGGCCTCTGAGCAGCTTCCCACGCGTGAGCGCCGGCCATCTGTCGGTGCTCCTATCGTGGACATTCAGGGTTCCGTCGGCCCCGCTGGCATTACCCGTCCCAAGCACCGCCGTACTTTCACCGGCTTTGGTGCCCAGGAGATTAAAAGTGTTGAGGGTAAGCTTCCCTGTTCTGTCATTTTGCCTCTTTGCCTTCTTTCTCCTCCTCGTTTGCGGACTTGCCCGTTGACCGTGTGTGTCTAATGAATGGCTAATTATTCGATAGCTTCCATTCCCGAACCCCAGCGTGAAGCCTGGCTCAAGCACCAGATTTCTGGCTTCAAAGACAAAGACGAGTTTGAAAAGGAAGTTGTCCGCCATGTCGAGACCACTCTGGCCCGCAGCATGTTCAACTGCGACGAGTCCGCCGCCTACTCTGCCACCAGCCTTGCCTTCCGCGACCGCCTCGTTGTCGAATGGAACCGTACCCAGCAGCGCCAGACCTTTGCCGACACGAAGCGCATTTACTACCTCAGTCTCGAGTTCCTTATGGGCCGTGCCCTCGACAATGCTATGCTCAACATTGGCCTCAAGGATGTTGCTCAGTGTAAGTTCGCCTCCTAATGGCCTTTTTAGAGCAGGAAGCTCCTGCCTACGATGAATTTCCCACTAACGGGGCTGTTAGCTGGCCTGTCTGACCTTGGCTTCCGTGTCGAGGACATTATCCAGCAGGAACACGATGCTGCCCTGGGCAACGGTGGCTTGGGCCGTCTGGCCGCGTGCTTCCTCGACAGCCTTGCTTCGCTCAACTACCCAGCCTGGGGCTACGGTCTCCGCTACCGTTACGGCATCTTCAAACAGGAGATCATCGATGGATACCAGGTTGAGGTGCCCGATTACTGGCTTGACTTCAACCCTTGGGAGTTCCCGCGTCACGATGTGACAGTCGATGTAAGTTGGGCGCCATATATGCGGCTTTAAAAGAAGCAGTTTTTAACATGCGTTTCCCCCCCCTTTAGATCCAATTTTACGGCAGTGTTAGCAAGACGACCGACGCCTCGGGCAAGGTTACCGCTCATTGGGACGGCGGCGAAACGGTGCGCGCCGTGGCCTACGACGTGCCCATCCCCGGCTACGCCACGCCCTCTACCAACAATTTGCGTCTGTGGTCCAGCAAGGCTGCCAGTGGCGAGTTTGACTTCCAGAAGTTTAACAGTGGTGATTACGAAAGCTCTGTCGGCGACCAGCAACGCGCCGAGACGATCAGCGCTGTGCTGTACCCCAATGACAACCTCGACCGTGGCAAAGAGTTGCGCCTCAAGCAGCAGTACTTCTGGGTGGCTGCCTCCCTCTACGATATTGTTCGCCGTTTCAAAAAGTCCAAGCGCGCCTGGCGCGAGTTCCCTGACCAGGTGGCTATTCAGCTCAACGACACCCACCCGACCCTAGCTATTGTCGAGCTGCAGCGCATTCTTATTGATCTTGAGGGCCTCGACTGGGACGACGCCTGGAGCATTGTTCAGCAGACTTTTGGTTACACTAACCATACCGTACTCCCCGAGGCTCTCGAGAAGTGGTCCGTTGGCCTATTCCAGCAGCTGCTACCGCGCCATCTCCAGATCATTTATGACATCAATCTCTTCTTCCTGCAGTATGTCGAGCGCAAATTTCCCAAAGACCGAGACATCCTGAGTCGCGTCTCCATCATCGAGGAGTCGCAGCCCAAGATGGTGCGCATGGCTTTTCTAGCCATTGTCGGCTCGCACAAGGTCAACGGTGTTGCTGAGCTGCACTCGGATCTCATCCGCACGACCATCTTCAAGGACTTTGTGACCGTTTTCGGCCCCGACAAGTTTGTCAATGTGACCAACGGTATTACACCCCGCCGCTGGCTGCACCAGGCGAACCCCGGGTTGTCGAGTCTGATTGCAAGCAAGGCTGGTGGACCCGAGCACTACCTAAAGGACTTGACATTGCTCAATAAGATTGAGCTCTCAGTTGATGATCCGGCGTTTCGAAAGGCGTGGGCTGAGATTAAGCTTGCCAACAAGCAGCGCCTAGCCAATTTCATCAAGGAGACGACGGGCGTTATTGTCAACCCTAAAGCCCTCTTTGACGTCCAGGTGAAGCGTATTCATGAGTACAAGCGGCAGCAAATGAACATATTTGGAGTGATCCATCGTTACCTGGTTCTGAAGTCATTGTCTCCGGAGCTGCGGAAGAAGGCACTGCCACGTGTGTCTATCTTTGGTGGCAAGGCTGCTCCAGGCTATTGGATGGCTAAGCAGATCATTCATCTTATCAACAGTGTTGGTGTTGTGGTTAATAACGACCCGGACATCGGCGATGCTCTCAAGGTTCTCTTCCTTGAAGACTACAATGTGAGCAAGGCTGAGATAATCATCCCAGCGTCGGACATTAGCGAACACATCTCTACGGCTGGCACCGAGTAAGTTAATCCATGCAATGCCTTTGCATTCATTCTTGCTGGGAGTTACAAAAACTAACATTCTATTCAGAGCTTCGGGCACAAGCAACATGAAGTTTGTCCTGAACGGTGGTCTCATCATTGGGACTTGTGATGGCGCCAACGTGAGTCAACAGCTCTACTCCGGCTCGATCCACTGTCTTGCCCTTTTCTTTTTCTATTATCTAACACTGCACAGATTGAAATTACTCGTGAAATTGGCGAAGAGAACATTTTCTTGTTCGGCAACTTAGCTGAAGACGTTTATGATCTTCGTCATAACCACACCTACGGCGAGCACAAGATCGACCCTAGCCTGCAGAAAGTGTTTGCGGCCATCGAAAGTGGAACATTTGGCAACCCACAAGACTTTGCTGGCATGGTTTCTGCTGTTCGTGAGCATGGTGATTTCTACTTGGTGTCGGACGATTTCCACAGCTACCTGGAGACGCAGGAGCTTGTGGACAAGTCGTATGCCGACCAAGAAAGCTGGATCACCAAGTGCATCACCAGCGTATCTCGCATGGGCTTCTTCAGCAGTGATCGTTGCATCAACGAATACGCTGAAGAAATCTGGAACGTTGAGCCCCTGCAGCCCGAAGTTGCGGGCGGTGTTGGCAAGGGCGAGCTGTAAGCGAAAAGCAACCATACGTGGTTGAATAGCATAGACGGGCATGGTAATTTTGAATTTTAGACATCACTGTACACCGGAAGGACTCGTACAGCAGGATGATACGAGGCGTAAACGACATTCCTATAAAATATTACGGCAAATCAGCTGGCTTCATTGAAATTGGAAACTTCTACTCCTAGGCCGCCAGTTTTAAGCGAGATACAACATGAAATCTACAGTTTCTATCTTGTCCCGTTTTTCTGCTTCGAGGTATTTGATTACGAGTAAGCCATGTTCTTTACTCGGAAATGAAATTATGTGCTTTGTATTATGTTGCTGCACCATAGTTCACTCAATATTTTTAACTGAAATCACTTTCCTTTCCCCCTGTTTTCGCTCTTATCTGGCGGCGGTTTTTCATGGTGTCGTGGCTGTATGCATAATGACGAAAGATGCGCCCGGACTAGCCAATTCTAATCGCCAGCGAGCTTTGCGCTGCAGAAGGGCAAATGACCGGAGAAAGAGAAAGGGACTAGGAGAAGCGGGTGACGAGAGGGATCGAAAGGCGGGCCAGAATCGGCAAAGCCCCAAAAGACAAATACGTTTCTAGAAAGGCGTCTAGAAATCACATTCTGCTCTCTAGCAACGGACAAGAACGTGGTACTGACTACGAAGGGGGGAAGAAAGACTCCCTCGACGCTGGCTTTGCTTCCCCTCCTTTAATTTCTTTGGCTCTTCGATGTTTGTCCTGTCACGAGGCAGAAAACTGTCTATGATGTTATTGTGCATGATTTGGAGCTGCGTGGAAACCTACGGGAGGCGGCCACTGCAACACAAAGAGCTTCTGCAAATTTTATGGCGCATTCTGCATGCGAAGAAACGACAGAGAGGGGCCCCCTCCCTTGTTCTAAGGCGATTTGGGAACGACCCCTGGACGATCTCTTGGGACTGTTACTTTTGAGCAACAGCCGCGCGCTGAAATGTACATGAATGAAGAAAGTAAGGGATGCTCGGGGAGACAGCAGAGGTAAAGAATCATGAAAGAGGAACGGCAAAAAGAACAGCGAGAAAGCAGACAGGAAAGCAAAGCAAATTGGAAGGAGCAACTCGTAGGCCGTCTGGGTACGGGCGGCAGTTGTCGATGCATTCCTGTTGGCTGTTTGCCGGAGGGCGCCGTTGGGCGACAACGGTCCGTTACTTTATGTTGGACAGCCCTGGATAGCCAACATGGCAAGACAGGCGGCCCCTGTCAATCTTGCCATCCTTGGCTGGTAGATGCTAGTTACGGTCGAACCCTTGCCATCTATTTGTGGAATGCAAAACGAGTGAAAAGGGGCCAAGAGAGGCGACAACGTTGACAAGTCTGGTAGAAACGGAGGAAGGCAGCTAAGGCAAGAGAAGGTAAGGGCCATCGCTGCATGTCTCTTTCGACAATGACCCCTGTGTTCACTGTATGACTACGAGTATGGTAGTAAGATACTACCAGTAGAGCAAGTGTGTTGTCATACGGCAAGACGGGGGATGGTGTTCGAGTTGAAGTGGGGAGAGCGCATCCAAAAAACGTGTGGTTGTGCCCAGCGTGGGGCAAGGCAAGAAATAAAAGGCTTTGGCGGCTCCTGTCCGTGCTATCAGTATCACTGACGTCATGGGCGTGGCCGCGTGTTTTACACTGCTGAATTCTTTCCCCATCTGGGTGGTGGGGTGGTTGGGGTATTGTATTTTGTGGTGTTTTGTTGTCGGAAACTGGCCCATATTTTGGTCTAATTCCACTTGGAAGGAGGGAAGTAGGAAGCCACGTCTGGACCTCCGCCAGGACCTGCCGGTTCCACGATGCGCGTGGGCCGGAGGCATTGCTCCTTTCTGCTTTGCGCTGCAAGCTGCTGGCTGCCTTCTCGGCTTATCTGTTGGCAGACGCCGGATTGTCTGCTAGGCCGCTGTCTTTCGCGGAAATTGCCAATAGCCTCGTGTGGATTCTAGGGAGACAAAAGAAGAGTTTGCATCCGGAAGTCGACGCAGCCGGGAGACAGCGAATTGGATAGAACCTAGTATATGTTAAGGGGACAAGAGAACGAAGGCTGAGGAGAATAAACCTAGACAGTTCATGGCAGCTTAGACGGCAGACGGCAGACGGCAGAGAATAGAGGCAGGAAAGCTGAGCTTGAAATCCGCAAGAACAACCTCGCAGACTTGCCACGCAGGCACGACAATCAGCTGCCTGACCTTTCCTTTTCGTTTTCTCTAGGCTCTCCCCTGTGTTCCTCTTCGTAAGATATCTTACATTAGCCAGCCGGCTCTGATCCGCCCGCCACATCATTGTGTCTTTCTGTCCCCCGGCCGCAATTGATGAAGGGCCCCGCTTTTTTCTCGTCTCTGGACTCGACACTCTGGATGGAGAGACGCGGGACGAGCAGATGTCGACCTTGCTTCTTATTCTGACGCTGGATCTCGATCCCCCCATCCCCCTCTACCGTTAGACACCTTTTTACTTTTGTTTTAAGGAACAAGGTCCCCATTCTTCCAATTTCGCGTCTTTTTTTTTATTCTTCCCTCTCCCACCTCTTTTCCCCTCTTCCTGGACGCTGTCTAATCGCCCAGAAACCTTCCCGCTCCCCAGCCACTAAGCAATAGCGCGGGGCGAATTGCAAAAAAAGCAACAGTTATTAACAAACAGCAGGAACGAAACAGGTCCCCCTCGGACCTTTTTGCTCTTTCCCAGCTCTTCGTCTTGTTCGCCACTCCCCGCCTTTTTCCCGTTGCCGACAAGAAGCGCGGCGCCTGGAAGCACATTGGAAAGAGCGAAACAGAAGAAGGCACTGATCGAGCTTGTGTCAATCCGTCGACAGAAAGAAACGACGCTTCAATCTCTCTCTCTCTCTCTCCAGTTTTCCCCCCTACCAAACGTCGCCGGCAGACACCGTCTGTCCCCTCTTCGCAAGACGGAGACCTCTGGAAACACCAGCATTAAGTACAATCTGACCAGCGACCGCACTACGGCCTAGGCGCAGAGCTGGCCTAGTAAGAAACCGCTTTCAGAGAGCTCTTACGCACGTCCAGCCCACTGTCACGGGCTTCCGCCGCTTTTTCCGTCTCTCGATCAGTTGCCTTTTTCAGCCCCCAGAAGCGAGGTTTCTAGCTTCTTTCTCCCATCCCTTGCCTCAGATTTCGCTTCTCGCGCTGCTCCCCCGACTCTTTCCCAAGCGCAATCGAACTGAGGAAGCCTCTCGTTCTCCTCGGAAACCTCTCCGTTTTGCTGCTCTCCCTCATCGGATCAGGACCTGCCCGGTCGAAAGACAACCAAAGTCGCAACCCCGCCACAACCGAAGCCATGGCTGAGTTCATCCGCACCCAGATATTTGGGACGACGTTCGAGATCACATCTCGGTAAGGATGCGCTCGTCTCTCTCCTTGGCGGCCGCCCGGTCCTTGTCTTTCGCGTTCTCGTAGACTAACCGCTCTCTCTCCTCTTCCTAGGTACTCCGACCTACAACCAGTTGGCATGGGCGCTTTCGGCCTCGTGTGGTATGCATCTTCTCCCCGGCGTCGCGCAAACCTTTTAGAGCTGCGTGTGTTTCTTCATAGCTAACTCGGTTGCCCTGCAGCTCTGCCCGCGACCAGCTCACCAACCAAAATGTCGCCATCAAGAAGATCATGAAGCCCTTCAGCACTCCCGTCCTGGCTAAGCGCACCTACCGTGAATTGAAGCTACTCAAGCACTTACGACACGAGAACGTAAGGACCTCCCGGCGCGATTCGAAGTTCCCTGCAATATCTGCCAAAATTAGACCTAACATGAAGATTTTTACTAGGTCATCTCTCTCTCTGACATTTTTATCTCGCCCCTGGAAGATATGTACGTTCCGGCATCAGTTCGGTACTAGCCTTGCCCTCATTGCGTTTACTGAGACTCGATTTTAGCTACTTTGTCACGGAGCTTTTGGGGACGGATTTGCACAGGCTGCTCACCTCGAGGCCACTGGAGAAGCAATTCATCCAGTACTTCCTCTACCAGATCATGGTAAGTCTTTCCCACGCGATACTTCGCCCCAACCGAACACCGTTCCTACGAGGGAGTCTCCTTTTGCGGCACGCATCATATGCTGATTCCCCCTCTAGCGCGGCCTGAAGTACGTCCACTCGGCGGGCGTAGTGCACCGAGATCTCAAGCCCAGCAACATCCTGGTGAACGAGAACTGCGATCTGAAAATCTGCGATTTCGGTCTCGCCCGCATCCAGGACCCGCAGATGACCGGCTACGTTTCGACACGCTACTACAGAGCGCCAGAGATTATGCTCACGTGGCAGAAATACGATGTTGAGGTCGACATCTGGAGCGCGGGCTGCATTTTCGCCGAGATGCTCGAGGGCAAGCCGCTGTTCCCAGGCAAAGACCATGTCAACCAGTTCTCCATCATCACCGAGCTTCTGGGAACACCTCCAGACGACGTCATCAACACGATTGCAAGCGAAAACGTAAGCCAAAACCTCCATATATGAAATCCGCGTCGCGACAAAAATGGGCAGAAAAAAGCTGACTGTACTGGATGATAGACCCTGCGATTTGTCAAGTCTCTCCCTAAACGGGAACGCCTGCCGCTGAGAAACAAATTCACGAATGCCGATGATTCAGGTGAGCAAGGCCGCTTTCTATTTGGGCCTCCTTTTTTCGTTTTCTTTGTTTAGCTAACCCACACGCCTAGCCATTGATCTGCTGGAGCGGATGTTGGTGTTTGACCCCAAAAAGAGAATAACGGCCACCGAGGCACTGGCGCACGAGTACCTCGCTCCCTACCACGACCCAACCGACGAGCCGGTGGCCGATGAGAAATTTGACTGGAGCTTTAACGACGCCGACCTTCCTGTTGATACATGGAAGATTATGATGTAAGTGGCTAAGAATATACTTGGCCTAAATTTAAGTCATGAGTGTGGTCGCTAATTATTTTCTCCAGGTATTCTGAGATTCTGGACTATCACAATGTCGATTCCGATGCCGCAAACATGGACGGTCAGTACGCCACCCAATAGGACGACTCTGCAGTGTAGCTGTCCACATCCTTCTTTCTGCGCGTACGTCCGACCACCCGGGGCGGTATTTTGATATCTTGAGATACAAGCGGTCCTTCATTCTGATTGTTTACGTGGGTTGGGTTATGCGAGCATTGGGCCGTCGGGAGATTCTTTTTATTGAACATCGGGAGCTTTTGTAAGGGTGGGGAGATCACGAATGGGGGTAATGGGAAGGGCAAAATGAAAGGAACACGAATATAAGAGGAAAGGTGCGAGAGAATAGAGACAACGGACCGAGGCACTGGACTACAAGACTAATACGAGCAAGTGTTTATGATCGTTTGACCTCGCTCTTCCCCCGCCTGTCTCTTTTGCAACATTGGACTCGGCGTCTAGCTGGGCGCCTGCATCAGACACTCCCTGCGATTGCTTGCGGCGCTTATCTGCGTATTCGGCTCGACGCCTTGGGGGAAGTTATAGCCGTACTAGAGTGGCCACGACCACCATCCTTTGTCTACCCAAAATTTAAATGCAAGTCAAACACTCGAATCGTTTTCTGTGGATGCAGTGCTATCGCAGGACGTATGATGCAATGGACGGCCTTCTTCTTTTGCCAGAGGCACTAATTAGTGCTACCCAATATTTGGGAGTACTGGCAGTACAGTATGCGAGAAAGGCTGGCATGTGTTTTTTTTCCTGCGCGAGTGGATGGGTGCATGCGTGCGTGCATATCCCGCCAGCGAATGTCGGGAGGAGCTACCATCGCCATCTCGATTTCTGCCCGCACGAGATGGCCTCGGCAAGGCGAAATTGGCAAACCATGTCGTCGTCGTCTAGTCTGCATTGTTGTTTTTGTGCCTCGGTTTTTCAAACGATCTCGTCTTGTCCCCCCCCTTGTGTTGCTTCATCGGCTTTCTCGCCATCTTGCATTGACATTCGGATTTTCTGACTGTTTGGCTGACGGGTGGGATCGGCATCGACTTTTCACTTCCCTTTATTCTGCTATTGTAATGCGGTCTTGGCATTGCTTGTCTGTTATGCTCTTCTCTCGTTCTTCACGAAAGGCCTGTGTCGTCCTTCTCCGCTCCCTCCTCTCGTCTCTTCGCTTTCTTTGGTACAGGATCTTCATCTGATCTTTCGCACTTTTCTCTCGTTTCATTTTTGCTAAATTCCCTGCCACTCTTTTCTTTTGACGGCGTATCTTTTCCACGTATTCCGCTTCCTTTCCACCAAAACGGATGTGCCGATCTTACGCCGGAACCTCCTCGTGCCTTCTCTCTCTTTCTCTTTCTGATTCTTCTTTTCTGCCTCAAGTTTATATAACCATTAACCCAATTCTATTTCGTCGTCGTCTAACAAGGGAGCGGGATACTTCGTGTTGTGTGCTTTTGCTGCGTGTGGCCATTTTCCTTCAATGGCTTGCCATAACACCCCCTTTCTTCGGCACCTCTTACATTGTAAGATATAGTGCCGATGTTAAGTCCTTGTTTCTTTTTTGCCGCTGCCTCCTGGTGCTAGCTGCAGCATTGTCGGAACCAGAGACAAGCGCTAACAAAAACAAACCCGCTTTTAGCGCATATTCTGTTTTAGAGAAAGAAGTTAGAAGGAGCGAGGGGACAGGACGGAGCACACTAGTGCAGTTGAATAAAACGCATTTTATGAACCACCCAACGGCAGCTGCAGAAATAGTAGAGATAAAGCCAAAAGGAGAAGAAAAAGGATGCAGAAAGAGCGAACAACGCAACACCGCCTTTTCTTTCTGCTCTTTCCTCCTCCATTTTCTACTGCTGTTCCTCCCCCTTCTCTGTTTGCAGCGTCTTTCTCTACTCCTTGTAATTTTCACAAGGCGAGACCACGTCGCAGCAACGAGGATACAACCTCAGCTCCCGCCTTGCATTTCTCCCCTCTTTTTTTTTCGCTCACAATTTGGACGCGTCTCTCCTCGCTCTCTCTCTCCACCTTTCCCTCTGGCAGCACCAGGCAATCCCGACTGCCTGTTTTCCTTTCTTCATGCTCCTTGACGACTCGAGCCGACCCAACTACGATACGCCTTAGCCCATTCGCCAATTCAGTTACCTCTAATCGTCGCGGGACCCTCTACTTCGATTCGCCGATATTGCGGGCAAGGTATACTTGGCAGAAGTGACTCGGGACGAGACTCGGGTATAGAAGCCAAGGTCCATATCCGTCTGTTCCTTGGTCGCCGTTATCAAGGGGGCGCCGTGTAAAGGGGGGCTTGGGCCGAGACGATGGACACAACAACAACGCCAATACCACCGCCGGTGGGTGATGATGCTGGAGGAGAAGTTGGAGCAGCAACCGCAGCGGCACGGCTCCAGCCCGCCATTTCGCCAATCGACACATCCGGCGCAGCAGCGCCAACTGCCACATTGCTTCCTCCTACTCCAAGCTCGTCGGTGGCACCAAGGTCTCCAGCTTCGTCCGCGCCTGGTTTTAGCCCCTTGCTCTGCGTCGTCGACTTCCACCATGCCCGCGGCCCCGAGGTCGAGATGTGGTTTGGCGTGCCTCCGTCGGCGGACGACCCGGCCATCCAGTACGACTGGCCTCTGCTGCCGTTCATGGCCCTAAGCGACGGTGCCCACGCCTCGACCGAAGACTTCTCCTACTTTACTCTCCTGAAACCTGCCGACACTACCCCCGCGTCCTCCGATTCCTCTTCGTCTGCCCCGACCGCCACGTCCCTCTTTGGCATCTCGTGCACCCGCCAGATCGATGCCGCCCAGCTGCGCAACCGGCCGTCCGACGTCACCCGCTCCACGGTGCAGAAAGCTCTCGTTGTCATCGCCGACAGCCCGCAGTTCTTTGGAATGCTGAGGGAGCGCCTAAGCATAGTCACAAAGGCCTGGTTCGACCAGCGCGAATTCACCGATGTAGACATCCTCCGGCGGTTCCAGGAGTCGCTGGCCGAGGAAAAGGCGCGCGGTGCCCTGGGTGGCGGTGGCCGGTCCCCGCATCTTGCGAGCGATGATGAAGACCGTGACCAGTACTTAGGCATGAGCTTGCGTGAGCTGGTGCACGAATTCCGCTGGCAAACGCTTGTTCTGCTAAAGTGCTGCCTTCTCCAACCAAAAGTGGGCTATTGCTTCCCTCTTTGTGCCCTGCTGTGGATGAGCCGACATTTGCTGACATGTTCAGATGCTATTTTTCGGCTCCCGCTGTGAACGCCTCTGTATGATGCAGTTCTCCCTCGTCTCTCTGATCCCCGGCCTTTTGCGAAATCTCCAAGACTGCGCCGGGCCCGAGCTCAATAGCTACGCCCAGAAACTGAAGAAGCCCACCAGCCTTCGGACCAGTGACCGCAGCTCTCTCTTGACCTATATGGGTCTGCCCCTTCAGATCTTTGGCAAGGTAGGATTTCCTTCCATGCGATGTGGTCGTTATGCTCCTTGACGACGCTGCTAACGACCAATGTCTACTGAAGGGAAGCTTGTTTGGTCCATACACACCCCTGCAGCAGCTCGATGTGCTAGCCGATGTTGGCACCAAGTCCTACATTGTTGGCAGTACCAACTCGCTGCTCCTGCAGCAGCGTGACCGCTACAGTGATATCCTCATTAACCTCGACAACAAGACGGTCAACATCACGTCCTCGTCTCTGCGTACTGCTCTGCAGCTGTCTGCATCTGACCGTCGCTGGATTGACTTTATCACGCAGGAGGTAAACGATACCTGGGACGACTCCAATCCTGGCCGACCAAAGACTATGGGTTATGTGGGTAGCGAGGAGTTCATCCGTCTTCAATTTGAGGAGTACTTGCTATCCCTCATTTCGTCTGTCAAGTACCACAACTACACTACCACAGTTAACAGCCGGACTGGACGTATCGCTGTGCCGCCGCTGCCACATATCGAGGGCGACCCTACCGCCGACTTTGGCCTCGAGTTTGTTGAGTATTGGTCCCGTACGGAGAATTATCGGCTCTGGAACACGAACACAGACTCTCACGTATTTGAATTTGTCGAGCCAAAACACCCCTGCGCAGGCGGGCTGTCCATTGACGACGTGCAGCGCCGCATTGCCCAACAAGTGCAGGACCTGCACTTGGACGAGCGGTTTGCCCAGGGGCGAGAGGTCTTGGGGCGCAATATTGCGGCGGGCCGTGAAAAAGCATCTACTCTCTTTAATAAGCTCTATGCCGACATGGAAGCACTACGGGAGGCTCAACGGAAAAAGGCTGAGGAGGCTCGACAATTGCAAATGACTGAAAAAGCGCAGGCCAGTAGCAACAACGGCGCCGCGGCTCACCACAACTCCTATTCCACCAACACGAACGGCAACATAACCAACGGCGACGAAGCTCAAAACCACAATGAACGCACAGGGGCCGGGTTAGGAAACGTTGACCTATCTAGGGCTCAGCAGACGGCACAGTCTGTCGGGGTGCGCGCTACGGCCTACATGAGCAGCTGGGCGGCCTGGGCCGGTGAGAAGCGAAAGACTTCTGGGTGGGGCCGATTGTCAGGGACGGGTAGTGCTGCTAGCAACGGTAGTGGGTCGAGCAGCACTGGTGGCGCAAACGGAAGCAACAGCGTTCCCGCTGCCGGTAACAGCAGCAGCAGTTGGAGTCTCCTTGGCGGTGCCCGTCGGGGTAACCGCAACACGATGAGCAGCACGACGTCAGACGCGTCTTCGGAGCGGGGACTACGCATGTCCATCTCGTCATTTATGACGGGAACGAGCGAGAGTAACGAAAAGCCGTTGCCGGCCACGCCGGCCTCCCCCTCCGTATCAACTCCAGCAACGTTCAACACGACATCCGGTCGCTCCCTCGGCGGCGAGTCCCTTACGACGCCCAGCAGCCTGTCGTCAATGAACCAGAAATTTCCTCCCGAGATGATCATCCGCAACCTGGACGAAGAGAGGCCAGTTCAACAGCCACAAAACGAGCAATCGTCCGCCGCGCCAGTTGCCGCCACGGCCGCTGCGACTGCAGACGCCCCTTTGACTGAAGAAAATGGGGCGGAAGGCGAAGGCGAAGACGAAGACGGCGGCCTGCCACCCTCTGAGCTGCTGGAGCGACAAGCGACCCTTAAGGAGGAAACCCAGCAGCAGCAGCCGAAGCACACGCCAACGCGTTCGGTGGGCTCCAAGGTGATGTTGCTACCGTAAGAAGGTAGTGATCGGGAACGAAGACGGATTTTTCCCTGCTGTGGGCAACTCTTTTTCCGTTCTGATCGTGCTTCGAAGGTAATGCCTGCTATTATTCTTCGCCGCCCTCCCCTCCAGCCGGCCTTCTAGGTGCCCCATTCTCATTTTCTTTTGCTTGGTTATTTAATATGTGCGCCATTGTTCACGCATACCATATACCATTCGTTTTTTTATATTAATTTTTTTAATGACTACGCATGTTATACCCTCCTACATTTTAATTCTATTTTCGTACATCTCGTGGTTGGCAGCTTGGTCTGGGTACACAAAACCAGTCGTTGGTCTAAAATATATCCGAAGCAGCTCCACACAGCAGACAATTTCGAAACTGAGCTTATCCCAGTACACCACCAAAAACATGTATTTTTAATACTGTCGTTCTTACATTTATCATACCCGAGTTTTGAAAAACAATCCGAAATAAAAACAAACCCCTCCAATGCCCGCTACAACAACTACAAATAGAGAGAAAAGATTGCACAGCGACTTTTGACGATAGCCGACAAAGGGTATATACTATTTTTATAACAAGCGCAGCCTTGCCTCGCTATGCTACCTCACGTGAGAGACGACAAGTCCAAGTTCATGCTATTTGCGTCGCCATTGATGCCAAAAAATTGAAACCTAGGGATGCATGATTAGTATTCAAAGCCTTACGTTTTTTTCTTGGTCTTTAATATGATAGGCTATCATTTGGTCAACTCACCAGTCTTCGACGTTCAACGTCGACGGCACTGGCTGCCCGCCCACGGAGCCGGTGCTCCAACTATCGCTCGGGCTTTGACCGTCCGGCAGAGTGCCGTCGAGCTTGGTATGCCACATGCCGTTGCCGTTGTTATTTGTATTTGTCTGTTGCTGCTGCTGGCTGCTACCTTGCTGGAAACCGGGCATTCCATGTGTTACCATGCTCGGATGCTGCATTGGGCTCGCGCTCGAGCCACCCATGGCCCCACTGTTGCCCTCCACAGGCGCAGGTGGTGACATGTGCTGGCCAAAGGGACTTTGGTGAGGCTGTTGTTGCTGTTGTACTTGCGTTTGGTTAGAAACTATCAGGTTGGGATCCAGATTCTGGGTTGTCGCTGCGGGGGACACGGTTGGTGGAAACATAGTCGGAAAACCGGTCCCATCTGGAAACAGCTGATCTGGTTGGAAGTTCTCCCAAACCGATTGTGATAATATCGGTGAATTACGCGTCACTAGATATAAGTCGGGCGGAGTCGCCGGTAGCGAGTAGGAAGGATTGAAAGGCGTGTGTGGGCGCGTCTGCGGGCGGGATGCCGTCCCGCCGGCGGTACCGGTTGCACCACTGCTTCCCATGAACGCATCTGTTGGCTGCCTCGTATTCGTTGGCGATGTAATAGACGGCGGGGGCATCGTTGCTGCTGTTCCTTGTTCGATCTTTGCGGCCGCTAGACTCGGGGTCTGTGGTCTGGAACGTTCATAAGACTCTTGTGGCTGTGGTGTGTTAACACTGAAATCGATAGCCATCTCGTCATATTTCCGTTTCGAAAAATCGGGAAATGTCTGCTGCTGGGAGAACGAATTCTGCTGTTGCTGCTGCTGGGCTTGTTGCTGGGCCTGTCGCTGGGCTTGTTGCTGGGCTTGTTGCTGAGCGGCGTGCTGCTCTAGATTCGCAAATGTCTGCTGGACCTTGCGATGTCGTGGGCCACCAGCTTTCCTGAGCCGGTCTTCGTATGATCTGTTGCCCAAAATGGACTCAAATAGAGCATACACCATTTTGCCAACAAGCCAAACTTTGGACACCTCTTTCAAGCCAGACATGCATATCTGCAAATTATCCTGTGTCACCTGTTGAATAGACGGTATAGGCGATCGCATTTGATAAACATGCATAATCAGCGCCGAAAAGAGACTGTAGACGATAAATGCCGGGCAAAATCGCAGCTGTTCAGAAGCAGCCATGTACTCAACAATCGCAGAGATGTTATTAGCAGCCTGAAACGCAATGGTACGAGAAGGATACATTGCAGTTTCGTCGCCGAATCGGCTGGACCCCGGTGGCATATAAGCTCGATGTAGGAGGCAAAGAGTGGTGTAATAGGTAGAGAACAGAAGGCCAGACCAGAAGTTGCGGCTCAGCGCATTCCAGCACACAATGGGCGGGCAGTTCTGCAGCCAGTCGGCTAGTGCCATGTCACTGTGAGTCAAGTCGATGGGGCTCTTCTGCCGGCCCTTGGAGGCGACTGAGTATTGCTGAGAGAGTACCAAGCCCATAATCTCACACAGTTTTACATACTGCATGAAAAACTGGACTTGGAGAGGCTCCGGGTTGTACTCGCTCGGCTGGTTCGGCTCGTCTTCGTTGAAATCGTCTTCAACCAGCATCTCGACATCGGAGTCTTCCAGATTAATGTGAACAGGGCGTCCGAGAGCAACAGCGACAGAGCGGTCGCGGGTAAAGAGTGTCCACCAAATGCGCTTCCATAGGCGTTTGTCGGCAGTGCTTAGCTGTGACCCTTCGACGCTGCGATGCATACCGGAGCCTTGTGCTACAATAGTGGCGACTCGGCTCCAGTAGAAGACATTTTTTGTAACGTCTTCAGGGCCCTCCCAGTACCAACCCATAAGCAACAAAGACTGCACAATGGTGACGCGATCGTCTTCATAGTTGGCATCGTACAGGGCTTTGGCGCGCTTGTAAAATGTTAGAGCAGCTGGTGTAGTGGAGCCGTTTGCGTCCATCAGCTTTGGGTTTTTGCAGACGCGCGACCCTGCCAGGAGGATAGCTTGTAGCAATAACAGCGAGGGCGGGTTGTTTGGATCGCCGTATTGGCGCATGAAGCGAGTTCGGTTGACGACTGGTACAATCGGATGCACCCACTTGAAATATGCCTCGATAAGTTCGTCGCACAGGTCACGAGGCGGCAGCAAAAAAGCACCACGTTGCTGCAGGATTTCAATCTCGACATTGTCCAGCTCGGTAAGGCGAGCGCGCGACCCGCGCACATTCTCGGGGAGCGGGTAGTGAACAACATCGGTCGACCCGGCCTGGTCGTGTACCAGGAGGGTGAGATTAGATGACTCGCCAAGATAGGCAACGCGACCGGCCTCGGTGATCGGCGCTCTGGTAAATCGAGGCTTCATGAGGATGTTCAGGTATGTGCTGTTGTCGGCTTCTTGTTGCTTAGCTTGAAGCTCTGTCACAGCGCTGGACGGAGTGCCTTCTGATGTGTGATAGATGGCAGGTGGGCGAGGGAAGCCGGGGGCGGTGTTGGACGCGGTTCCAGATGTAGCGGATGCTGCAACGCTGCTCGCTCGCGGGGACCTCTCTTCAGAAGCGTCACCGCGTTCGCTAAAAAGCGTTGGAAATTTAGAAAGTATTCTAAAACCAATTTCTGCAAATAAGAAACACTGGCAGAACCTACCTGTCTGAGTCTTTTGACGCCGACCCCGTGGCAGGTGCATTTGTCTGTTGGGCTGCCTTTTTGCGTTTTGGAGTCGGGATACGGCAGTCTATGTTGAAAGCCACGCAATTGGTGCAAGGCACCCCGAGGCTGGCAGCATCGCATCGCACCTACAAAGAACGGTGAGATGAGTGACTAGTCTATATCGGAAAGGCTTCAACCCCCCTCCCGCGGGAGAGGAGTCACAAGGAGAGCAATCAGATAGCTAAGCTGGAAAAGTGTTTTTTGAGGGAAGAGACTGGTTGGTAACAGGAGCATCTTTCAGCCCTAGTGCAATAATGTGCCTCGGTCGTGAAGAGGAAGGGAGGTGTCGGGTTTCTGTACCTTTCTCGCATGACAAGTCTACCATCAAGTTGGTCAGCATGGATTCCATTTTGGGCCAAAAAAGTATGACATAAACAAAACAAGACGCAACATCAATGCACAGATCAACAATAAAAACGGCAGGGCGATCTGCGATCTGGGAGAACTCAGATGAATATTTGCAGCTGTAACGAATGAGAAGTAGCGGATTTGGGAGGGTGAGGTTGAAGGAGGATCCCAGTTTTTAGAAGATGCCTCGGCTCATGTGTGGATGCGACAAATCGACGACGCAGCAAGGAGGGCAGATCCAACAACAGCGAACAGACAGCAACGAAGTGCAATGCAGTATAAGGCAAAGGCCCCTGGGCCACAAAAAGCAAAAAAAGGGGGACGGAAAACACTAACCTCGCATGCCCTGGAAGCTCGTTGTCTATGGAAAGGCAAAGTTAGCCAGCCGGTCTTGTCTGTCTCTTTATATGGTTCGCTCGGCTTGCGGCAAACCCCCTCTTCTCCCGACTTGCGATTGACGCCTGAGATTGCGAAAGCTGCTGCGAGAGCTGCTACATGAGCTGCTGCGACGGCAAGCCTCCGTCAAAAGGCGTGCGCGCGCACAACGCGATTCCGACAAGGCGGGAAATCACAAGCAAAACGCAAGAACGAATCCGCGGAGTGGTGCGCGCACACGAGGTGAGGCCACCACGCGCCTATGAGCTGGCCACCACTGTTCATAATCCGGTCACCCGGAACCGACAACAGAAAAAGAAGCGTGGGTCCTTACCTTCTAAAGCTTAGATGAGATGCAGCTGCAGCAGCTGCCTGTGCTGCTGCGCTGCTCTGCTGCGTTGCTGGCGTTGGCGCTGACGTTCCTGTCGTGGTGTATCCTAGCTGGGAGGGTGAGGCAGGCTGCTGGTGCGACGCCGCGGCGTCTTCCACGGGCGAATCTATCTCCATGACGATGCAACGACTCAATCTCTTTCCTTCCGTCTGCTACACGGCCTCGACAAGGCGGGGGGGAAGCTGGAAGAAGACCGAAGGGATCGGGCGAGGATAGGAGGAGCCAGGCGGCCGTCGTTGGGCTACAGCGCTTCGGGCTTCGGCGCAAAAGCAACTCGAGGCACCTTCGCACCTTCTGCTCGTCCTCGACGTAATGTCCTGTCCGTCCGGTGCCGCTGTTCGATGGCGTCGCTCGACCCCGATGCACGGCAAGCTCCTCGGGACAAGGGAGGCAGACGAGGAATAGGCTGGGTCACTTGCGGCGACCAGGTAGCTGTGTATGATTCGGGGAGAGAAAGGCGCGGTACTCGTAGGCTGGCGTTGACACGTGCTTATCCAACGGCCTGAGAGGAGCCCAAAGAAGGCGATGAGCGTCGAGAAGCGTGAAAGACGGGGTTCCTGCACGACGGGATTCGAGATGGGCGACGATAAGAAAATACGGGCAATCAAGAGCCAGAATGGCAGCCCGCCTCCAGGCAGTGTCTGTGATGTCGAAACTGTGGCTAAGGAAAAGTGCGCAACGAAAAGAAGAAACAGGAGGCCGCACAGTACGACGAAGCTAGGGAGTAATTAATAACGGGGAAGAATGGCGAGGAGAGTTGAGTGAGGCGCGGCGGGGTGGGAAGCAGAAGAAAAGTACGTCTTTGGACTCCTTTCCGTTGGCCCCTGCCCGTTTTGCTGTTTTCCAGGGAGTCTCTCGTTTTTGGTGGCATAAGACGCTCTCGAGGTTTGCAGAGGAAAAAGAGAAAAACTTAATCCGAAGGCACGAGAAGGGGAAGGTGTGGGTATCTTTCCCTCGCTCTTCCTCGCATTTGTGGATGGCCGTTTTCTCGCAGAGGAACAAAGCATGCGAACGGCCGCCCATAGACCAGTGGGTGGCACATTCCGTCTTGAAAATATGTCAGCCAAGGTAGGCGCGTGAGAGGCGGGCAGTTCAACGAGGGTCAAGTGAAGCCATTGGAAATGGGAGGGGGAAGGTGCGGGCGAAAGAAGGGGGGGGGGTGGACCTGGAACTGGTGTTATTCCGCTCTGGTAGTAGCATAGTGCCAGGTTACTCCGCAGGGGCCGAGAAAAAAAGAATATCGCAGGGCGGAGAATACCATTGTGGAGAGCAAGTTGCCCAAAAAATTTCCATGTGACTGCGGCCTTCTGTCCTTTTGCACGGAACGGCAGGGTCGCTTCACCTTCCCACTCCGTACGAGCACTCCGTGTGCCGTACGGTTGCCTCGTATTTTGCTGACGTCTGCACTGCAATTTCTCGCTGGCGCCAGCCATTTCTACTTTTCTGCGTCATCTCTGGCCGCATGGTTTAGACCTGCTCCTTTTGTCGTTGCATAATCGCGCGTCCAAGCTTCAAGCCGGCCTGCCTTTAGGGGCGGCAACGAGCGTTCTGGTGCTGGTATCTTTCCTTCTCCCACAACTTTGATCTCTGTATACAGAGCGGAAGGGCTGTATCCTCAGCATTCTCTCAACGGGCCACGGCTTCGCGGCTGGTTAATGCCTGCGCAAACCACATCACTTGCATCTCGCTGTTCATGCTACAGCAGGTGCCCGCCAGAAGCAGCAATGCCCATAGCTTGGCTCTCGGAAACAGTGCCAAAAAGAGATCCGCTGGGCTATGGCCTCTGTCTGGGACACAGCGTCTGGGACAGAAGCAGCATTCCGGCCGGGCGGTTTCATGTACCTTCCATGTCTACAAGTACGAGCAATAATACGCAACTCTTGTCTGCCGCGACTAGTGGTTGACTGCAGCCTGCTTTGCCCTCCGACTTTACGGCACTTTTCCCTTTCAGGGACCAGCGTCTGCCTGGTCTGGGGTAACATTAGATCCTACCATGAGCGAATAAGCAAGAAAGCTCCGTTCTGAAAGTCCGGGAAGGGAGGAGCCACTCTCGTCTGCTGCGTTTCTGCACATGAATATTCAGTCGGTGTCGACTGAGCACACGGGGTGACCGGCAACTCCGAGTAAAATGCACGGGTAATAATGTATTCTTTATAACTCGTAGGTCTGTCTGGGTTGGATGCTACGAGTAATTACTCGTTCTTGTTCGCGCATACTGTCTGCGAAAATCTCTTTGTTGCGGATCCCGCGGGAGGTACGGACGCCTGTACTACTAAACGGCATCTTAAAATCTATTCTCCCCGAAAACGTGGCGGGCTGCGATCCAAGGCTTTGCCTCCCAGAAACTGCCGCCCATGCCATACTCGCCTCCACATGCAATTAAACGAAAATGAGAACGAGGATTATGCCTGGGCACGACAGTGAGCAGACCAGTCACAGCATTCTTCGCCGTCCGCTGCCTCGCATCGAGCCTCGGTTGCTTCCAAAGTGCCAGTAGAAGAGTTGAAGTTTTATATATGCAAACGCTGAGATGGGTCTCTCTGTATCTAGCCCGCCCTGTCTATCCCTCAGTTCATCAGGCCCGCCGTTTCGTTTCGTGGTTCTTATCATAATCCCATAGAACCTTCCTTATAGCCTTCCGTGTGGCCCTGCATGTCGTCATGGCAGCCAAATCAAGGTAAAGTAAGTGGAAGAGACAAGAAGCCTCATATGCAAATGGTATATATACAAACCAAGCCTCGCAGCTCCCCTCGCCCCGCCACTCTTACGGCAAACCCCGCTACTTTTTCTCTCCGTCGTTCGCTTCCGTCGTCGGCCGTGGCGGCTGTTGTGATAGTGGCTGCTTCTGCTGTTGTGTTTGCTGTTGCTCGGCCGCCTTCTTCTCGTTGCTCTCTTTCTCCAGTGCCGTCTCGACCTGCCAGATGGCCCGCTCGAGCTCCAGTTCGAGGGAGGGCGAGTCGAAAGCGTCTGCTATGGCTTTGCTGCTGCTCGGATGCGAGAGAAGCAGCCTTTCCTCCCCTTTCTCTTCTGCCTTGCTTATCGGTCCGGCAGGCTTCTCCTCGGATACATCAGACGCTTTTTCTTGCGCATATATAGCGTCGAGGATCGGCGACGACGAGTAGACGAGCCCCTTGTTCTGCAGCAAGTGTTGGATGTGCTTGCCGCCGGACAGTGCGCGCCAGTGCGACCACGCCCGGTAGGCGAGGTAGAAGAAGGGAATATTCGGGATTCTGTGCCGGTGTTAGTCCACTAAAGGCAAACTAGACGTAGAGAAGAAGAGAGGGTACGGCGTACAATGGAATAATGGCAAACGGTGCTGTGATAGGCATGCCTACGAAGCACCAGATCAGCCGCTTCCGGTGCAGGGCCTCGCGCTCTGTGCTGAGCTGAGACAGCAGTCTCGACACGCTCTGCGCGGGAATGACGGACGGCGGGTAGACGACCTCGACAGGTGCCGCCTCCGAAATCTTGGCGTTGTCTTTGTTGGCGGCCGCAGCCAACTCAACCCGCCGCCGTGCCGACAGCGGCGGCACTGACTTCAGCCCCCACTCCTCGAAGGCGATGCGCCGCAGGGCGGCGTTGCCAGAGGACACGACGCGGTGCTGCCAGCTACCCGTCGGCTTTTTCTCCCAGTCGGCCCAGAGCCTGGCGGCGCGCGCCTGGGCCTTGTCCACCAGGGTCGACTGCTGGCCATGCGCCTCCCCCAGCCGCTCGCAGTAGAGCAGCGTGCGCCGCGTGGAGACGGGGAGAAGAAAGAGACGCATAGTTGGTGGCAGTGATGTCGTTTATGCTGGTCCAGTTGCTTCTGCTGGTTCTGGTCGCCCTTTAACCTCTTGGCCCGTCTTTCAGTTGCGTTGTTTGCGTGCCCGTGCAAAAAAAATCTTCTTTCACATCCAGCTGCGGCCCGGCAGAGAAGATCCCATTGTGGTTGTTTCCACACTTTCTTTTCTCGACGGGCTCGTTTGCTGCCCTGCGTCAGCTAATTTTTTCCACACATAAGGTTGGAAGCTTGCCCGGCTAGCATGGCTAGCCGTCTGGCCGCGACCGACCGCGTTCCAGGCAAAGCATGACGACATGTTGGCTGACTGTGGCCTCTGAGTGGTCAATCCTCGCCCTCTTTAGTGGAATGCCAGTCCCGTAAGTCCGACTGTCTTGCAGGCACTGGGCGAAGACAGGGAAGTCGCGCACTAGTCAGCGTCATGCAGCTGCTGTGGCCCTTCTGACTGTTTTCGGATCGCGAGATCCTTACAAGGAAGATAAGTCAGATACGGTACGTGTAAGCCGGCCTGCAATATTCGCCCCATGCACTGTTTCGTCCTCTCCGCGGCTAGATCGACACATGTGTTTTGTATTGTAGACCGGCTGCTCGTGGGTTCTCTCTAGTGCCAGGATTTTGTCTTTCTGCTCGGCGTTCGAGTTCTGCGCCTGTTGCCACTCAAGCTGCGGAGAAATATCTTACGAGTAATTACGGAGTATTACACCGTCAATTTATAGGTGTCATCCCCGCTGAAAATGCTGGGCTCGGGATAGCTCTCCGCTAGCAATGGTCCTCACGGTTCGCTAATTTGGTGCCGTATCTTCCAAATCGGAGTGGCGCTAGCCGGCACCTGCTGCCCTGCCAAGGTCTGCTGCTTGTTTCTACCCGCCCGCGCAAGTCGCCATATTATTAAACCGCCGCTAAGAAAAGACAGCAGAAAAGACGGCGAAAAAAAGGGCATCATGACCAGCCAAAAAGAGAATCCAGAACTTTTGCCCACAACCCACTCAGCCCCGGGAGGCTAGGCTTTTCCTTGTTCGCTCCTTTCTATTCCCTAGCATTTCTTTCTCTCCTGTTTTTATTATTTGCCAGATTTTACCACTTATGCATCTTTTGCGCGCTCTCTTTGCGCATCCTGGGCTACCTTGCTTTTGCCAAGCATCCTCCCGCTGAACGTCGTTTGTTTACCCCGGCTAACCCGGGGCGAGCCGCTGACCACCACACTCTCTGGTCGACGAGTGCATCGCATCATATGCCGCTCCTGGCTATCTAAGTCGACCTGCCGACCTCAGTCTGGTATCTCTTCCAGCCGATCGATTGTTTCAATGGCTCCAGGAACCGTGAGGACAATTCCCCGTATGGCCACTCGGATCTTACGTCCCCGCTTCAACCTTTTCAAACTCAATCCAAATCTGCTAACTGCGTTTTTTTATTTCCACTTTTAGCATGGGTCGTCCAGCGACCACCACAATCCCTTCTTCCACAGCACAACCATGTGCCTGCCGACCCACGACACGGACACGGCGTCTCGGACAGCTCGCGAGACGAGGTGGACTACGACACCGGTGACGACGATGGCGACGACGACGACGACCTCGCGATGAGCGGAGCTAGAACTGTGGGTGTGGCAACGACAGTAGATGGCGCAGCAGACACTACGACGATAACAAAAGAAGAGAGTCCGGACAGAGGACTCGGGCACCGCATATCCCACCTCTTCCAGAGCAAAGAGGGTCGAAAGTGGGACCACTTGCGGTCGGCAGAGCCGGTCATTGTGTCCCAGTTCCATGTGGTTAAGGGTCCCTCGACGCTAAGTAGGGATGAGAACTACTTCGGAGAGAGGAGGCGACCAGGGCGAAGGAGAGAACATGGTGACGATGGCGGAGGACCAGGACGACGGCCGGCGGCAGCGGAACCGGAAACGAGGACAACTACAAGCAGCCACGATGCCAGGGTGACAGCTACCGCAACGGCCTCAGCTACAACCCCAGCCGCGGCTACGAGCACTTCTCCCCGTACTATTCCTGCGTCGGGCATGCCGTCATCCTCGGCAAACGCCAGACATCCCTGGTGGTACAACCCCGAAACCCAGTGGCGTAGCTTCATCGAGTCGTCCCGCTACCCTCACCTGCCGAACGAGAAGTCCGAAATCGTCGACGACGAAGAGATGGGCCGCCTGCACCCAGACTTTGGCTATAACGCGGTCATACGGCCGAGAGCAGGCGGTGGCGACGGTGGCGGCGGCGTCGGCCACTTCCACCATCGCCACCACCGGCCCAGCTACCTCGCTGACAAGGCGTTTTACCAACGCATATGGCAGATCCTGCTGCACCACCCGCTGGGCCCGCTCGCGTGTCGCCTAACGGTGCTATCGACGTCCCTCGTGGCGCTGATTGTGGCCATCACCATCTACCAGCGTGAGCGTCTCGGGTCGCTAGGCAGTCTAGGCAGCGGCGATCGGTCGAGCGACAACATCACCAGCGTATGGCTATCCGACCAACAGCAGGAGCGGACGCAGATCATCGTTGCCATTGTCGTGGACGTCGTAGCCATTCCCTATATCGGCTACATCACGGTGGACGACTACACGGGGAAACCGCTGGGGCTTCGACCGCCCCAGGCGCGGATCCGGCTGATTCTGACAGACTTGTTCTTCATTATCTTCAAGTCGGCAAGCACGGCTCTCGGCTTTGAGGCTATGATCTTTTTTAACACCGAGGTCAGCCAGGACTTGCTGCGGGCACTGGGCGCGTTTGAGCTGATCGGACTCATCTCGTGGGCACTGACGCTGACGATCAACATATTCCGAGAGATTGAGAGGCTTGGAGGATAGGCAGGAAGAGGGGATTTGGCAGCTTTACACCGCTCATTATTTTTCGGCGTCTCGGTGCTAGAGAGTCAACGTGTCACACGCCTTGGGTTATTTTTCCCATGTCAGGTCTAGATTTCTACGGTAGAGGATTTAGAGCACCACCAAAGATTTGAAGATACCCTTGTCTGTTTATATACAAAATATAAGCAACCTTTCGCGCCTTTGTATCGTCACGGCCTAGGAGGAAGAAGCAACAAAAGTTGAAAAATAAATACGGTGGTTTTTATCCGGCCTCCTTGTCCGGCCGTTTACTTCTTTATATCCCGAAGCAACAGCAAATTGGCAAAAAAAGAGAAAAGACTTTAAGCACTAAACACTACTTTTTTTAACCGTAGAGACGGTCAAATCAAACCAGAATATCTCTCCCACCGATCCCGGAGCACAAGATATTACCAATCTCCCCTTTTGGAAAAGCCCTTTTTTTTTACTTCACTCTATCCTCCCTTTCAAAGAAACGCTCCAAAAGTGCAACATAATTCCCTCTCTATAATAACGCCCTTGCCGCTGCCTCTATAAGGCAAGGAAGAGCATTTTTAAGATAGGATCGATAGCCGAGATGAAACTGCGGCCCCTCTCGCGCTCGCCAGATGGCCGAGAGCAAGACTGAAATGACGACAGCACTCGGAAAACAGATAAACCAAAACCCCAACCGCGCAGAATAACCAACTCAGGTGTGTATAATACAAAGAAAAATGCAGGGGAAGAGGACCAACAAACAGTTTCATGTGTTTTTTGGTTTCCCCTAACTCGAGCGCCCAAATTCGTCAGATCGATTATGTGCCGTGTGATGCTTAGTTGAAGGAGGCATCACTTGTCGTGATTTTCAAAAAAAATAAAAAAATAAAAAAAATAAAACAATAGCAATAAATGCAAGTTAAAAAGCAAGCAAAAGGAAAGGCAGAGAAAGAAGTCATGCGCAGCCGCCCAGTGCCACGCCGGACGAGAGAATGATACTCGTGCTCATGCTATGGCTTGGGAATGGCCGCCGCGCCGGCTGCTGTCGCATCGCCATTTGCGACTTTGTCCGCATCCGCCGTCGCGGCGGCGGCAGAAGCTTCTTGAGACGACGTGCCGTTTAGCGCGTCTTTGGCCGCATCTTGTACAGCAGATACCTCTTCAAGCCCCGGCGCGGTCGTGTTGGTTTCCGCAGAGGTTTCTGATTCAGAAAGAGAGGGTCCAACTTCCGTCTCCGGCGCATCGACCTTATCCTTGGACCCGCCCGTCACCGCAGCCGTGTCCGCAGTGGTATCCATGAGGTTGTCGGTAGAACCAGTAGCAGAGGGTGATTCCAGGCGCGGCTTCTTCGCTCTGTTGCCCTCATAGGCACCTAAAGAGTCTTTCGTCTCCTTAAGTTCTTGCTCTAGTTCGTCGAGACGGCGCTTCAGCATGTTTTCGCGTCGGTGGCTTTCCTCCAGCTCGGAGCGCAGCTGGGTCTCGGACTGCGTCAGGAGTTCTACTTGTGAGCGCAGCTGCGCTTCGTTCGCCTGCTGGTTTGCGTCTTGTCCGTCTTGGCCGTAGGGGGGCTCGTATTGTCCTAGACGGCGCTGGATAAAGTCGTTGATCACTTCGAGCTCGGCGACGCGGGTCTTCAGGCTCGAATTTGCCGCCACAAGATGCTCCTGTGCCTGCGGAATATCTAGGCGTTCTCCGTTCACAGGCGACCCGGTGCGACCAGGCGATGCGCCCGTTGCGCCAAAAGCCTGAAGGTGCTGCCCCTGGTATTGGCCGTCGTCGAGGATGGAGTAGGAGGTAGACGCGTGCGCGTTGTACATGCCTGGCGTCGCCGTGCCGGACATGGGGGAGTCGTTTCCGTCGAGGTGGCCGTTAGATGCCTTGTGCGAGGTGCGTCGCGCGGAGAGGGCCGCGGTCGCGGCGTAGGCGTGACCTTGGAGATCGACCACGCCGTTCGGGTCGCCGACGACAGCCGCAGCGGCGGCGGCGGCAGCGGCGGCGGCAGCATTGTTCTGTAGGACAAAATGCTTATCAGCAAACTAGATCGTGGAAAAACTAGACATGGGCGTATTTCGCGCCTAGGGGGCCTGCGCGAAGGCTTGCGCCAGCCGAGACAGAACGCGCCAAAAGCCACCGATAGCACCCACCTTCTTTTTCATCGCCATGTCAGGTCGCATAGACGTCTTTACGCGGTTGCGGCTCTTGATCACGTCGGTCTTGAGGGAGATCGGCCGAGGTCGGCCATGGAGCTTGAGGAAAAGGCCGCAGGCGTTGCAGAGGACGGAGCCCATCTCGTCGCGTCGCCACAGCGGCGTCGTCGAGGTCGAGCAATTCTGGCATATTGGCAGCGTAGTTTCGCGGTCGTGGTTAGCCATGGTCGCCATAGTGATTGAGTCTGTACGATTCTTCTCTTTGTCGTGTTTGTCGTCGAGGGCGATATTTTCTCAATGGGAATGCGAAGGATAAGATTCAGGAAGGGGGGGTGGATGTCGGCCAGATGATAAGGGAGCCAGAAAAAACCTTTATCGGTTGAGCCGATATGAGATTACACAATGTGGATTTTGATAGTTTTTATTCGGGGGTAGGGAAAAATGGGTCCATGGTGGGTCTGGAATGATAAGGCTCAATGGGGAGGTGTTTATCTATCCACCCAGGTGCGCTGGAAATGAAAGAAAGCCCGTCCAGCGCTAAAAATTGACCAGTGTTATTCAGATAAGTGATAAAGTGCAGTGGCCTCTTTCCTACTCCGTAATTAGTTCCTGGGAATAAAGAAGAGCACCGAGAAGTAAAGAAAGCGGTCGAGATTCATTCTTCTTTTCCAGAAAAAAAATACAAAACAAAATAACAGTCATTAAATAAAAGGTAAAAGGCCTTGCGTTTTGCATCCATGGACCATCAAATCTTGTTGTTTTGCAGAACTCGATCGATGCTTGTCGGCTCCATTTCTCGGAAGAGCGCACGGGTTCTGTAGATCTCAAGGTCGAAGGAACGGGTGGCTTTCCCCACCAGCACGGAAGTCACGCCAAAACGAGAAGGGCCGGCATGTCAGATGGCCCCCCTTCGCGCTGCGTGTCATTCACTCTTCCCCTATTCGAAGAAATCTCGCTGCTAAATTGGCACATGCATACCTCCAACGGAGTATTCCTCTTGCCGAGCCAGCGAGTCTTCTGTGGAATTGGCCTAAAAAGCGCAACAGGAAGAAGGGAAATCGGCCTCCTGATAAGAAAGCTGGCTTCGCCCGATAGCAATGGCCTGCTGCGATGACTACGGAGTAGAGGCATTATCGATAAACTCCTCCAGCTAGTTGCGCGGACTTGTCCACCTATTCTATGGCCCTGACCAAATTGGCTTAGTCCGGACTAAAATTAATCCGGTCAAGGGTGTTCTATCTAATCGTGATTTTTTTTTTGGGTCCCCAGCGAGTTTTCTGCTTAGACGACTTTCTTGAAGATCAAGACGATCAGCTTCACCAGTATACTATGACAACAGTATCTCCGTTTTCATAATTCTCGCGTTCTTACTCTTTATTGAGACTCTACATTCCGAGAATCGCATCTTTCACCACCTTTAAGACGCGGCAGCTTTTGTCTCCCAGCCTCCACGATGCCGTCGACGCACGATAAGGACAAGCCGTGGGACACGGACGACATCGACAAGTGGAAGATCGACGCCTTCAAGCCAGAAGACAATGTTAGCGGCAGCTTTCTGGAAGAGTCGTCATTTGCAGTCCTGTTCCCCAAGTACCGCGAAGTGTACCTTCGAGAGGCGTGGCCTGGCGTCACGCGAGCACTTCAGAAGCACGGCATTGCCTGCGAACTCGACCTGGTCACAGGCACGATGACCGTCAAGACGACGCGCCGCACATACGACCCGGCCGCAATCCTAAACGCCCGCGATCTGATCCGCTTGCTCTCGCGTTCGGTGCCGGCACCGCAGGCACTGCGGATTCTCGAGGATGGCGTGGCGGCCGACATCATCAAGATTCGCAGCCTGGTGCGCAACAAGGAGCGGTTTGTGAAGCGGCGGCAGCGGATTCTGGGCCCCAACGGCTCAACCCTGAAGGCACTGGAAATCCTGACGGAGACGTACATCTTGGTGCAGGGCGGCACGGTGGCGGCGATGGGGCCATTTCGGGGCCTCAAGGAGGTGCGGCGCATCGTTGAGGACTGCATGGACAACATCCACCCGATCTACATGATCAAGGAACTTATGATCAAGCGCGAGCTGGCCAAGGACCCGCAACTGGCCAACGAGAGCTGGGACCGGTTTCTACCCAACTTCAAGAAGCGTGTACTGAGCAAGCGGCGCGTGCCCCGCAAAGTCACGGACAAAGCCAAGAAGACGTACACCGCCTTCCCGCCGGCGCCCGAGAAGAGCAAGGTCGACATGCAGATCGAGACCGGCGAGTACTTCCTCAGCAAGCAGGCAAAGAAGCGGGCGGACGAGACCGAGCGGCAAGAGCAGGCACGAGAGCGGAAGGAAGAGAAGAAACGGGAGCGGGAGAAGGACTTTGTGCCGCCGAAAGAGGGAGACGATGCCGAGCGGAAGAAGAAGAAGCGGAAGACGAAGGAGGCAGAAGATTGAGAGAGAAAAAAAGTTTTTGTTTACGGGACATGGTCTTGGATCGGGTACCCCCCTATCGCTCTGCTTTAGTGCATTTTATTTGCTTTTGTCTTCGGCCATTCTTATCTGTTTAGGGGCGACATTGCATGGCAGTTCCTTTGTCTACAAGGAAATAAAAAGACGGACATAGATATCGAAAATCAAACAAATTGTATATTTATTCGTGGCTACAGTTTCACGTCTTCTTTGAAAGCCCCTTCACAGCTTTGACGGCGAGTCCCGTCCCGACGAGGATTCCTGGTCGAACGACAGCACCAGCTTGCCAAACTGGCGACCGGCTTTGATATCGTCGAACAGGCCCTCGATGGCGGGCAGGTTGGCCTCGGACAAACCACCGTAGACAATGCGGCTGACGATGGGCCGGATCTTGTGCTCGCGCACAAAGGCTACCATGGCACGGAACTCAGCGCGCGAGCCCATGGTCGAGCCTTTGAGCTCCAGGTTGCGCAGCACCGCCGACATCAGCCAGTCCATTTTGGGTGCCACGGTCATGCCGTACGACGAGACAACGCCACCGGGGCGCAGCAGGCGGCACGCGCGCTTGATAATGTCGCCACCGGCACCGTCGATGATGGCGTCAAAGTAGGGTCGCTCGCTGGGCAGCTGCTTGAGCAACTGCTTGTCCCAGTCGGCGTCGTGGTAGGACACGCCGCCAGCGGCACCCAGCTCGTCGCGCGCGCGCCGCAGCTTGGCCGGGTCGCCCGACGTCACGTACACGCGGCAGCCGTGGGCGGCTGCTAGCTGGGCTGCGGCAATGGCCACGCCGCCGCCGATGCCCGTCACCAGCACGTTACGGCCACCCGTAGGCTGGGCCGTCTTGGTGACGTTACTCTTGGTGACCAGGGCGCGCCAGGCCGTCAGGCTGACCAACGGCAGGGCGGCCACCTCGGCGGGGGACAGGTGCGAGGGGGCCAGCTCGAGCTCTTCCTCGGGCACATTCAGATACTCGACGGCGGTGCCGGCGTCGACCGCGACGGCGCCGCCCAGGGCCGAGAAGCGGTTGTAGTCTTCCGGGCCGTCCGGGTCTTCAAGCCAGTTGCGACAGGGGGCCAGCACGACGCCGGCGCCCACCTTGGCAACCTCGCTGCGCTTACAGTCCTGGCCGACCTCCTCGACGACGCCGAAGCCGTCGGTGAACAGCGGGTTGTCGAAGGAGATGCCGGGATACAGGTTCTGGCGGATGAAGAGGTCGCGGTGGTTCAGGGCCACGGCGCGGATGCGCACCAGAAGCTCTCCGGGGCCCGGGGTGGGCCTGGGGACCTCCTTGAGCACCAGCCTGCACGTCGGGGTGAGCTTCTGTGTGTGTGTAGTCGGCGCGGACAAGGCGTGATGGCAGAAGGGGATGTGGGACCTACGGATAGTACACCTGGCCGGCCTTGCCGCCGACCTTCTGTACTCTGAGGGAATAGGGCATTGTGGCGGGCGTTCAGTAAAGTGAAGACTGAAATCAAGGGAACGGGAAGAAAAAGAAAGTCCTAAACGGTGAATCAGACAAGACTCGTTGACTTTGACGCCAATCAAGCAATGGGCGAGGCCTGGAGCCGCACAACTAGCTTGGCTTACAGAGCCGCCGGGCCAATGGACAGCAAAAGGCGTTGTTGAATGATTTGTCGTTTTCCCCCGCACCGCCCGCCAAACGTGAGGAACCTCGGCAAATACCCGCAGCGCGTTGCAACGTAAATGATGTCGTCCTCGTCAATGATGGAGGCGGCCAAAGTGTTGGCTCAGGACGAGGCTGCCAGGCTCATATTGATCGCTTTCGCCGCAGGTATTCGCCCGGTCGTCCATCTGAACTGCCAGCAGCGCGCGGGAGCGCCAGGCGGGTTGTATACCGATGTACTTCTCTCTTTGCGTGCGCAAGGCCCGTCCCGGCCACCCCCCGCTGCTTAGCAATCCGTGCATTCCGGGTGTCGCGGTCGTGCTGGGCTGTAGGGCTTATGGTCGCCGACCCGGCCTGCAGGGCTGCCGCCGGCCAACATGCGGACAGCCTTACCCCTGGCTGTATCCCGGGCACGTCTCTCGCCGTACAACGCAGCAAGTTTCAGCAAGTGCCTGCACGTCTTTCGCTGCGACTTTTCGTTGCAACGTCAATAACAATAAAACTCGTCCCGAAATTGGATCTGGCTGGCATTGCTGGCATTGCTGGCATTGCTGGCATTGCTGGCCGTCTGGCCGGCTGGCCAGCCTGCGCACCGCATTTTCGCGACCCTTGGTTCAGGGCCGATCCGGGATTAGGCCCAGCCAGAAAGAACACTGCGACTCCTCGTTGACCCGTGGTCTTCCATATTGTCGCCATGTCGCGCTGGAATGGTCCCAGCAAGAAGAGAGGAAAAGGCAGGAAAGGCAGAAACGAGGCAGCCACGCAGAATCAGCGCGCTGCACCCCACTGGCACCCGCGCCCTTGGTCCCTGCTCCGGAAGCTGAAGACCCACGGCCGTTCTTGCTCGTCACGGAAGGCGTTCGCGAAGCTCGCGCTGTGGTCTGGTCCCCGTGTTGGGCAAGCAAATGACCGGCGACTGCACGAGTCGTGACTGAGCAAAAGGGCTTGGCCCAACAGGCCCCCAACCCGATCGAATCCCGGGCCATTCCAGTCTGGTCTCCGACATACGCGAGGTGTCCTTTGTCCCCAATCAGACGGGATGAACAAAGACGCAATCCCTTCGAACGATTGTGCTCCCTTTGTCCTCTGCATCGTGTCCCTCCCGCTTTCTGCCCTCCCAGGGTGCATCTTGCATCCCCACAGCGTCCCATTCTATCCGCGTTTACATGCGTGAAGTACTCGACGTCGTACTCCGTACTTCTCTGCCCCCTCCCCCTGGATGGTCGCCGAACAGTTTTTCGACCAAGAAAGGGTATGGAGCGCACTAGAGCTGCCCGGCAAGGGACTGGCACAAGGGATTTGTCCCATCACCCGACTGTTGGTCTTCCTAGCCTCCCCCACAATTTCCTTCTATCCTGTCTCTTGCGTTCTTCGGAGCGTTTCGATTTCCTTGGTCTCCCTGCTGGCATCTCCTTGCATCGTGCATCCTGCAACCGCTGTGCACGTCCTGCGCCCGTTCGCCGCCTGCCTCATCATTTCTCCTCGCTCCCCGTGTGGCCGTCGCTGCCTCGCTCTTCTTGGCCCTGGCCTTGCGTCCAACCAACACCGGGCCTGATCGCGCAATCCTCGCCGCCCTGATGGTGGCCGCACCTGTCATGCTAAGCGATCAGAAGGGCAGGCAAAACAGAGAAAGGGAAAAAAAGACCAGTCCAAAATGGTCGCCCCCCACCCCTTTTAGTCCCCTTAGTTCCCATCACACAACGGTGCACACCCCCCCTTTTCTTTCATTTTTTATTCCTCGGCCAAAAACAGTCAACGGCGGCCCTGTTAGAACCGTCCAGCGCCCGTTTGCCTTTCAAGCTGCTTCGGGCACGTCCAAGGTCTGCCGCCCGGCCTGGTCGCCGTCCTGGTGGATCGCGGAACCCGCACAAGGCGATGGGTCCAATCTCGTAGTCGTATGGTGTCGGTTTTTATGCCAGTCCGATCTCTCGAATATTGAAATTCTCAGAAGTCTGGCTCACTTACAAAACCCAAAACACTTCTCCCTTGTCCGCCCATTTCCCATTCTAGGCTGTATCTCTTTGAGATTCCTCATTTGTTTTCCCATTCCAGAAAGCAGGATCTACGGTTCACCACCCCTGGTCTTTCCAAATTCGTAAATCTCCTCCGTTCTCTTATACTGCCGTCCCCGCCGGCGTCCGTCTTCCGTCTCATCCTGCACCTCTATTTGTCTTTCTTTCTGTCCCCGAGCTTTGGCGCGCGCGCGATCTCTCCCTCTCTCCTTATTTTTATTTCTTGGGCCCTGTTCTTTTCATTCACTTACTCCTCACGGGCTTCGCCGCAAAGCAACAAACACACCTCCCACTCGATGGCTTCCGCCGTGACCGGTGCTGCGTTCGGCGCGGCCCTGGTCGCCTCCGGCGTCTACCAGCCCTCCGTCATCCTGTCTCAGCTCAAATGGGAAAACCACCACATGCTCCAGGCCTTCCTGACCGCCACCGCCGCCAGCGCCCTCATCACGACGACCGCCCAAAAGCTCGGATATGCACAGTTCGGCCCTCGCCAGTACGCAGATCGGGGCTGGTTTGCGCCGTACGACGGCAATGTGATTGGTGGCCTTGCCCTCGGCGCCGGCATGGCACTGTCGGGCGCCTGCCCCGGAACGGTGCTTGCTCAGACGGCTCTCAACATCCGCTCCGGATACTATGCCCTCGGCGGTGGTTTTATAGGTGGCACGGTCTGGGCCGCTATCCTGCGGCCGAGTCTGGCGAACAAGAAGAAGAACGAGGCGAGCGCAGCGGATGCCAAGCCACAGCCGTCCCTGCCCGTAAACTTCCAGGGTGTGCTTGGCGTATCGACCAACGTCGCCCTCGTCGGACTGGAGGTCACGCTCGCGGCCGTTGTCGGCACTACGCTCGCCCTCTTCGGCTCGGGCCCGGACGCTAAGATATCTCCGGTGGTGGGCGGCCTTCTGATCGGTCTCGTACAGCTATTTTCGGTCGTCGTGCGCAAGACGTTGCTGGGCGTCTCGACTGTGTATGAGGACGTGGGTGACTGGCTTCTGTACTCGTCGTCCCCGGACAAGAAAGACAGCAAGCCTCCCGCCGTCAACTCTATCCTCTTCGCACTTGGCATTGTTGTCGGTGCGCGGGCCCTCGCCCTTCTCTTCCCTTCCCTCGGTGTGTCACCATCGTCGGCTGTTTCGACCGCTGCAATCTCGCCTGCCGCTGCCGTGCTCGGTGGCTTCACCATGGCCCTAGGCTCGCGAATCGCCGGTGGCTGCACGTCCGGCCACGGCATCAGCGGCATGTCGCTGTTCTCCATTTCCAGCTATATCACCATAGGTGCCGCCTTTGTCGGTGGTGGCATCGTGGCCCTCCTTCTATGAGAGAAGACAAGCCAAATGGAGTTGTTGGAGAGAATAATTTATTAACAAGGAAAAAGGGTGCATGATATCTACGGCGATTTTCTTTTTTGTTAATGTATGACGTTATGCTAGACTATTTGTGCTCTCGCCAGTTTAATATACCAATTTATCCCTTGTTTTCTCTTAAAATTACAGGTTGCTTTTGGAAGCATTATTTCTCAGTCGTGGCTCAAGCTACAGACGGGAGATCGTCGCTTTGCTGTGCTGCTTCAGATGTTCCCGTCTTCCGCGGCCGCCGCACTGTCACCTCGACCTCAAATAGCATGTCCTCTTCCATCAGCCCCGCCTGGATCATCGTCGCCGCTGGGCGGGCTCCCTTGGGGCCGCCAAACCAATTCTGCAGGACGGGCCACGTCTCCGGGAAGAGAGCGCGGTCTGACAGAATATACCTGACGCGGACCACGTCAGCCATGGTCGGCGTGTTGTACAGCGTCTGCGCACTGCTGTCGATGGCGGCGTCACCTTCTGGCCGGACCTCGGCGAGTGCAGCCGCCACGTTGCGCAAGGCCTGGTCAGCCTGCTCGGCAACGCCGACTTTGAGCTCGCCGGTAGCATAGTCATACCTGGTGATTGTAAAGGGTTCAGCAGGCGAGGCCCTCCCTGGGTAGAGCTTAAATAGAGAGCGGGAAAGCAGCGTACCCTGTACATCCAGAGACAAACACCCAGTCGCCGGAGACGACGGCGCGCGAGTAGCCGATCTGTGCCTCAAAGGCAGACCCCGAGCTGATGAGTTGTCTTTCGCCTGGCATTTTTCTAATTTATAAAACAAGGTCTTCCTGCTCCCCGGTTCTAGAAGCATGTATATATGGATGTTCCTAGATGCACGGTTGATGTTAGATTGAGCCTTGTTAATGTTGTACGCCAGCCACAGAGAAGCTCAGAGACGGTGCGTCGGTATTTGACAAGGGGATGGTAACACACGGAAATCCTGCAACTAATGCCGCCGTTGTATGTACGAGTGAGTTTGTGCATGCAATTCAGAGATCTGAAGTCTCACAAGAGCGAAGAAAATGAGAGAGTAGGTGCTGAAAAAAGGAAAGTCACACAAACAGCCACAGAATGGGACGAGCCGCAAAAAGCCGATACTTCGGCCAATCGCCTGTGAGTCACCGCCAATCGATATTACATATCATTTTTTGGAGCTATTGTTTATACATCTGACAGAAAGAAAGGGGCTCTGAAGCGTCTAGACTGAGAGCCAATTTCTAATAAACGGGATTACTATCAAAAGAGTGCTTTGTGTTTCTGGCACCCAGCTTCAGCAACGAAAGATATCGAGAGTTAGCCAATGATCAAAATCACAAGCTGCCGCCCGTTTTCACCAGCTCTCAGCACACGGAAGGGCCTAGTGCCAGAGCAGAAGCCGAATGCAAATCTATGGCACATCGGATGTCGGCGTCTCTTTTTGTTCTTGGCCCTTTTCCTTCTGTTGTGGTATTCCTATACGGGATGAATTTCATCACCTGGGAAGAAAATGCCACTTCTAAAGAGAGACGAGAGAGGCCGAGCCGGAAGTTAGCTGGCTCTTGCTGCTTCTCAGGACTGTCTGTCCTTTTTTGTCCCCCTTGGTCAGACTCCCTATTCTGGGGCGGTGAGATGGCTTGATATACATATAAGCGAACTGCTGGTGGTAATCCAAGCCGGGTGCTCTTCGTCGAGTCCAAATCGAATCGATATATCTTTTCTCGACTTTACCAAATATCCGTCATGTGAATTGTCTTCCCATGAGAAGTTCGTAATATGCCTTCTGATCTAGCTCGCTTCCGAGCAATCCATCGTGTTCTGCCGTGCTGTCTATAGGATCTGGGTTGTAGCTGATAGCTAAAAAGTCGTTTAACGTTTCTTCTGGCGCAAAGCCCAGCGACCCCAGAGTCTGTGAGAAGCTGTTTGACCTATGAGGCGAGTTAGAATATACGATAACGATGCCGAGGAGGAACTTCGCCCTTATTATGACATACGATCTCGCCGCGTCCCTAGCGACAATATCTGATAGGGAAGTATGTGTTCCACCAAAACCCGCCATGCCTCCTGTGTGCGGCTGCGTGGTGTCATCTTGCGAGTGCGAGAGTGACGGGGCATGCCGGTGAAGCATTGATTCCAAATTCGGATCGAAAGTCAAATGTAGGACTTCATGCGAAGAGAACGAGACAGGAGGTGCAGCGTGCGGTAGCGACGGCACCGGTGGGAGCGATGCTGGTATCCGCATTGGATGCAAATCCAGATGCGCCCTCCCATCTGCAGCTGTTGTCGGTATTGATAGGGGCGGAACCGGAGGTGGCGGCCCAGCGGTCACGATAGAATCTGCCACAGCGCCGTTGGCATCGGCGTCGCCCTTAGCACTTTCGACAACGCCGGCGGCAGCGCTGGCACCGAAAAGAGCCTCCCCTTCTGCCGATTCGGCAGCCTCTGGCGACTCCTCGTCGCCAAAAAAGGATTTGAAGACGGAGCTCTGCTGCCAAGCCTGGATAAAAAATTCTTGCTGCTGGGGATCCTTAATCGCCCTGACCAGCCGCTTGCCCTCCTCCTTCTGTAGATACCCTTCGATAACAGGGCCTAGGCTGGGTATCAAATTCAAGGCTGCGCCCCATGCGGCAGCGCTTTCTCGCATGGAGTGCAGAGCGCTCCTGTATCCTTGTGCCGGCCCGCGTTTCTTCTGTGGGCGCAGATACAGGCATGACTTACCATGCCTCTCACAGTAGCTGCACCGAGGTTTTGCATTCTGAGGGCGCATGTTAGTACAGGACAAAAAGGCGGAGGCGGAGAATGAAGTATAAGCAGAGAGAAAAAGGAGAACAGAAATACAACAGCAAACAAAATTCAGTTGGGGGGGGGGGAATAGTTAGCACATACATCGCAAGGCTGGTGGTTGATATGGCAAAAGTCGCATCTGAAAATACCAGTCAGTATCGAGAAGAAAAATATGCCCGTGCCGGCCGACAGCCCAAAATTTGGAGACAAAGACATACGCTCGCGAGCTCTTCTTCCTCTTTCTGGGATTCGACGCTGAACCCTCGGTCGTCTCGCTGGGGGCTATCGGCTCATCCATCGCCGCAGTTGACGCATCGTGCTGGTCCATGAGCGTGGCCGCAGGCATGTCTCTGCCGCCTCGCCGCAGGACCTGCGCAAGAGCGCCTGCAGAAGCGATCGGGGAAGCGCTCTAGCAGAGCAAGGCCGGTGTCCGTCTGCCTTGTCACCGCCGTATCACCAGCCGAAGACGCGCGATGCCAGCTGCCATTCCCCGGCCGCACACAGTCCGTCTGATCGTGGATACTGCACGTGTAGCCTGGATAGCCAAGGCTGCCTCCAATTGTCTCTATGAAAGCCTCGTCGTTCTCTCACTCGCACGTAGTGGTCCCTTTTCTCGTTTCTCGCGCCCCTGGATTGTGGCTGGATGACTCCGCTTGAAGCCGCGTACAAAACGGAAAGGCGGGACATCTGCTCTCGGGGTGGCTTGCACGCTAGAGGCCCCACTTGTCGGGCTTAAGCACTTCCATTGGCCGGGCGCGGCTCGGGCGAGCGCTCTCAATGGGTCGCCTCGCCCGTAATTCCCTCTCCTTCCAGGCTGACCCCGCTAATTGGCTTCCCACTGACGGGCTGGAGGTAGTCGGATTTGAAGGGAGCCACAGAAGGTTTAATGCGAACAAAGGAGGCGTCTCGGTCGCTGTAAATTGATTATCTTATTGGTTGCTTGCTCTTTCTTGAACTCACCTTCAAAGTGACAAATGGTCACGTGGACCACGCATCACCGTCCTCAAAGTTGTTAGTCATGTTGGTCCTGTTCAGCTGGGAAGTCGCATGCGACGGTGCAGGAAGGAAGGCGACAGGCTGCGTAGCGTGTCGTTGCAGGCGCGGGGGGGTTAGTTAAGCCGGTTGTGCTCCGTTTCCATCCACCAACGTTGCACCTGTCACTTTCACTCGTACTGCCGGTGGGCCCTCGCCATACTAAATTCACCTGCCGAGGGCATTCCAGATAACCCGCCAGGAGCGTAGCTGCCGGCACTGCTCATCTGTAATTACTCCGTACTTCCCCAAAATGGCTCCCCTTTGGTGTCTCTCTTTTTGAAAGCGGGCATTTGTGACGCCGACAAAGCAGCATAAATATTGCAAGCGGTGAGAGACGTCGCACAAGACGAGCAGGAATTGAAGACCGAGGAGCTACACAAAAGCTTGCTTGTGCAATCCTCCCGGTCTCTTGTGCTGTAAGTCGGAATGAGCGAGGCAGAACACATCTCGATGAAGACGAGGGACTCGGAAAAGGACATTATCCAAGGGCAGCCCCGGGTAGGAGAAAAAAAAGGCTTTCGAACGGCGGAAAGGCATACAGACAGCTGTCTACTGATACGCCGCCGTGTCTCGCAGCAGAAACAGGCACTGCTCGCTTGATGTCGCCTGCTGCTTAAACCGAGACCTCGGCAGTGGAGACGACGGCCGACCACGCACGCCGGCCAACGGCCCGGGACCGCCAAGACACTACTTTGAACACGCTCAGATACCATTTATTGCGACCCGGCGACTCGGAAATGGCTGTGCCTCTCTCCTCCCCGCCGCCCAACCAGCGGCTCTTTGACCCGGATGCATCTATTGTGCTGGTTGGCTGCCGCGGAGCCGGCAAGCGGACGCTGGGGTTCATCGGTGCGATGCATCTGCGGCGACGACTTGTGACCGAGGACCATTATTTTGAGCAGGCAACGGGCGTGTCGCGCGGCCAATTCCTGAGCCGCCATGGCGGAGAGGCCTTTGCGCGGCGCAATTCGGAGGTGTTCCACCAGATGCTCGACGCCAACCGCCGGCGGTGTATCATCGAGTGCGGTATGAGCAGCCTCACCGAAGATGCACAGAACGCCTTGCGTGCTTACGGCGAGTCGCACCCGGTCATCTATGTGCACCGCGAACGCGAGCAGATCTCGCGGTTTCTCGACCAGGCCGATGCGGACCAGCTCCTGCGAGCCGACCAGAGCCATCGCCAGTGCGCCAATCTAGAATACTACAACCTATACGACCCATATAGAGGGCGGTCGTCGGCGACAGGCAGCACCGGCGACTCCGTCGGAAGCAGCAGCGGAACCAGTAGCCCGTGGGACCCGTACCAACAAAACAACTACGGCAGTGCAAACAGCCTTGGTGGCCACCACAGCCACTCGCTGGCCCGATCGTCATCGCGGCTGTTATACGCCAAGGAAGACTTCACGCGCTTTCTGGACCTGCTGCAGGAGCCGCCTTGGCGAAAACAATGGGCTGAAAGCCCCTTTTCGCTAAATGCCTTGCCCCCAGAGTTCCGCGCCTACTCATATGCGCTGCGCCTTCGGCTATCGTACCTGCTCGACATGGACATGGAGTGGGAGGATTTTGAAGCACGTGGCGACTGCGTGGAGCTCGTCATCGACCACTGGCCGGACGACATGCTGAATGTCATAGCACGGCAGGTTTCTCTGATTCGCCGGAAGATGGCTGTGCCCATAATCTACCACGTGGAAGAAAACCCCCGCGAGGAACGGAGCCGGCTGCTCGAGGAGCGCGACCGCGTCGACACGGAGCTGCTTGAACTGGGTCTACGCCTTAACGTGGAATATATCAGCCTGGATTTGCAACGGAGCAACGAGCTTGTCCGCCACATTCTGGCGCGACGGGGCCGCACGAGTGTTATAGGCAACTTTTGGTTCCCAGGAATGACGGCGCCGCAGTGGTCGGCGTTCAGCCATGTCCAGAATTACGAGCGAGCAAAGAACCTGGGCTGCAACGTTGTGCGCATAGTACGTTTTGCCATTGGCGGCAGTGCGGACGAGCCCGAGAAATTCAAAGCAAGAGTTGCGCAGGCAGTGGCCGACCCTAAGCCGCCGCTCGTGGCATACGACTACTCCATTCTTGGCATACGGTCACCGCTGCAAAGCCGCATTCTCAACCCGGTCAAGCATCCGGATGCGCCGACCCGGCGCGACCATCTGGCTACCGTTACCACCATGGCGTCAGCGACGCAGGTCCAGTTCAACATTGGCAATTTAAACCCACTGCACTTCTATACGATCGGTTCACACATCGCCTACTCGATTACGCCGGCCATCCACTCTGCGGCTTTCTCGTTTGCCGGCCTCGCACACACGTTCCAGGCAGCTGAGTGCTCTACGTTTGATGACTTGCGCCGTCTCTTCCTAGGAACGAGCAGTAGCGGCAACAGCACGTTTGGCGGTGCGACGCTGGCCGCGCCTTTCAAGGTGGCCATTCGTCCACACCTCAAGCTCGAGAGTCAGCACGCTGCCGCTCTCGGCGCGGTCAACGTGATTCTGCCGCTGCGTGGCCAGACGGACGCGGTCATTGACCACGTTAAAGCACGCAACAAGGCGGGAATCTGCAGTGAATTCTACGGCGATAACACCGATTGGAGTTCCATCTACAGATGCCTGCAACGGGCGTTGAGCCCTCGCAATGTGGTTCAGCCGTCGCGGACAACGGGCCTGGTAGTCGGGGCGGGCGGCATGGCGCGCGCTGCCATCTATGCGCTGATCCGGCTAGGCTGCCGACTCATTTTTATCTACAACCGAACACCACAGCACGCGCTAGATGTAGCGAAGCATTTTAACGAGTGGGCACAAAGCCAGGGCCAAGCGCCATCTCCGGCCGACGGCGCGACGCATATGTCCACCAACAGTAGTAGTAGTAGCAGCGTTAAGATCTGCCATGTGCTGACATCGACTTCGGACCCCTGGCCCGCAGAATACCAGCCACCCACGATGATCATCTCATGCGTTCCGGCCATCAACACAGATGGACGCCCAGCGGCCGAATTCGAGATGCCGCGCCAGTGGCTGAGCAGCCCGACAGGCGGCGTTGTTGTTGAGGTGAGCTACGCACCCCTCGGTAACCTTCTCGATAACTCGTAAACTTCCTAGGCAAATACTTACCTTCATCTCACTCTCCTAGTTAGCATATGAACCTCGCATCACTCCGCTAGTAGCGCAGATGCAAACAATTCGCGACACGGTGTCGCCCGCCTGGGTCATCGTGGACGGGCTTGAAGTCGTCAGTGAGATGGCCATCGAGGCCTTTGAGCTGCTGACAGGACGTATAGCGCCGCGTCGGCTGATGCGGTCAGTCTGCCAGCAGGCTTGGGACCAGCAACAGCGGGGGATGTCCACGTCGTCGTTTTCCGTGCCTGCGTCGGCTACGACAGATGCTATGACGGATGGACCTTAGAGTACGCCAACCGACAGCTGTCGGCACACTCCCCGAAATAGACAAAAGAGGTGTATTTTTGATGGTCAAAGTATTCGAATACAGTCTAGATTTTTTTTTCGAGTGTAAGTGCCTTTAGACGAGAAGGCCTTTTTGCTTTTCTTTTCGTTCTTTGCGAGTCGACGGGGGTAAGGGAAGCTAAACATAAAACTAAATCAGCATCGATGACGCCCAATACATGAGCATAATTTAACTTTATGATAGAAGATATAAAAAAAAGACAGCATATAAGGAGGGAACTGGAAAATAATGTCTGACGAGAGTGGCCGGCCACACGTGATAACTGTGCAGAAAAGGTTATGTAATAAAGTTGGCCGCCTGCCTAACCACACAAAGGGCGGTTTATTTTTCACCTCACCGCTGGTTCGACTCTCTCGCTCCTCTCTTCTCCTCACCACAAGTTTCCTTTCCTAGTTCTCCCAATACTGTTTGGCGCCGCCCCTTGACAATCGAAGCGAATTGGAAGAAAGATGTATTTTTCAAGCGAGAATTGTCTGCGTGCAGTACGCAAATACGGTTGCCTTTGGCGCCTTTTCTATCATCAAGCGATGCTAGAGAGCCTTTTCTTGGAGCCAAAAAAAAACTTCCAGAATTTGGCATTGGCGAATCCACGATACCGCTTAACAAGAAACAGTCTTCTTGTGAGCAATGAAATTAACTTGAAAACGAGAAGTGATGAAGATTAAAAAATACACGATAAAATGACGGCGCGCTGTCTAGGGTAAAACGGATACCCTGCTGCCGTCGGAAAAAGAAGACGAGGAGCAAAGAAGAAAGACGAGGGACCTCCCGAAATCAAATATACTCACCAGTCCCAACCAAGGACGGATGCTCCATCAGACCAGCGAGCTGACGCGCTAACATGCATGCTGTGCAGCGAAAGAAAAACTATGACCCGAGTTGAGCATATTCTGGCCGTCTAATCATAGAGAGACGGCGTCACAGAGGCCCCCAAAACAGAGAACAACGATCGAAGAAGAGAGAACACCCAAAAGTCCCGGTACGATACTCATCGTGCCCTCCGAATTGAACAAGGCGAAAGCGACCAGAGGGAAGAAAAAGGACCGACGTCGCACCCGGCCAAAATGCTACCCGAACCTCAAAACTCCAGACAACCGTTAAGGAAAATCCCCACCGAAAGTTGATATGGTGGAAGGGGGGCAGGAGAAGAAGGGAAAAGAAGGGGAAAGGGCAGATTCACTTTCGTGTTCTGGTCCTTTTTGTTTCACTTCTTAGACCAGCTCAAAGTCCTCCTCGTCCAGGACCTCAATCAACGGCGCCTTGCCCGACGCAGAGACGGTGGTAGAGGGTCCGGCAGAGGGCGAGCTGGCAGCGGCGGCCTTGCGGAGGACCTGGCGAGCCCTGCGACCCTTGACAGCGTCGCCGTTGTCGTCGAGCACCTCGTACTCCTTCTCGACCAACTTCTCGGTGGCCCGGACGTTGGGCTTGACAAAGACGTCGAGGGTCAGGACGGGCGGGGGCGAGTCAGTGTTATCATAGCTGTACAGGACGCTGGCGGAATCCGAGGCCGAGAGGCCCTCGACTCCCTTCGATGTCTTGTATAGCGACCCGGCCATGTCAACGGTCGATAGCCGCTTTGCGTCATCGATCTCTAGGAGGGCTTCGGAATAGTTGCGGACGCGGCCAGCGGGCATTAAGTAGTTGCCGCGGTTGGCTTTGACGATATTGTGGTGGGCCTTGTTCGTGAACTTGGAGCTACAGAGAAGGTATTAGTGTGAGTCTTAGGTGTGAAAGAGGGAGTTGGAATGATGGGACTCACTGGGTGTGCATTGGGCGGACCTTGGGGCTGTCCTCTCGGGACAGGTCGGAGACGTTGATATTCGCCGGGTTCCGGGTGCCGTAGGACCACTTGATGACCGAGTCCCTGTTGCGCTTGAAGTCCTTGTGGGCGCTTCGGAGGTCACGCTCGTACTGGGGGGAAGAGTGAGCCTCGAAAGTGGCCATGAATCCGTCTATGTTGCGACGGTGGTGACGACGACCGTGGATGCTGTTATTCTCACGGTTCGTGTTTTTGTGGTGCGTTATATAGAGACAGTTGGAACCGTTACGAGCTTGCGGGTGTGACAATGGGGAGAAATAGGAAGAGAAGGGAGATGGAACGAAAGTGGTGGCTGTCTAGATGCTGTTTGGATAGATGCTTCTGGAAGAGAGATATGGAAGAGAATGTGAGAGGACAAGGCAGGACTAATATAATGAGGGAAGGAAAGAGAATGAGAGCCAAGAAAGGGATGATAAAGTGCAGAATGAAAGAATGGCAATAAACGAGTGCCGTTACGCAGTGAAAGGGGGCGTGTCGCAGCAGCAGAAATGAGGGCGTGGAGGCTTGGTCTCGTCTCGCGCTGGCAGTGAAGCCACCGAATGACTCAAAAGCCAAGGGAAGTGACGAGTGTGCGGCCTAGCCTTTCGTTGCCGGCTGACGGAATGACGCGGGGCTGCCCTGGGAAAGAGCGTTCAGCACGAGCCCGCTTGATAAGCGATAAGAGGCGCGTCCAGATAGAGCCTCGTTGCGGAAAGGAATGTAGTGTGCTTTCTAACGGCGTGTCTAAGATAACGAGAATAGAAAGGGAAATTTGTTTTGGAGGTACGTATCTTAATGCTTTGCTTTGTTGAAGAGACAGGAGGGAGAGCAAGAGAAAGAGGGATGCGAGGAATGCGCGTGGGAAGGGGCGCGAGGCGCGTATTATCTATCTTTCTTAGTAGCTGATGATCTCGGGCGAGGTGGATTTCCCTATCTCTGGCCTGGGGTCACGTACAGGTGCGCTGCATACGGCGGCTAGACCTAGATTACGAAAGTCGAGACGCCCGCTTGCCCAGAGCAGACGGGGGAATGTAGGGGGTGCGCATGGCCTGGTTGGTTGGCTGGGGTGTGTGTGAGAAAGGGAAAGACAGACGGCTCTCGGTTTCGGACGACAAGACGGATGTAGCTCACATGGCATCAGATGCTTGCATGTGTACTTCTATATACAGAAGACGCAATAATAGAACCGGTATGGGCTGGGAACTAGAAACGGAGCGAAAGGGCGAGGGCTCGGCAGAAAGACTGCGACAAAGTCGCCGCCGAGTCATCCATCAATCTCTTGTTTCCCATTCCCCTTTCTCTTCTTTGCCTCGGGTTTCGCGAGACCCCCTCTTTGTCTGGGAAAAGATGAGCCCCCGAGGAAACCGCGCGAGAGAAATGAGGAGGCGAGCAGAGCTGGGTAAACCCGGCTTGTTCCTATTCTGGCAATACTTACACAGCCAAGCCTTATCGCTGCCTATCTCCTCTGGACGCCCCATGCTGTCATAGGGTGCCTTCTGGAATTTCCCCTCCCCCCACTCACCCGCGCCTGCCAGGCTTGCCCACCCTGGCCGGCCCCAGCGGCTGACCCACGATGAAGGAGCGAGGCCAACCATCCGCCGATGTACCTCTGTCCTTCTCTAGCACATTATTATTATCGGTACAGCAGATCGGGTTATGTATGGTATCCACTCACTCCATCTCACGCTATGCTACTCCGTACTTTGCGCAAACCAGCCATTCCTCCGCCAGACGCGCCTTGCGCCGCCAACAGCGAAAACACAGAGAAAGGGACGCAGCGAGAAAGCAAGAGGTAACCACCACTTCCGTCTTCCCTTGACAAAGAAGAACAGGACCCAAAAGGGAGGCGGGGGGGTCTCCTGAAAAGGACCATGTGCCTTCCAGCCGCCCGATGGCTGGACGAGGCGAGTGACCAGTTGACCTGTTGGACCAGCCCCGAAACCCCGTGTCCTCCCTCTGAGGGAAGTAAGACGCCAAGTGGCTCAGCAGCAAACGGAGGGCGCAGGACGCATTCGGGAGCGATGACGAAAGCGGACTTGTCGCTCCGTCCTCGATTTGTGCACTTGAAGGCGCTGTGATTCGTGGCCCAGCTGCCTCCTCCTTGGCCTCGTTAAGCGTGATGACATAATATATCCTGGCCTTCTTGTTCCCTTGCCCTGCCTCTCAACTTGGCACGGGGCGACACCATAAGACCTGCACCCCCGTGCCCTCCCTTCTCGGATGCCATTTGCTGGTGCCAAGGCAAAGGCGAAAGAAATCCCCGAAACTTTCCGGTTTCTCTAAAAACCACAACGTGACCTCCAGTTTGAGCCTGGTTTGTGTGAGAGTAGTAAGCTTTGTGGCGTCTTAGCTGTCGTCAATACATGCCCCGATAGACCGTTCAAAGTGTCGAGTGTTGGGATGCTTTGTTAGCAAACCATAAAGAAGCCCGAGTTTATTGAAGGGTAACAACGTCCCTTTGAGCAGACTTCTTTGAGGGGCGCTTTACAGTTATATACACCAATCGTTGTCAGATCCCATGCAAAAGACCTAGTCTGGGTTTCCATTGTATTTGGATAACAGAATGAAAATCAAGACGTCCACAGGAAGTAGGAACCTCTAGCTCTCCTAGCTACTCGCTCAACCGCCAACGCGTTCAAAAATAGCAAGGCATTCTTTGAAGACACCACCATAAGCTTGCACACTGTCCTCGGCAGCCTTGGTCTTTTACACCAGACAGCAAGAAGCCGCACTACATCGTGCCTGTTGTCGTATGCCTCCTGCTCAATACATGTAGCGGAAGCTTGGGTTTTCCTTGTCCGTCAGGTCGTCAAAAGCGTTCTCCAGGTTCGTCTCCGACGCTCTCCAGTCCTGTTCCTATAGTAAGGGAACGCCTCGTTAGTCTCTCCTCTCTGCCGGCAAGACGGGTAGGTGTCTCTGACATACCTGGAATGCCTCTTTCTTCTTGTTCTGTCCCTTCAAATGCCACCAGAGCACAAAAAGAAGGATGATAATGCACCCGTAACATCCCATATGAACCGAGAAGCACGTAAAGTACCGTGGGGCGTCTTTAGTCTGGAACAGTTGCGGTCCGATCATATTGCCCACCGCCCATGCGACGAACAGCGAGGCGGTGCTGACGGACTTCTTCGTCTGGCCAGCAACATTCCGAGCTAGCATGGTCATCAGGAGGACGGTTGTTCCCCAGAACGAGAGGGTAAGCCAGTACGCGAACAAGAGGCCAACCCGGGTGGACCTGGAGATGGGAACCGCTTCTTTTGTTAGTATACACCACAATAGATAGAGAAAGGATCACAAATATACGGCCTACCCATCAAAACAGCCGTTCCAATTATGTTCGGTGTGAGAAACATCTGTATTCTTCTGTCAGCGACCTGGATGAACAAGCGTAGAAGGTGAAGGACGGGAAAAACTGGGCGGTTTACGAGTTGGAAGATTATTGCTTTGTTATAGCGCCGTTGGAGCCATGCGGCGCCTAGTAAGATCGCACACTGGATAGCCCCGGTCGCCATGGAGAGCAATTCAGTCTGCAGCGTTGTGAAGCCAAAGTCTGAGATGATAATCGTGGAAAAAGACCCCAATCCACCCGTAGGAATCTGGATGCTGTTTCACCACCGTTAGCGACCGACAACCCACACTCCACGGGGTCAGGCCACATATTAGCATACATAACCTCGATCAGGATATAGCACCAGATCTGAGGATCTTTGATGGCCTCAATGACGTGGGACTTTTTCAGTCTTCGGTTCTGAATCCCGGTCTGGTTGGCGCGGACGCGCTCGATCATCAAAACGCGGTCTTCCTTTGAGAAGCATTTCGCTCGCATGGGGCTGTCAGGCATCCACCAGGCGACAAATACGGCCCAGACACAGGTGATGGAACCGAGAATAATGTAGAGAATCTGCCATGCTGCGAGAACCGGCGAATTAATGTGGCTTATTCCGTAGGCGATCAGTCCGCCACAAATGCCTTGAACACCATTCTAGATGATACTTTAGAGTCATGTTATGTATGTATTTGTCAGGGCGTGAGTCTGTGAATACTGACCATTCCCTGGTCAAGTTAGCGATGGGCTCCGGAAGTCTGTTTCCTCTCATGACATGGTAATACTCACAAACCAACAGGCGACGATCAGCGCTTGTTCCTCTCGCCTATACCACATGCTTGACAGAAGGAGAAACGTAGGCTGGGAGACGGCTTCAAACAAGCCGAGGAGAATCCGCAGCGCACACAGGATTGTGAAGTTAAACCCAAAGCAGGTCATTGTTATGGTCAGACCCCACAAAAAAATGTTGGCCGCGAGGTACTTCGCGATCCGAACCTTTTGTACGATGAGGACGGTTGGATATTCGGCAGCCAGGATGCCGAAGTAAATGACTGTGTGTAGCCAGGAATACTAATAAAATGTGAAACGTCAGAATGGCGAGGGGAGGAAAGGGGTGGAGGCAAGGGATGGTCAGGTCAGACGCCTCACATCCTGTCCAACAAGATGGGCGTCCTGTTGGATGCCCATGATGGCGGTGAAGCTGACAGCGTTCTTGTCCAGCGACTGCAGAAAATAAGTCCCAAGCATGATGACCAGAACGCGCTTGTCAATCATGCGCCGAAGGCGCTTGCTCGTCGCCTCGTCGACTTGAACGCCGTCCGCTTCTAGGACATACGTCCGGAGCTCCTCATCCACGGCGGCATGCTTGTTCAGGATGACATCTGTGTCGAGGCGCTCGAGGCGCTCGACCTGTGGTTCGTGTGTCTTTGACTCCGCCATTATTTCTCTCGAAGCACTTTGTGTTATCCAGCGTTCGGCTCCTGGCTGCGGACGGCAGGTGCATCTTCGCAGACCATTTTATACTCATGAAATTAAGCCATGTGCAGAGCTACCCCAGTCTCCACAATGCCAAACTCCGGGGGTTTTCCGGGGTACACCGTTTTCAGGGGTCTACCGATTTCTGGGGTTTTCCGGGGGCGGGAGCCACGACAGCTCGCGAAGACGAAAGACGACTGTCGATCGTTCGGATGCGTTCGGCTGTATCCGAATGGCCTTCAAAGACTATCCGACTGGCTTCCCGATCCCGCCTTCTCTCCGCTTCGGATACCCTGCTTTTATAGCCAGCACCTTCCCCGCTCACAAATTGTGGAAAACGTCGACTGCGCTAGAACCCCGTAAGGAAGGCTTATCGTCACTTCTGTCGACGTTTTCGGGTGTCTTTTCCGACACAACCTTTTCCGATACGACCTTATCCGACGTGCTGGTTTTCCGTCCTGCACGCCGTACCCTACATAAGTTCCCCTCTTCGGTCGCCCATGATACCGTGATTCATCGTTTTAACCTCCCCGACCAAGCTTTCCCCGACATGGCAGACGTGCTATCCGTGTTTCTTTCCCCCAATGGGGTCAAAAACACCCCCTTCGAAATCAAAACTCCCCTGGCCGGGATGAGCCTACAGGATACCAAGGCACTTGCTCTCAAGCTTGTGGACAGCCTGGTCCACCTGAAAGATGACTCGGGAGAATTCCGTGTTCCACTACCTACTGGCGGGTTCAAGGTAGACTCCAAGTCTTGGAACAACTGGGAATGGACACAGGGTGTCGGCCTGTACGGCATGTGGGTGCTGTTCGAGATTACTGGAGACAAAACGGTTCTCGGCCATATTCAATCCTGGTTCGACAACCAGTTTGCAAAGGGAACTCCAACCAAAAATGTCAACAGTATGGCACCCATGTTGACTTTGGCTTACTTATATGAGCATACGGGCGAGATCAAGTATCGGGCGTATCTCGACTCGTGGGCAGAGTTTATCATGGACGGAATTCCACGAACAACAGGTACGTCAATTCTTGCAATGGCATCGCTATGAGCAGGTTTAACTCTTTTCCAACAGAGGGGGGGATCCAACACATCACCTTCCGGCAGGCGAACCTGGGCGAACTGTGGGACGACACGTTGATGATGTCTGTGCTGCCCCTCGCCAAGATCGGGGTCTTGCTTAATCGTCCCGCATATGTCGAAGAGGCCAAGCGCCAATGGCTGCTCCACATAAAGTATTTAGTAGATAGGCGGACGGGTCTGTGGTACCACGGATGGACGTTCTTAGAGAAGCATCACTTTGGCGAAGCTTTATGGGGCAGAGGCAACTCGTGGATTACCATCGCCATCCCAGAGTTTCTGTCCCTTGTTCAGTTAGCTCCAGACGACCACTTTAGAGTGTTTCTCGTGTCCACCCTAGAGCAACAAGCCTCCGCACTGAAAAAGTACCAAAACGAGAATGGACTATGGCACACGCTGATCGACGACCCAGAGTCGTACTTGGAAGTCTCTGCATCGGCAGGGTTTTCGTTTGGAATTTTAAAGGGCGTTCGAATGGGATATCTCAGCAAGGAATATCGAGCGGTTGGGCTCAGAGGCCTAGAAGCTGTGGTCAACAATGTGAACGAGAAGGGCTTGGTGCAGAACGTCAGCTTTGGAACCCCGATGGGCCCCGACAAGGATTTCTACAAAAAAATCAAGCTGACTGCGATGCCGTACGGACAGGCAATGACACTGCTGTGCGTTGTGGAGCGCATGCGGCAGTTCTTGTAATTCAGTCTCATCCACGACAATTATTACATAAATAATACAACAATGCAAGATAGTGCAATGTATGACGTGGAAGTCATTATCAAATAGGCTCTTAGTTACATTTTGGTAACCTCCTTGTAAACCTTTACCATCTATAGCACATTGTATGGTTGGATCCTTAGTTTTTTGGGGTCCTTTTATAGAATATGCGTTCTCATGTGTGGGCCAGAGAAATGGACGGCAAGTGATAGAATATTTAACACCTTTCTAAACATGCTTCTAATTTAGAACTTAGTAGATCGTTCCAACTCCAATATGGCCATTTTTGGACGCAATGGCAATCTTTCTATTAATCAGTGCAATAGAGGGACTCTTGCTTCCTGGGACTACAGCTAACTTCCTCACAACTCAATTCCGCACGTCGTAAGCAGTTGCTGTATTCGGCATATTTTTCATTGGAAGCCTTTGATATCCCTTTCATGGGAGGCTGCCCTATTCTAGTAACATGTAAACAAACAGAAAATGGGAACATTATTGCCACTAGTAAGCCCCCGTCCGGTCAACATGTCTACTCGTACACTGATGAAGCCTCCAGTCATTCATCGCTCGTTCATAATATATCGTACATGTACAGTGTGCCTTTTATGCCCAATACCGTCCTGCCAGTGCCAACCATCCAAGTTCCGTTTTCTTCCAAGTATCCGTTCCAAAACCAAGTCCATAAAATGAAAATAACCCGGCGGAACGCGGCCTCAATGCAGAGACAACTCCGGGCCGTGAATCTCGTTCAGGAGTTCGCTAAAGAGATCGCGATCCTTTGTCTTTTGGTCCGTTGCGTCCTCTAGCAAGTTCTCGTCTGCAAACTTGCCCAGATTCTTGATAATCCGCCACGCTCGTCGAAATTCGTCTCGGATTGCAACGATGCCGCTGTGCGTCACAGTCCGGGCGACATTGTGTTCTAGTTCAAACGGGTCCTCAATGGCAAATAGGTAACGGTGCTTTACTTCTTTCAGCTCCACCGCCTTCGCGGTTACTGGGCTCTTGCTCGCCGCCGCCGTAGCCGTTTCTTTCGCATCTGGAGACCGTTGAACTCTGTCTACTGGCTGTGCGATTTCTTCTTGACCGTCTGACCGTGACAAAGGCGTGGAAGCCAGAATATTCTCTACAGGCGCCGGAGATGTCGCTTGGTTTTGCACTTCGAGCACGGTCCTGGCCCCGGTCCAGCCCTTCTCTTGTTTTGACCGCAGCCCGCCTTGCGTCCGCAGACTCAGAACGTCTCTGCCCCAATCAAAGCCTCTGCACGGAACTGTGCTCATGAAATTGCTCTGTGCGTAGTATTCAAAGAACCCTCGAAGGAGATGGCCGACCGAATCCTTGTTTTGGTTCAGGAGTCCCTTGCTTGCGAGACTTTTGATTTCTTCTTCATCGCGCCAAAACCGCACATCTCGACCGCGGCAAGAAACCGTTTCTTCAGCTTCCTCGGGTGAGAGGCCCTCTGATACTGGCCTGGCGAGCTGCTGCAGATTCGGACAGACAAAGGGCTGGGCAACATTCACGAGATAATGAAGCATCATGAGGACGTAGCCGTAGCTACTGAGTGTGCCACGGTACGCGGTGTTGATGCCGCGCAGCTTTGCCCAGTGTTTAACAAACAAGACGAGCGGACGCACTCTCGCATCAGTGTGAGAGTAGCATCGAAGAAGCAGCGTATTCTGAAGGGCGAGATGTGCAGAGAAGTTGATATCGCATTGTACGCCCGCTCCAGTCTTCGGAAACTCGAGACGGTCTCTGTATGGATCGCGTGGCTGATTTGGTGCTAACTTGGATGGGTCTGTTAGTTGGCGAGCAAGTGAAATCACAGATGTTGTTTCAGGTGTTCTCGCCACAACAAAGTCGAAACGACGCCCAGGAAGGTCGCATTTCTGCAAAGGCATTCGGAGCACGTCAATGTAGGCCTGCACTTCTTTTGCACTAGAGCTGTCGTAGCAGTTCTTCGCAAGAGCCTTCTCAAACTCTAGTGCAAGTTGTAAGCTCTTATGTCTCCTAGCCACGGCCCGCAAGCTGGGCTTATCCATTGTTTGAGCAAAACTGTTCACTTGGTCACGAATATCGTGATTCCAGATGCCGGAAATATAATGCCGAATGACGACGGTTAGAATTGTGCTGTCTGGCGATGTCGTGTCGCGGCCACCGCTGTGGAAAAGAAGCTTGGCCGCTCGGTCGTGATATTGGACGGGAGGCTCAAACTGGCTCTGTTCTAGCGTCATGACTTGAAGGGAAACAATTTTTCGCAGGTTCTCGACAGCGACTTGCAACTCCTTGTTGTAGCCGAGAAGGTCTAAGGAGAAGGTGGGCTTATTTTGCAGTTCGTTCCAAGCTTTAATTTTTTCCAGAGCTTCGTCTTCTTGATGAGCATCTTTCTCATTGATCTCGCGCGTGTCCCAGAGCATGGCAAGCGCTTCCCCTTCCGCTTGCATAAAGACGCCATATAGAGACCGGTAGTTGAGCTGTGATGGCGTGTGTGAAGTTGCCAAACTCCGTGTAGCCCAAAGACGGTTTTGCAACTTCGTGTCGGCTAGGCCCTCCACGAATGCATGGCAGACGTCAGTCAAAATCTTGAGATCTTTTTCTTTGAACTCTCTTGCAGTGGAGTGCGTGATATCGCGCCCGCCCAGCTTTCTTAAGATGCGTTTCGCAGCCGCGTAATAATTTCCAATGCTTTGGTTAACTGGCTGCTTGAGCTGCGTCAGGGTCTGGCTATATCTGTCTCCATTCAGCGGCTCATCATCGAGGACAGATTCTTTTCTGGTATGGCCCGCTTTGATATCGTCGGAGGCACTTTCTTCGATATGGGTGGGCGATGATTCGGGCTCATCCGCCGCGTCTTCGTCAGCCTCTGCCCCATCGTGCTCGGGCAACAAACCCCTTTCCCACTTCGCTCGCTCTTCAACCAGATCAAGCCGAAGCTGCTCGGGAGGTTTCTCACACAATTTGATTATCGGGACACGTGTTCGAGATAGGAGGCGGGCACCGAGACCAGCATCTAGAAACGCTTTCTCGACTAAACGGGGTATTGGGGACTTGGGAAAATCCGGCTGTGGAAGAGAAAGCGGGGAAATCAAGCCAAGATCCATATCGGAGGCCTTGGTCGCAAACCCAGAGGATAGGCTGCCAAAGCACATTAGTCGAACGCTGAACGGTGGGAAGTCCGGTCTGCTATTCATCTCAAGCTCGAACTTGGCCAGAGCATCTTGGCATAATCGCTCAATGCGAGCCCGAAACTGTTCCTTTTCGTGGATCTCAGCTGGTTCAATCTCCGCACTGGCGATAATTTGTTCGCAAAGTCGTTCCAATAAAGAAGCCTGGGTCTGAATGTCTTCCGCCTTGGCGTGGTATAGGCGGCCAGACTGATGGCTGTTATGCGATCTTGCACTCCTTGGAGGTGGTGCATCAAACGAATTGAGTGATGACTGATGGGATTGATGAGACCTCCAGTTGAATGGGTCGTTGTGCATCATGGGTCCTTGATACGATAGCGACTGATGGTGGCGAGGCTGGGATGGATATGATGGGCCGTTGCCCTGGCCGGTCAACGGCATCGGACCGTGGCCATAGTGCGATGGCCGCAGAGTTGCGGATTGTGGCCTTTGCAGTGTTTGTTGCTGTCGGTGATAGCCGTTTTGGTTTTGGAATTGGCTGTGTGAGTGATGCTGGTTCGCGTGTAGGAACTGGTTATTGTTGCCGTACGCAGGAGGACTCGCGTAGTTTCCCGCTGAGTGAGGTGGAAGCGGACGCGGGTCGATGGGAATCGAAAGCTGAGCAGACATCTGTCTTCGCTGTGCCTGATTAGGGCGTTTCCGCGCAGATTTCGGTGATACTGGGGGTTGGCCAGACGTCGTCATGGCCGCAGGAGATGCCCCCTCCTGCCCACCAAGCCCTCTTGAACCCGAGGACGGATATCCGAAACTGGACGGAGGAGTAGCTGGCGTATGTGTCGAGCTCGGAGATCCGCTGAAATATGCATCAGTCTCACTGTTTGTTAGAATCATCGATCTGAGGCGATCTTCAAGAGGTCCATTTGGCGTGTTTCCAGCTCCGTCTGTCCCTACTCCTCCACCTCCGCCGTCCCGTCCTCCCCCATTTGGCTGTTGACGATACATGCTGTGGATGTGCAGAAGGCACAGCTAGCCATGAAATGCTTTGGAGATGAATAGACTCGAGCAAACTGTAATCCTGGAACGGGGGGTTGGGGTCCGTGATGGCTCGCGCGTCCGTTGTATAGATAAACGGCACAGACGGGGACACAGGGTTTAGCGAACGACAGAGCTTCAGCGCTCGACCCACTGGTGATGAGGGGTCTGCGCGCGCAGTCGCTTCACAAGGAAAAGCAATAAAAAGATTGCTAGGAGATGCCGAAGCAGAAAGGCTGAAGCCCAAAAGCCTCTTCGGATGCACCTCGTTTGACAGCTACCTTGGTCGTTTGCTGCGTCAGTCGAAGAACAGGCCGTCCCAACGCGACGGAGAGGCTGGATGAGATGCGCTTTGAAAACTGCGATTGATGAGAACGCCACCCGTAAAGAACGAGCGAGTTGGCCCTAGTTATGTTGCTTTGGTTTCGATGTTTTCAGTCTTATTTGTTTGTTTTGAGCTCTTCGTGCTGTCGAAGATCAAACGTGTCGGGCAGGAGCCAGTTGACATCGGTTGTTCTTTCCGTGGGCGACGTGCTTGGCTCAGTCGGCCGCAATTGCTTGGAGGTGGTGCTTTCTGTCAGAATGTGTTTTGTGTCTGTGTGTCTGGCTCCGTCTACGCGCACCGCACCCCGCTGCGCGTACCGCCCAGCTAGTCCGTATGCAGTAATCTTTAGTCAGGTGACAAGCGAGGAGGCCCTTCAGATGGACGAGCAAGACATCGCCAAAAAGCCAAGTCAGTAAAAACCGGCAGAAATCAAAGAAAATAACTATTTCTGTATTACCATCCCTCGTTGGCCATCACAAAAATGGCTCCCTTTTGTTCTATTCCATCCTCCGTGGTTTATCTTGCCGTTGGTGCCCTTCCCTGATGCTGCGCCGACTCAAAGTTTCCGGCCTCTTCTAACTGGCCCTCTCTTAAATGGTGTAATGGCCAAAGTCCTGGACGACCTGGCAGGTCTGATTTGTTCATAACAAGTATGTACAACATAGCTCTTCATTGTTTTCTTATTCACCTTTTCCTTTTCATTCCAAAAAGGACTTCCTCGCTTGTCACCTGACTACAAATTACTGAATATGGACTAGAGTGGCAGGGGGTGCGCCCAGCAAACAGGGAGGTGCGCGTTGTTTTCCCTTTTTCCCTTTCCGTTTCCTCTTTTCCACCTCCCTTGTATTTTATCTTTCCTTTCATCTTTCCTTCTTTCCTCCGGCTCCCACTGCCGGATACTTTCGTCGGCGGCGAATCGAAGTGGTATTGCTGCGCTCAGCCTCCCCTCTGAGACAAAAACTTTGAACACCTTGAATGCCAAAGCAAAGAAATTAGCTGCCCCAAAACGCTCGACCATTCTTTTTAGGCCAAATTATGGTATACGGAGTACCTCTGGGCATAAATAGAGGCGGGTACCCCACCGAGTCTAAACTGAACCCATTCAAGTTCAAGCTTCGTTATTACGTAACCAAACAGCTTCTTCCGGGGATTTTAGTCCTGGCCCGCTGAACTGAATTTCAGTGGGATTTAATTTACTTGTCGCGTCTTCACATCAACAATAGCCTCACCAGATTCACAAAACATTGCGTCTTGCCACAATGAACTCCTCTGGGCAGCCGGGTCAAACCAACGGCTCCAGCCCATCCAGCCCAAAGCCTCCCCAGGCTCTCCGAAAAGTGCCTCCTCATCTCTTACGCCGCAAGCAACGGACCGCGGACCCCCTCGTTGCGCGGAAGAAGCCAACACAGAGACCCCCAGCGGCTCCCACTACCAGCATCCTTTCGTCGGCGAATCGAAGTGGTATTACCGCACTCAGTCTGCCCTCCGAGGCGAGGACTTTGAACACCTTGAATGCCGAAGATGAGGCAAAGAAACTAGCGGCCTTCAATGCACAGCGCAAAGCGAATGGCGGATGGACGGACCCGGCCCCGCCTGCGGAGATCGGGTATCGTGATTTCCCAGTCGTAACAACAAAGCGCGCCCTGCGAGAAGGCATTCGGTATCACGTCATGCGGTTTGCAAAGGCAGGGAAGGGAGGCGACGATGACGCCGAGATCGACCCTACGAAACAAGAGGAGTTTACTCGCCCTGTGACCCTACACCGACGCGATCCCCGGCAACCAGCACCGGGCCGAACGGCGAAAGAGGAACAGCCGCCAGCGCCAGCACCGGCAACAGCCGACGAAAAAGAAGCAGAAAAGGTTGCCCAACAGAAGGCAGAGCGTGAAGCCCAGCGGGCCATGGATATGGCACAGATTGCTCCTGTGTCCAAAGATCCCAATCCCAAAAAGCCTGTTCAGCAGCAAAAGAAAGAACGGCAGTTTCAGCTCTATTTCCCGAAGAACACGGCTGAGCAGAAGAAGGAAACAGAAATCCGCTACGAAGAAGCCCTGCCTTGGCATCTAGAAGACGCAGACGGCAAGAATGTGTGGGTGGGCTCGTACGTATCTGCTCTTTCAGAAGCGAATATTGCTTTAGTTATTGACGGCTCTGCATTTCGAATGGTCCCCTTGGAAAAGTTCTATCGGTTTACGCCGAAACCATCTTTCCGAGCTTATTCTATTGAGCAAGCTGAAGAAATCATGGGCAAGAAGATGTCTGTGGGCCGCTGGGCGATGCGCGACGACGAGAAGAAAAAGCAAATGGAAGAGTTGGAGGAGACCAGAAGAACAATCGGAGGACGCTCTCGGGTGAAACTCGAAAGTAGCACATTCAGATCTGCTCCTCGGTCAGAAAAAGTTGATCACGACGATATCGATATGGAGGGCGACGAGTTTCAGGATGACGACGAGAATGTCGGCCTGGAACCGGAAAACGACGAGGACTCGAAAGACACGCGCGAGCGCTTGCGCCGCAACCATCTGGGAGCAAACTTGTTTGGTGATGCCGATGAACAAGAGGTAGACAAAGCAGAAGAGGAGGACAAGGCGGCGCGGAAAACTGGACAGCTGGGCAAGCAACTTCGCAAGGCGCTTGCAAAACGTGAAGACCATTTGGAGTATCTGGAATACGTGGATTCTGATTCCAACTCCGAAAAGGAAGACTTTTTGGAACTTTCGGTTTGTCTCCCCGTTTTTCTCCTGCTATCTACAAGTTGTTAAGGGTTCTCGGGCAACTAACGTTTGGGCGGCAGAGCGAGGATGAAGAAAACGACGAGGCTGAGGGCGAGAAGAAGGACGACGACCAGAAGGCGAAGACAGACAGCAAGGAAAAATTGCCCGCGGGTGGTACACCAAAGGGTAACACCACACCTCTGAGTAAGCAGAAAGCGGCGGACGCTGCGAAGAAGGGGAAATCGCTGAAGCGCCCTGGCTCGCCTAACCTGTCTGAATCGAGCGGCAACGAATCGTCGCGCAAAAAGATGAAAAAGCATGCAACGGGTTCTGTCCGACCTAGCCGGTCGACCACCCCTCTTCCTGGCCAGCAGAGGCCGAAAGCGTCCAAGAGCGGTGCTGGTGCTCTGAGCGACGGGGAGGCGACAGGAGGCGAAATGTCCGACGGACCGGCAGGAGGCAAGAGACGGATTAAGATTGTTGGAGCTGGGGCAAGAGGCACTCCTTCGGGTTCGCGAGCCACGAGCCCCAATCCGACGGCATCTTCCAAAAAACAATTGTCACCGGGTAAGTTCGGTTTTGCGCTGAAGCTTTTATTGCGTGGATGGTATGTTTACTTACATGTTTGTTTTCAACCAGGAGCAGGTTCCAACCCCGGGTCCCCTAACAGACCAGGCTCTCCCATCTCGCGGGCTACCTCGCCAAGTGGAGGTGGCATAGTAGATGCTGCCGAAATCATTAGTACCCTGCTTCAATTTCCGGAAGGAATTACGGTTGGTAATCTACTGAAGGGGTTCAACAGCCGGATCGGAGATGGGCCGAAGCAGATAAAGCGCAAGGACTGGATCAAGTTGGTCAAGGAAAATTCCGTGTTTGGCGAGGACAAGTTGCTGCGGGCTAAATTGCCCGGATCCTCTGACTCGTAAGAGATCAGAGTTGTGTGGCGGGCGGAGCGGTAGTACGGCTTGTTGAACATGAAATCATCCGACGTTTGCTTCTCTTATGTGCCGAGTTTCTCGTTCGTGCGCTTTTTCTACGATTCTTTATTAAAAGAGTCTGTCAATAAATTGGGAGACATTGTGTTTGAAGCGGTAGAGAAATAGGTGGGCATGAACGCTTTTGTTTCATGGGTATTCTGCTATTAAAGTCTCTTTACACCGTGTCCAACCATTTCGTCTTTGACAATATCCATCTTGCTTTCCATGGACACATTACTAGCTTCCGCCAAATAAACCAAATCCTAGCAATCCCTTGTAGGCATCTGCAATCTATACGACCCTGCATCACTCATCCATTTGCCATTCGTACTCCAATCCCCGGTTCCGTTCACGTCGGTTGATAGCCTTGAACCGCTCTGCCTCAAAACCGATGCCACGATCCACGCCGTCCCACCGGTAGCCAGGCCGTATGCCATACCTGTTTGGTGCCGCGGGTCCCCTGTAGAAGGGGCGGTTTGATTTGCCCTGCCTCGCTGAGACGGCGGCGCTGCTGCTGCCACCTCTACCACCGCCAGCCGCCGGTTTCTTCTCCAGCAAAAATGCTGCCATAGGGTCATTCCACCGCGCTTGATCTTTCAGCTCCCGGTTCATGTCTTCATCGTCGGCACCTCGCGCTAACGGCATCAGTGCCGCATCCGCGAGCTGCTCGCGCCGCTGGCGTGCTTCTTCGAGTTGTACGTCGCCCCGGAGCGCCTGCTTGGCGGCGCGCTCCTTCTGTTCGGCCTCCAGCGCAGCCTGCCGGACCTCCTGACGGCGTAGAGCTATATCGACGCGGCGACCTGTTGCGTCGCGGTACACCACCTCCTCTTCACCGTCTGACCTCTCGATGTCCTGTACCCCTTCGCCCCCCCTCCGTTCTCTTTGCCGCCTACGCCGCTCGCGCTTCTCTTGCCTTTCCCGCTCGTATTGTTCGCGCTCTTCTCGCCGCCGCCTCTCCAGCTGTGCCGTGACAGACGCTGCGGATTGGAGGCCCGCGTGCGTGCCGTCGCTCATGAGGGCTGGTGCGACACCTATGCTGCTACTGCCGCCGTCGTCTTTGTCGGCCACAACGGGTGCCTCGTCATCGGCAGCTTGGGCGGCAGCCGTCTCTGCCGCGGCGGCTGAGATAATGGCGTCGGCCTCAGCTGCCGCCGCAGCATCGATGCTGTCTCCTGCTGCTTTTGCTCGTGGTGTCGCTGCGATGCTTTGGTCGTTGTCGCCACCGCCGAGGCTTTTCCAGTTGGACTTTTTCGTCCTACGGAACTCGGCTGATGTGCCTGCTACCGTAGCAGCCGACCCAGATCCACCGCCAGTAACATCTCCATCTTCTCCATCGGCCTTTCGACTTTGGGACCAGCCAGAGTCGTCGTCATCGGTGATCAGGAGGCCGCTAGCACCAGGGGTGTTGTGCTTCCGCTTCCGTTTTTTGGATGGTTTGCTATCGGCAGTGAGGTAGCGCGATGCGAGGTAAGATGTCAAATCGCCAGGCATACTGGTTGTACAAAGAAGGTTGCGTGAAGTGTTCGTGCACTCCTGATATTCGTCCCGGAAGATTGACTTACGAATGTTGCTTGGAGAAATCTAAAAGGCTCGACACAGCTTATCGATAAACAACAGCTTTTAGGCGCGTAGTCACGTGACGTGCATGACCTTCAATTCTTCTACGAAGTACGGAGTAACACAAATTATCTCGAGACCAATTTGGGAAATCTTCAGTTTAAATTGCCATATAGTCTACCATTTTTATAAAGGCGTACTGATCCTATGAGAACCTAGTATCGCTGTTTTTCTGTTGGGTTTGGAGAAGGAGGTGAAGCAGTTCTCGACATAAAAGCACGACATAAAAATAATCACTAGCGATCTTCGGAGACATTTTGAAATGTGCCCGTGAAGATATGTTGGTTTACAATAAGCCCGCCCATTTGGGAAGCGGCTTCTAGAGACAGATTTTATGCAGCATATTATGAGTAAAATGTTCGAGAAGTTCTCTTGCCCGTCGCCCACTCCTCAAGGAAGGTGGCAGAAACGCCGATGCGACGTGCCTTCATCATTCGACTATCCATAAGGATAAGTTTTTCTCCCAACGGTCCGTTACGAGACTCATCCTAGGGTGGAATTGAGCTCGTGCTGCCCGAAGGCAGCAACGCTGGTGTCACTGGCATTGAGAGAATCCAAGCCGTTGACTAGTGAGGGCTAGGGGAGGTGTGGGTGCAAGACAATTTTAAAGTACTAGGGCAGCACTTTAGAAAAGAAAGAAATTGTATAAAGTCATAACGTCTTGGAGACATCCGTCTAGTATCCTGCCAAAGTTTTTCCGTGACCAAAACCCGAACAGAAAAAGGCCGTTCATGAGGAAAACCATAGATAAATCGGCGGGTAGAAAAAACAAACCTTGTGCAGGGTCAAGAACCAGCCCTGGAAATCGCCAAACGCCAACGCTGTGTCCACGAACCAAAAGATGCAGTCTCACCGTGGGCTGAAATAAGAGACAAGAACAGAAAAACAAAAATGTGCAGCCATATAAGAAAAGATCGATGGACGGCCTTTCAGTCTACAATATGCTGGAAGAGTGGGGACATAGATTCGCCGTAATGATTTCGTCGGATAGCTTCGGCCAGGAGATAAGAGAGATCGAGCACGACGAGCTTGCCGATGTCCCTGGTCTCCTCCGGCGGAATGGGGTAACTATTTGTGACGATAATCGAGTCGATACAGTCGCAAGCTTGCATTTGCTGGAGGCAATCGCTGCCAAAGATACCATGGGTGGCAATGCAGTAGACTTTCTTAGCCCGGCCCTTCTTAACGACTGTTTCGGCTGCAGCGATCCAAGAGCTGGGCTTGTCAATCATATCGTCCACGATGAAAACAGTGCGGTCACGCACATTGCCAACAAGAGTGACCATGCGTTCGACAGCTAGCTTCCTCTGCGGGACCTCGTCGTCCTCCGAATCGGAGGCACCGGCATCGCCAGAGCCACCCAAAGCATGCGGCTCCGGTTGGAAAAAAGACGAGATGTGCGACATCATCATGGGGTCTTCTTCAGCGACACTTCCATCAGCTGTAGACACAGCCGGCGACGGAAAGTCGTCAGGCACAATATGGCCTTGGACAAGACGGGCGTGAGTAACTTCGTGCGCCCTTTGGTCATTGTACTCTTGGCCGTCTTGGTTAGGCTCGTTAGCCTGCCCGATGGAGTCATCGGCAGAGACCGTGGCCACCGTATCCGAAGTCGATACTTCGGAAGGCGCGCCGTTTCGGGTTCCTTCGCTGGCTGCACGACCCGCCGGCTGCCCATTTGTTGACCGCGCAGAAGATGCCCCGTTAACGACGGGACTCTCCCGGCCGTGGCTTGGTAGAGGCCGGTAGGCCGTGCGGATCGGTGATTTTTGCTCAATGTTGTCGAGGTGATTGATAATCATGCTAGCGGTCATATTGTTGCCGCGCCTCCGATCGGTCGTAACCATGCCAAAGTTCAGCTTGAGGGCGTCGGCCAGAGATGTGACACGCTTTGTGCCACCGGCGTTTTTCGATACCACCACAGCTTCCTTCCAGTTGGGCACATTATGGCGGATCCAGCGGGCAATTAATGGTTCGGCGTGGAGGTTATCCACGGGGCACTTGAAGAATCCCTGCATCTGAGAAGCATGCAGATCGACGGTGACAATATGTTTGACGCCTGCCACATTTAGCAGATTGGCTAGCATGCGAGCCGTAATGGCGCCGCGGTGGGATTTCTTCTTCGATTGTCGGCTGTAGGGGAAGTAAGGCAGGACGGCTAGTGGACTCGTGTGTTAGGAGCGAGACAGGACTGTGCTATGGATCCTGGGACGGGAACGAAGCTCACCAGTGATTTTGTTTGCAGAACCACCGTTGCACGCTTGGATCATGATCAGCAGCTCCATGATCGTGTCGTTGATCTTGGGGCTACCAGACTGAACGATGAACACGTCTTTCTCTCGGACACTTGTCAGGATGCGTACGCTGGTCTCGCCCTGGAGAGCAGAAGAGGGTTAGCGTCTGTGCCACAGTCCGTCGCAGCAGCATTCTCTCTTCGTCTTCCTCCCAGCACCAGTCGTCTGCCGGCGACAGCCGGCGTCCCCGAGAGGGCAAACTCACATTAGAGAACTGGCCAAGCTCCGTATCGCCCGGTGCCATTCCCAGATTCTCACATATCTGATGAGTAAGCACCGGGCAGCTTGTGCCGGCGAAAATCTGAGTGTTTCGCATGGTGAGGAGCAGCCGCGGTGGGAAGAAGAAAGATTCGCGAAAATAGCTGCTCGTCAATTTTTTTCCTTGGGTCCCGATATATATACTCCACAGGGAGAGGAGGCGGCTTGCAAGTGGAGAAGTAGAAAGAAAAATCCGAGGAAAAAGATGGCTCCAGCCGTAAATTGTTCTGGTGGGGCGCAAACAGTGCGGTTGGCGAATAAGGCAAGGGACGGTGTGCTATTTTTTTCTTCTTCGCGCCCTTCATTAGCTCCGAGGAGCTCGACGTAAGCATATGACAGCCGCGGAAAAAGCGAAGTTGGCGAGGACCGCTGGCTAAATTATGATTGACGATTCTGGTCTTGAATTGAAATGGCTCTTGGAAGGAAAGAGATAGTTCATTGTTGAAATTAAAAAGGAGGAAGCACGAGGGGCGAGGGAGAGACATAGATAAAGGTGGGGCCGTCCACCGAGGGCAAAAAACGGAAAGCACACATGATCGGCTGCTGTTTCTTCTTTATCTCTCCAGAACGAAACAGCCTAGCTTACGTGCACCGCTTAGGTTCCAGGCTCTATGGGTCGGAATAGAAACACCGACTTTCAATTCAAATGGTCGATTGGTCTAGTTGGTTATGACGGCGCCTTAACACGGCGCAGGTCCGCGGTTCGATCCCGTGATCGATCACTTCTTTTTGTCTTGAAAATTTCCTATCCTCTTCTTTTTCTTGCTACCAATTTTTTTGTCTTTCCTCTCGGAGGTGAACTGCTGCTCTCCCGAGGGACAAAGCCCGTTGCTAAGCATACGGAAATCACATGCAGATTCTGCTCTTACTGCCTGCAGCAGTCCTTACTTGTATCCCGCGGCGCGTTTTTGTGATGATGAGCCGTCGCCGCCGAGATCATCTCGTCACATATAATCAGAAGGGCACCCGAATCTCTGGCTTTGCCAACCCCACCCGCTTGCTATGGGCGTGCCAAAACTGCTGATGACGCTGACGCCGTACGGTGAGCGAAAGCCTTTGGACGGCGCGCAGGCCATCATCGACGGCCCAGCGTTGGCGTACCATGCAGTCAGCCTCTGCCAGACCGACCCGGCGATGGTGGCGGGGAGAAAACACCCGCTGGAACAGCCTACCTACGGCCAGCTGAGCCAAACCGCAGTAGCATGGCTCGACGCGTTGTGCGGGCGGGGTGTTGTAATGTACAGTTCTCGACCAGGCTGCTTTGAAATGCGCAAGAGAACTTGAAACTGACTCATCCTTTTATTGCAGTCGAGCTTTATACTTTGATGGCTATCTCCCGGAGCCAAAACGGCCGGTACGCCTAGAGAGGGCATACCGAACATCAGCACAGTTCAAGGATGTCTTTGCTTTCTACCAGCGAGACAACCTCCCGGGCTTCGATGTGAAAGGGCCCCGGACGGGTAGTCTTCTACCAGCACCGGCATTCGCAGTTCCGGCCGTGCTAGATGCACTACGCCAGTCTGCCATATATGGGCCGCTTACCACCGTCGTGCCGGGAGAGGCAGATACCTTCTGCGCCGAGCACGCGTGTACGAAAGGCTACGGGACAGTCATTACGTCTGACTCGGATCTACTTGTTCAGGACCTTGGGCCGGGCGGGGAGGTCGTCTTCTTTCGGGATATTGACCTGCGAGGTTCGAGTGCTGAGAAGTCACTGATCGTGCCGACATACTCAATGGCCACCATCTGCAAGAGGTTGAACCTCCGCACCGGCAAGGGCATGCACTCCTTTGCATTTGAGCTTTTTATAGATCCGCACCTGAGCTTAAGCGAGCTGGTCGAGCGGGCAAAGCAAGAGTCCGCCATTTCCAGTTACCCCAAGGAGTACGCAGAGTTTGCAGAGCAATACGGTTATCCTAGCCAGCTCGTCGATTCAGCTAAAGGGCATGACATCACCGGACTGGACCCGAGAGTCTCCGAGCTTGTCCTACAGTGCTTGTTTCTAACAGGAGGCGAAAACAACGGCAGTAGCAGCAGAGGCGCGGAGGATGGGCAGTATGACAGTGATATCCTAGCCTTTTCCCCTCCGCTACTCGATAGCTGTATAAAGGCCAATGCATGGGAGGCGAGCGCATCCATCCGGTGTTGTGCATTCTCCCTGCCGCAGGTCATGGCGGGTCGACGCATAGAAAGTGTACGAGAATACACACGGATGGCCTCAATGTCGTCTAGGGGAAGCCAGTTGCATCTGCTGCCCGTGGCCGAGCTGAGCCAAACAGTGGACTCTTTCATAACGCTGTTCCGGCGCATCCAGGCGGTGGTGGAGAATCCGGCCTTGCAATGGGTCGTCTTGTCTTCTTACTACGACATACAGTGGTCAAGGGAGAACATGAAAGAACCTGCTTGCCTTGCCGTGCTGCGTCAAGAGACTCCGGAGAACGGCGTTCTGGATCGCTTCACCTGGAACGCCGTACACTGGCTGGCCCAGGTTCAGGGAAGTTTGTACTCTCTGCGGATTTTGAAGCAAATATCAGAGTTCGTCTTCCACGAAACAGACAGCAGCCAGTTAGACGAAGCACTGTCCGCGAAACTGGCAGAGCTCATAGGAGTACTGTCCACAGTTACGCCCCTTGCGGAGTACCCGACACTTCGGACGCTTCGAGACCTACCGGCAAGGCTGAAAGGAGCCGGGGGATTGGAGCTTCTGGCCGAATTGGTCGAGTTGCCAGAGGCTATCAAGTTCCAGGCCGGGTCGAGTTCGAAGAAGAACAAGAACAAGAGTAGGAAACGGAAACGGGCAGACCAGGCCGCCTCCACGGCCAGGACCCAAACGCCTAGGAACCCATTCTCCATCCTTGATGGCACTGAATAAAGGACGTGAAATGAGGGCTATTTTTGCAAATTTGCATCTCTGTCGCGTCCAGCCAGAGTACGAGGCTGCCAGAATACGCCATGCCAGCAAAGTGGATTTTCGAGGCCGGAATGAGACGTCTGCTAGAGCCCAATTCGCCACAGTTGCATCCCTGGAGCTGAAGCAACTGCTTCTGGACCGCGTCTAGAATTGGGAGTTGAGCTATGCGATTGTACAGGTGTGATTCTTCAAGAGAGGCTGGGAGAATGGCGTTGATGGGCTCGAAGGGCGACTTCGCGAAGCTCGGAGCTTGAGGCGCGTTTTAAGTGCTAAATCAGTAATATATCTGCCTCCAGGCGTGTTAAACCAAGCGAGATACCTGAAAGAGAAGATGCCCCGCTTTTTACAGCTGTCAAGTACAGCGGAACGCCAGTGATTGGCAGGGGACGAGCCGACACAGCGACTCAATCCTTGATGAGTGGGTCTCCACCCGTCGCGTCTTGGGCTGGCCGCGGTTGCAGGAGCGCAGAACCGCGTCGCCATAATAACATGAGCCAATATCTCCTCGACCGAGAAAAAGGCAACCTCTGCCATTGTGGTTTGCTCCCCTCACACTCCACCACTGCAGCCCTCTTTTCTCTTCTCCAATACTGCACAGCGTTGTTGTGTTGCTTCTTATGACTCTCACCGTCCTTGTTTTGCTGTTTCTTGCCAGCTAATATTGCTATTCTGCAAAGCGTCGTTTTCTCGCATCTGATTTCGAGTTTCACAACCTTTTTTTTTGGACATCCTATCTTCTAGCCTAATTAAAGTCCCGTGCAAGACCGGTGGCGCGTCTTTCCTCTCACGGCGACAGCTCTCGTCTCTCTTTGAGAGTAAAGGCCCCAACGAGACGCCTTCGACGCGTCTAGCACCTCTCCGAACAACGCCTGCGAATGCGTCTTCCTCTCTAGTTTCCCTCGTCTCCCATGAGTTCCGCGTCCGCATCGACAACATGCATCTTCCGCGCTCGTTGATCTCAAAGCTGTATCTGCACCTGCAGAACTCGCGCCACCCACTATCACCACCGGTGCTGCTGCTCGTCGCCTTGGAGCCCGATGCTCTCTGCGCCTGCCGAATCCTCACCCACCTGCTCAAGCATGACTACATCCCGCACAAGATCCAGCCCGTAGCTGGTTATGCGGACCTGGCCCGCGTCGGCCGCGAGCTCGTTTACCCCATGATGCAAACCCGGGGCGGAAACGGTGGCGTTGTCATCTGCCTTGGCGTTGGCGGCACGGTCGACCTCTCGACCTTTTTCGGCCTGGAGGCGGAGGAAGAAGACCTTGCCAGCGGCGAGCTGGCCTTTGGTGGTGTCGAAGTATGGGTTTTGGATGCACACCGCCCATGGAATCTGAGTAACGTTTTCGGCGGGTTCCCACTCGAGCCTGCACCAGTTGGCTCTGGTGCTACCTCCCAGGCGCTCCAGGCGCCGATCCCGCCAACTTTGTCTTCACGCGTGCCACTTGGCATCAGTGGCGGCCAGATTCAGCGTGCATACAAGCCAGGGAAGGGCGGTCTTATTGTGTTTGACGATGGCGACATTGAAGACGATCTTGGTGCTGAGCGGGACGCATACATGGCTCTCGCGGACATGCCAGATATCGAAGATGACGGCGAAGACCTCGGCGACAGTGACTCTGAGAGTGAGGAGGAAGACGAGGGAGAAGACGATGATGGGACGACACAACCGGTTCCACGCGCAGGTCAAAAACGCAAGTCCTGGCTAGAACATGACGATGACGAAGAAAGTGAAGACGAGGACCGGCCACGGCAGCGGAGGAGAAGTAATTCTGTGAGTAATGGGGAGCCCGGCTTTTATTATTATTTCTTTAAAGCTTTTGCTGACTCGCCGCTCGCAGTCGAGCCCAATCCCGGATTCGCCGAGGCCAAAGTCGAGACCGCTTATTTCGCTGAGGGGCCAGCCGTCGAGCGACGCTCTCGAATTCTCTGACGTATCCCAGCAAGAAGACTCCCAGCCACGAAATGGAACAAAGGCGAAGAAGGGCCCGTCTGCGCGAACACTACGCCGTCGTCTTCTTCGGCTCAGACAAGAGAACGAAACGGTCTTGCGGAGGTATTACCGCATGGGCGCCTCATACTCCGAACCGATCTCGTCTATGGCGTACTCGCTTGCCTCCGAGCTTGGCCGGGAAGACAATGACCTGCTTTGGCTGACGATCGTCGGCGTGACTTCCATGGAGCTGTACGGCCGATCGTCGGCCGGCGTTGCCGTATCCATCCGCGGCGCAGACAGCCGGCCGACCACGGGCTGGATGGGCATGCGGGGCGCGAGGATACGCCAGCTCCTGCGCGATGAAGTTCGACGTCTAAACCCGCCAGACGCGGGAAGCGGAAGTAGTGTGGGAAGCGCCGGAAGTAGCGGTGGCGGCAGCGGGCCAGGATCTTTGGGCGGTCGTGTGTCACCCGAACTGACGGGAATCATCCCCACAACGGCTCGCAGCCCCGAGGACACGAGCATCCGCCTGTCACCAGAACCCAAGTTCCTTCTCATTCGGCACTGGAGTCTCTATGACAGTATGCTACATTCGCCCTATCTGTTTTCGCGGCTCAAAATGTGGAGCGAAACAGGCCTCAAACGACTGCACAAGCTGTTTGCCAAGATGGGCGTCAGTCTCGTGCAGTGCAGACAGAGTTACGCACACATGGACATGATGCTCAAGCGTGAGCTGCGTGTGAAGCTGCTCAAGTACGCGTCGCTCTATAACCTCGATGGCATGGTGCCTACAATCGACACCGACGGCAGAGATCGGGCCGGTGCCAAAGACGGTTGGGGCTTTGTGCGCAGCTGGGGCTGGCGGGCGACCCTAAGTGCCCAGGACGTAGCGGTCGTCATCGGTGCGCTCCTTGAGGTCGGCAAGAACCAAGGGGCGTCGTCTGGGCCGACCGGGGCTAATGGCTCAAGCAACGGCAACGGCGACACAGGTCGTGACGGCGCCGCTGCAGACGAAGCTAACTTAGCTGACGAGGAAGACCCATCCGAGGAATGGGTACCGCGTTTCTGGGAAGCCTACGATGCATTAGAAAGGTAATGATTCTCTTTTCTTGGCTTTCCCGACACCGTTACGGTTACATGCTTATTTACTTCGTTGAACAGCATCGAGTCTCTCAAAGACGGCCTCCCCACGGCCAAGTTTCTTCACCGGGCCATTTTTCATACTGGCACGGCACTTATCAAAAAAAAGCAGATCACGCATCTCCACGCTTTCCGCATGTGCATTGTCAAAGACGGGCCCGACGCCACCGTCTTCAATCATCCAGGTGCGCTGACGAAGCTAGCATTGTGGATCGGCGAGGCGCTGGCCGAGCAGGAGAAGGATGCAACTGGCCGCCTCGCGCACGGAGGCCGCGGCACGCCGCTGGTGGTGGCGTCGCTCAACGAGAAGCGCGGCGTGTACGTGGTGGTGGGCACGGGAGGTGGCGGCGGGCCGGACATGCTGGCGCAGGACAAGGAGGCAGCGCGCAAAAAGCAAGAAGCCCGCGCAGTAAAGGCCCAGGTGCGGGAAGACAAGCGGCAGGTGCGGAGGGTGCAGCGAGAGGAAGAGAAGGAGAGAAAACGAGCGGAGAGCAAGGGCGGCGGCGGCGAGGACGGCGAGGATGATGACGAAGAAACGGAGTCGGAAGGATCTGACTCGGAATCTGAATCGGATGAAGACGAAGACAAAGACAACGACTCGACCAGCGGACGCGAGAACAACCGGGGCTTCGGCTTGAACCGGTTTGGCACTGCGTTCCAGGACGTGGTAGCCGAGACAAACACGCGGGTGCGGATCGACAGCTTTGAGCACTGCGTGGTGGAGGTCAAGAAAGAGGATCTGGGCGGATTCCTAGAGAGTCTGAGCATGAAGGCCGTCGTGGGCTGAAGCAGAGAGAGAGAGAGAGAGAGAGAGGAAGTTATGTTATTCCGTCTAGCTGGTGTTTTTTTTTCTGTCTGTCTGTTCATATCTTGTTCTGCTGCTTCGTCACAATTTTCTTTCACTATCACGGTTGATAAAGACTTTGGGTAGAAAGGAATTACGCTTCATTCTTTTTTGACATTTTGATATAAGCAGAGTGGTATAGTAAAATGGTAACAGGGCAGGGTGGTGTTCGCTCCATGACAAATAAACAAGACAAAAGGAAGCCCATTTTCTAGATAATGCCTTTGCCCTCGAAGTCTGGTAACTATATATCCCAGCATCGTCGCCTAAAAAGCAAACCACCTCTCCAGTACGGCCCTAACAACGCCCGTGTCGATTTCTTCACCGTCGTCCACGGCCCAGGCGACCATGCCGTCGGGACGGACAAGGAACGCCTGCAGTCCGCGTTTATCGACAACTGCCGGTGCCGCGAGATAGTCAACACGCCCGACATATTTGGAGTCCGCCGCGCCGACGAGATGCTGGAGTGCGCTATCGCCGTCGGTCAGGTCCACCAGCAGGCCGTGGCCCGCCACCAGCTTGTGGTTCAGCCGAACTCTGTCGCCATTGTCGTCGCTGTCGTCGCCGTCCTTGCTGTCGAGCACAAAGTCGGGCGCGCTCAGGCCAACCAAGGGGTGAAGCGCCGACGCCTCATCAGAGGCCGTGCTCAGGTCGTACTTCTGCGACAGGCCCCAGAAGAGGCCGATGAACAGGTTTGTGCCGTCGGCGGTGTCAATGGCCTTGTGGAACAGGGACCTCACGGCCTTCCCGTACTCGTCGGGGAAGAAAGCCATGGACTGGGCACGCGACATCTCGAGCACCTGGGTGGCAATGGGGACGCGTTCGGCGTCGTATGTGTCTAGAAGGGTGGTGTCCAGCGCTGCAGAGCTGCCCTCGGCCGCCGCCTGTTTCTCCTGCCGCACCGTCGCGGCCAGCTTCCACCCCAGATTCATGGCATCGCCCGTGCCCAGGTTCATGCCCTGGCCACCAAAGGTGGCGTGCGTGTGCGCGGCGTCGCCCGCTAGCAGGACGCGGCCTTGGCGGTAGTTCATTGCGTGGCGGCAGCGGTCAGTGAAGGACGTTGCCAAGCGCAGGGCTGTGATGCGAGCCTCGGGCACGCCTGTGACGCGCGTCAGGACGGTCTGCAGGTGCTCCATGGTCAGGGGCTGTCGGCGGTCAAAGGCGCCGCCGTCTGGGTCCAGCAGGTAGTACGTGTCGCCAAAGGTACCCGCAACGTACATGCCACCGTCCGTCACGGTAAAGCCGCGCTGGAACTTGTTGGCGTTGGTAACGTCGCCGCACATGGCGTAGCCCGTGAACTTGGGCTCGGAACCCTCGACGCGGAAGCCAGCCGTCTTGCGGACGACACTTTGCCCACCATCGCAGCCAACAAGCCAACGCGCCCGAAAAGTCTTGAGCTCTCCGTCGTCGCCGCCTCCCTCTGTGGTGCTGCGGACCTCCACAATGACACATTCGCTACCCTCCTCATTGCCGGACACAATATTGGTCAGGGCGTGGCCTTGCAGGATTGTAACACCCAGGCCCACGGCCCGCTCGCTATAGACGCCCTCGACAATCGCCATCATCGTGGGCCCCGGGACCATGCCGGGCCCATTGACGCGGTACTTCCAGCGGCCGAGATCCATGTTGTTGGAGTTGTAAGGCAAGCCGGCAAAATGTCCACCGAACTGGGCACCGTCGGTCTTCTTGAAGGGCCGCGTCGATGTAGGCGGGCCCGGACGCTTCTTCATCATGCCCTCCATTCCCACGCTGTCTGCGGGAAAGACTTTGTTCAGCAGGCCGCGTCTGGCGAGGCATTCTAGCGTCAGCGTGTTGACGCCGCGTAAACCAAGAGGCGCTTGCTTGAGAGGAGAGTCCCGGCTGGCGTCGCGCTCGAGAACCAGCACGGAGCTGCCAGCCAAGGCCAGCTCACCAGCCAGAAATAGACCGATGGGGCCAGCGCCGGCGACAATGACATCGTAAGTGACCGGCATTGTGCAGGAGGAAATGGGGGTGATGTCTGCGATTTGAGGGACGGCAAGAAAACAGAATTATAACTGAGAGGTTCACTTGAGTCTCCAAGTTTCTCCAAAAATCGTCTCAAACCAGAGCGCCAGCCGCTGTTTATATGCCTTTTGGGCCCGGCGCCCCGGGTTGTCGTCGGCCATTATGAGTCGTCCTCCGGGCGATGCTACGGCCCGGCCTATGGCTGGCCCGGGGGTTACGAATTCCCGAGCGTCGCTAGCGACACCGCAAAAAAGGCGGAAAGGCCATGCGTCTCGTTTTCTATCCTCCACCCAGACAAACGGCCAAGGATGCCTTTTAAATGGGACATTCTGTGCCGGAAGAACCCGCTTGCCAGAAAGAGAAAAAAGAGAAGCGAAGAGGATGCCGTGGCAGCCTGAGGATTTGCCCGTGAGGCTGAGGTAGCAGTCCTCCATAAGCGGGCAAAATCCGCTGCAGCAGAAAAACGAGAGACAGCCTTACATGGGCCGCACTACGCGGCAGTCTCAAGCAGCAGCGTCGACGCTCGGGTTGCTGCCTCTCAATACGGGCAGTGAGGTCTCTGGTTATCTGCGTATGCCGTGACATCGTCTCCCAACCACTTTCCTAAAGCAGCCAGCGCGGCTGCTGATTGTGCGGAATCGCAGGTCTCTTACACAGCCACACTACGACCGACAGCAAGCCCGCAAGGACTCTGGGGCGCCTCTCAACGTCCTCTTTCCCGTTTTGGCCGTGGCTGTGTCTCTCTCGAGCCTGCGCTTCTTGCGGGGTTTGTTGCAAATTTTTGCTGCTGTTTTTTCTCGACGATCGGGCACCTCGCTTTATCGTAAGATATCTTACGTCTACGGGGCAGGCACGAGAAGATTGATATAAAGCACGGGAAGGTGCGGCCTGGGAGATGGCTGGAAAGGAGACCCGGAATGAAACAGACCAGGCAGGAACGACCACCAACGCATAAGATCGAACAAAACTTCTTCCACTTACGCCATAGTTTGCCTCTCTCCCTCCTCGTCTTACCGCCACCGCCAGAGGAGACCAGGCCCAGGCCAGGACCCCATTGCCCTCCGTCGCGACCCTCAACTGCGCCTGTTCTCCGCCTTGTGTGACGGTAATCAGGGAGCGGCCGCACCTCCCTCCAGTGTTAGTAAGATACTGTAGGCCCGGCAAGCCCCGGCCTAGCTCTTCCCTCATCATTGTGCGCTGTTGCAATGTGCTCTTGCCGCTGCGCAACCACAATGCCCGCGGCACTTCTGCTGCTGCTAGTCTCACCGTTGCTCCTTCTCTCCACGTCAATCATGACCTGGCTGGTCCTGGGCATCTGTAATCACAGCCACTGCAGACGGCCAGCCGAGAACCAACAGCTAATGGGCCGCAGCACCGAACAGCCAACGGATACCTGTGTCTGCGGGCGCAGTGCCCTGCCCAGAGCCCCTTCGCCGCTGCAGGAACCTCACCCACACGCCGCCGGCCTCCACCAGCCCACTACTGCCAATCGCCAGCGCGAGAGCCAATAAGCCCGCCTTCCGGGCTTTACGTTGCAGCGTGCATGTATTAATCTGTAAGTCACACCAGGCCCTCATTTACGTCCACGACCCCAGTTTCTCCAAGCGCCGCCACGCGCAACGAATCGCCGCTGCAGGCTGCTACTTTGCTTCTACGCTATGGCGAAACCGACCCGCCCGGCCCAGTCCAGAAGCACCCCCCTACCTAGAAGCCCCTCCATCTGCCTTTTGCTGCTGGCTTTTGTTGCGCCTGCGCCCCTCCCTCCCTCCCCGTCCGTCCCAGACATACGCAACGCAAACTGACTGGTACTCCCTCCCTCTCCCTCACCTAGCCCACTTCTTCCTTCCCACATCAGCGACAACACAATAAGCATCGACAGGGACACCGGCGACTCCGATCTCTCTCCTTTCCAAACCCGTTCGGCACCTCCTTTTCCAGCGACCAGGCTTTCATTCCGTCAATCCCGGGGGGGGGGGGGGGGGGGGGGGGGGGGGGGGGGGGGGGGGGGGGGGGGGGGGGGGGGGGGGGGGGGGGGGGG